>OZ024741.1:113887253-113964753 GCA_964016885.1 Eledone cirrhosa | reverse complement strand
GATGATGAGGAGAATGGAAGAGTGATTTCTATAAGCATGAAAATGATGAATGAACTGGGACATGTGTCTGTAGAATGTGTTGCCACTTGTATGACAATCTCATGACCAGGCTGTTCTGTTGTTTGAACAACTGGGAAATGCATACATATTTTGAGCTCAAGTAGTTAGCCAGGAGTGGGGTATTCCAGAGGAATACTTTTCTACGATGGAGATTAGTGTAGATTCTGGGAGTGAATTGATGCACAGTAAGGGTAACTAACAAGAGTGGGAGAGTCAGGAGAACTGAACTAGTATGAAACTAACTATTTCAAGGGAGCAAAGGTCAATTATAGAGTGATTACCCTCTTGATAGCAAATCACCCTTGGTTCTACAACACTAAATTGTTTTAAAGTGTTCATATATATAGCCTTCCATCTTAATTTTATGTAACAACCATTGTTAAACCATGCTCAAACTCCAGCTTAATAATGATTTCTACTTTAGGCACAAAGCCAGCAATTTGGGGAGAGTGGAAAGTCGATTAAATCGACCCCAGTATGTTAGGATGAAAGGCAAAGGTAATCTTGGTGGGATTTGAACTCAGAACGCAAAGGGGCGTAACTCTATGCAGCAAAGCATAGTGTTCGATGCTAATGCTAGTTATATTACGAAATCCCTCCAAATTATTGTGTATTTTCACAATTAATTGAAAAAAAAAAAAAATTCCAAACAACAGGCAGTATCTTTCATCAGAAATATAGTAGCAAAAAGATTATTCAAAGATGAGGTAATAGATCTGCAAAACAGAAGTTGTAGTGTATTAATGACACATTTTAATGGCAGATGTTTGCAATGGACATAATATAGGATCTTGTGTGGCTGGAAAGAAGCAGGAGTTTCTTCACTTAGCCAAACCATTGATACTTTATCAACATGGCTAACATAATGTACCACTATAATGTACTAAAGAATTAATTAAATAAAGTTGCCTTTATAAGTATCTAAGATGTGAACTGAAATGAGATAATTCTTTAAATATTGCAAAGCTAAGCTTAATTATAATTAAGGCTTCAATGAATTGGCGATATTCTATTACTTTGAGAGTAATAATCCATTTACTATTCTCTGATCATGTTGATACCAGAGATGTTATCATATTCTCCACACTGTGTGACTAAAGTTAACCACTTTACTAACTTAATTTTCTGATAAAGTTTCTATTTTATGGTCATATTTTGAATGTTGTGTATTCATTGTGTGTGTATGATCATTTGGCAGTATCAGTAGAGGGTTGGACGTCATGCTTTGCAGCATAGAGTTACGGCCCTTTATGATCTGAGTTCAAATCCCACTGAGATTAACTTTGCCTTTCATCCTTACAGGGTCAATAAAATAAAGTACCAGTCATACACTGGGGTCGATTTAATAGGCTTACTCCTCCCCCAAAATTGCTGGCCTTGTGCCTATATAAGAAACCATTATTTTACAGTGTGGATGAGAGGATGAAAGGATTTGAACTCAGACCGAAAAGGGTCGTAACTTGATGCTATGGTTTGCAGCATACAGTTATTGCCCTTTATGTTCTGAGTTCAAATCCCGCCAAGGTTAATTTTGCCTTTCATTCTTACGGGGTCGATAAAATAAAGTACCAGTAATGCACTGGGGTAATTGTTGGTTTTGTGCCAAAAAGTAGAAACAATTATTTTACAGTGTGATTGATTGGCAGTATTGGTAGGACGAACTGCTTTGTGATAGTTAGTTACAACTCTCTACATTCTGGTTTCAAATTGACTTTCCTTTCTCCCTATAAATAATTGTTGACCTTGTACCTGAATTAGAAATCAATATTTTACACCTGTTTATCTGTTTTCCATGCTAACATGGATTGGATAGTTCATCGCTTTCCAAGTCTGTTCATACTTGAAGTTATTGTTGTTCTACACAAAATAGAGTACCCCCTCCCATCTCACTAATATGTTCCTTTTTGGTAGCATTTCTATAATTGAATGCTCTTTATAAGACCAACCACTTTACAGATTGTACTTTACACATCACTCATCACCTATATGCATTATATGCTCATACCAATACAGTTGTTCAGACTCTATCTTAGCTCCATCATTCATGTATACATCAAGTGAAACATGTTTGCTTCATTTCTTTCTAGTTTTCATAAATCATCTGATCATGTCTTGTAATCTTTTAGAATCACAATTTGTCAAAAGCATTATACAATCTACTTCTCACTCTGAGAGAGGAACTCTTAGTAATCAGCATAGGTAATAGTTTCCTGAACTTTTTCCATCCGAATTTTACTCTAGATATTTTCAGATCACCCACCTAAAATGCTAATTGAGTTACTTTGTTAATAAAAGCTATCAACTACTATTAAGAAGTTGTCTGACCATTTAAGAAAATCTATTTCAGAGTGCTCTTAGTGCACTCTGTTCCTGTACTTCTGCCTTTTATGTTTGTGTGAGTATGTATTGTTAAATGATTGTATTTACAAACAGTCGAAAATCATCATTATCTTCATTTAATGTCCATGCTTGCATAGGTTGTACTCAATACATAAAGTATAATATATTTTATTAGAAGCTGTTCATCGTTTGGTTGATCAGGAAAAGTAAAGCTCAATTATGATTCAAGAACCATCAGTATCTAGTATATCTTTCATCATCATCTTCATCATTGTTTAATGTCCAATTTCCATGCTAGCATGAGTTAGACAAGCTGTCCCATTGTGAGACAAGCCAGGTCAGAGGACCGTGTTTTTCTCATACGGAACTGATTT
This sequence comes from Eledone cirrhosa, assembly GCA_964016885.1. Lineage (NCBI taxonomy): Eukaryota > Metazoa > Mollusca > Cephalopoda > Octopoda > Eledonidae > Eledone > Eledone cirrhosa. The sequence continues at coordinate 113,961,979 of OZ024741.1, read as the reverse complement.
TGGCTTGGTTTCTACAGCTCGATGTCCTTCCTAATGCCAACCACATTTACAGTGTGTACTGGGTGCTTTTTGCTGTGATACCTACATCACCACTTTACATTGAGGACTGGGTGCTTTTTGTCATGACACCTACACGACCACTTTACAGTGTGGATTGGTAAATTAATATAGTAAATATTTCAGAGAAAACTGAAGGCCATTGAGTGATGAGAAATTTACGAGAATTATTAAAGCTTGCTTGGTAGAGACATGTATTTCACCACAACTCCTTGCCCCAAATCATTTTCCAGAGCCCAGTTGAAATAGGGTGTAAAAGAGGCTGACAAAGAAGATCCTGGCCTGACAATATCAAGGACTATACATGTTTCAACAGGCAGCGAATTGGCAGAGTCATTATAACATCAGATTGAATGCTTTGTGGTATTGATTTCAGCTCTCTACTCTCTGAGCTCAAATCCCACCAAGGTCAACTTTGCCTTTCATCCAATCAAGGTCAATAAAAAAAGTACCAGTCTAGTACTGATGTGAATTCTTCCTCTGTCTTTTTCTCACTTCCGTTATCTCACTCTTTGTCCTTCTCTGGAAGAAATCTACAGTATTCAGATCTGGAGAGGAGATTGGCTCTTCCAGGTTTAAAAATGTCCTAAGAAATGCTGTATACCAATGTGGTGCAATACAACTCTCTTAGGAGTTATGGGTCCATACATTCGAATTTATCTCAACACTAGCCTTTCTGCATGGTGTACACAGATCAGACTAGTGGTGATTGCCTGACAGCCAGAATGTTTAGAGTGATATCTCAATGTCTGATTGTAGCAATCATGAGATGATGACAAGGAGGCTGAGGATAATTAATTAAGTATAGTTTGTATGATGATGTTTTCATGCCACTTATTTTTCCTTTTGATGAGTTTATTTCAGATGAGACAGATAAGTTGATAAATATTATATATATATGGCTGCCTTCTTGTCATTCTGCCTTTTCAGCTCCATGGATTATATTCCTTTGTTAAATTTTGAATACCTGATGATGTCACCGGATTCATACTGAACCTGGTCATTGAAATGTTCATAGTATAATAAACCTTTAAGGAATTACACCAATCCAGCCTCCTGTTATTTTATAATAATTAACTCCAAACTCGCACCACCAACAACACAAACAAAGATGGGTGAGTTGCATTACGTCGAGTGCTCTCCCTAATATTACATCGAGGTTGACCATACAGAATTACCAGTTCTATCCACTGGTGAACCAACAAACCTAAATAAATAAATAAATATATATATATATTTATAGCAGTCAGCAAAGTTAGGATTAGCAATGAGTATAGCGAGGAATTTAGTGTACAGGTTGGGGTCCACCAGGGCTCTGTTCTTAGCCCTCTCCTGTTCATCATAGTCCTGCAGGCAATAACGGAGGAGTTTAAGACCGGATGCCCATGGGAACTCCTGTATGCTGATGACCTTGCACTTATAGCTGAATCTATGATAGAACTAGAGAAGAAATTCCAAACTTGGAAGCAGGGACTAGAAAGAAAGGGTCTCAAAGTCAACATGACAAAGACTAAGGTCCTTGTAAGTAGACTAGAAAACAGAACCCAGATCCCCTCAGGGAAATGGCCTTGCTCAGTATGTAGGAAAGGTGTAGGTAGGAACTCCATTCTCTGCCCCAAATGCAAACAATGGGTACACAAGAGATGTAGCGGGATCTCAGGAAGCTTAATTAAGAATGTAGGCTTCACATGTAGCAGCTGTACTGGGACAGCAAGCAGCAAACACTCACAGGAAACAAGTACCACCAATCTCTGGGAGGGCTCTGTAGAGACAGTAGACAGCTTCTGCTACCTAGGTGACTGAATTAGCAGCGGAGGTGGGTGTTCAGAAAGTACAATAACTAGGGTAAGAATGGGATGGAAGAAGTTTAGGGAACTACTACCACTGCTAGCTGCAAAAAGCTTCTCCCTCAAAATGAAAGGCAGACTGTATGATGCGTGTATCCGAACAGCAATGCTACATGGTAGTGAGACCTGGGCGCTAAAGGTGGAAGACTTACGTAGATTAGAGAGAAATGAAGCCTGCATGCTCCGATGGATGTATAATAGTAATATACGCGAACGACAAAGCATAAATGAATTGAGAGAGAGACTGAGCATAAGAGGAATCAAATGCTATGTGCAGGAGAGGCGGTTGCGTTGGTATGGACATGTGATGCGTATGAAGGATGACAGCTGCATAAAAAGGTGCAGAGCACTAGAAGTCGATGGAAACCGCGGAGTGGGGAGACCCAAGATGACCTGGGATGAGGTGATAAAAGCCGACCTTACCCAATTACACCTCTCAAAGGTGATGACACACGACAGTGACCTCTGGCGTCATGCAGTAATACAGAGTACCCGACCTCCCATGGGTACAAGCTGAAGCATATAGACAATATGCCCCCACACCCTCCCACTGGTGGTCGTGGAGGTGCCACGGCAAAAAAGCACCCAGCCCACACTGTAAAGTGGACGTGTAGGCGCCACGAAAAAGCACCCAATACTCACTGTAAATGAGGTTGGTGTTAGGAAGGGCATCCAGCTGTAGAAATCAAGCCAAATCAGTTCCTGTATGAGCAAGGCTTGGTCAGCCGACCAGACACTGCCCACAACAGGACAACCCGTCTAACCCATGCTAGCGTGGAAGAACAGACGTATAACGGTGATGATGATGATGATAATGATATATATATATATATATATATATATATATATATATATATATATATATATATATATATATATATATATATATTGTTGTTTTTTTTCAATTGATCAACAAGATCTCAGACCTCACTTGCTTATTGAGTTGGGTGGAACTCATCAAATTGGACCAAGGAAACAATGCTTTCTGACTCCAAATTGTGCCTCCTTCTGTCAGGAGTTGCAACCAGCAAACGGTATCAACATTGGAAAGATCAATGGAAACATAATTTTCTTGATATGACCTGCTGAACAGCTCCTTTCTCTTAAAAAAAAGGAAACATAAAAAAAAAAAAAGCAAACAGCTTTTGTATTTCTATGTTTACAGCATGAGTATTTTAGAATCTGCAATTCTCAAGAAATCTGCAGCCAATTCTTTATAAATGTATTTATATATGAAGAACACAAATATCTTGGTAAGAGCTTTCAAAATAATGAAAGTAAATGTGTATTTAATAATAAAAGCATTAATATTGTACGGTATTACTTTCTGAAATTTTAAATGACATTGTTTCAATTAAGATTGAAAATATGCTTACAAATGCAAAATATACATTGATTCTGTGCTAAAACTTTCCTCTGCATTTATCTATAGATCTACATTATCATCATTATCGTTTTTCCATCCACTTTTCCATGCAAGCATGATTTGGATGGGATGTTTTGAGACAATGTTTTATGACCAGATTGGCTTCTTTTTTAGTCAATTCTTATGATACATAGGGTGCAGTGTGTCTATTCTGAAAACTGGGCTACACACATGTACATACACATACACACACATATATATATAAATATGCACACACATTTACATAATTCAGATGAAAATGAAATATATTTATATAGCAATGAAAAGTACATTTTATACATCTAACAGACCCATAGCCTTTTTGGGAGGTCAGTAGCCCTGTTTCAGTTCTGACCTGGTCTATGAATATCTGTCCAACCCTTGTTAACAGAAAGTGGATGTTAAAATGACAATAATGATGGTGATGATGATGATAACTACTTAATGATCCCTCAACCCCATTGTTAATAGTTATTCATTACCAATGTACAGCTCCTGCTATCAACCATCCATTCACCTGCCTAATTCCAGGTTTATCTCCCATGTACAACTAATTATACCTCTCTCCCTTCAGTCATGACACTATGACAGAACAATGGTATTACTCTCCTTTGTCCTCCGGCCCACATATTGCTCAGTCACTCTCATTCCCCTCCCTCACCACACTGTTATCTACTAACCCTCCCTTCCAACAACCAACATATAGCCCTGTCTTCCCCACCACACTCTTAGCTACACACTTATGCTCACCTTAGCCCCTTCTCTATTTCTCATAGCACCTCAGAACAATCATTCTGGTGCCATGGAAAATGTACCCTGTACACTATATAAAGTAGTTGACATAAAGAAGGGTATCCAGTTATGGAAATCTTGTCAAAAGAGTACTGAAGTCTTCAATTGCACTAAGGGCAAAGCAACCTCTCTAGTGCTAGTGTCATGATAAAATGCACTCAGTACATTCTGTAAAGTGATTGGCATCAGCAAGGGTATCCATTTGTCAAAACCATGCTAAAATGGAACAAATCTGAATGAGACCTAGTTCTCTGACTCATCAAAGAGGATAATAGGTCCAATTAAGTAATGACTTGATCTATAACAACCCATCCAAATTATGATGATGAACCATTCAAACATTAAAAAATATATTAACATAAATCCTCTAACACTAATCAATATATCATTAAAACATTTTTGTCGATAAAAGTTAATGTCAGGAGAGGGAGCTAAAAATCATGCTTTACAGAATAAGTTCTAAGGACATATTATCTTGTAAAATAATTTATGTCTTTCTATTCTAGCTATTAGTATTATGTCACATATTTTATTACATATAATACCAAACTTCTTGGTGTTTTTATTAAAAACAGTTCCATTAATAATCATAATTATATAGCTTACATCAATAACACTTTCTCTTTAATATAGCAGTTCCCAACTTTTTGCCATCATAACCATTTTCACATATCAATAATTCTCTATCACCCTTTTTATTAATATCAAAATAATTGAGTTAAATAGGTTTAGATAGGTATGAATGGGTGGATTGTTGTTGCATTGATTCAGCTTTCATTTTAAATGGAACCTAAAAATACAAAGGTAGAATGGTACAAGATTACACAAATTCAATAATATCCAGATAGTGCGACTTGACCATCTGCTTCTTTCTTGAGGTAGTGGCTGTCAAGACATCTGGTGTAATTGGTCACCAAACTGCCCTTTTCTTCTGCAATATTAGGTGTTATGCATCCCACCTCAGGCACAAGTTCTGTTAAGGCAAGTCACTGATGCAGTGAGTGTCACTGGCTGTTCTTCATGGTAAGGCTTTCACCATCTTGTCTATTGGGCACAGCTCAAATATACTGTGTAGGGTCTGCAACTGCCTCCCCTTCATATTATTTTTATTATTTAATCTTTTTTTTTATTACGAACATATAATTCAATGAAAATTTTCTCAGTAAATTTCAGAGATGTGTCATTGTCTGGTAAGTAACATCATCTGAGACCATATGTTTAAACTAAAGCAACATTGTGGAAGAGTTACAGTGGAACTGTATCAGTGATCAGATTGCAAACAGTGTGGAGAAAATTTTGACACCAAGAAATAAATGATAAATGTAAAGTAAAGTTCACAGTTTTGTGTGATTTTGAATATCTAAAATGATTCATCCATGATGTAATTGCATTAATATATTGTTACTGAAGCAACTAAGTTGTACAAGAATATAATAAAAAGAAACAAATATTCTATTTTAATATACTTGGCCCTAATATAATGTTAATTTGTTTTTGTGGTCTAACATTGGAAATGTGACCATTATTAATTTAAACTTGTCATTTGTGCTATAGATTTGCTTAATAGTATGCGGTTAAATATGAAATTACCCCCAATAAAATCTATCTTATCTGCTTAAAAATACTGATTTGATTTAATGGAGGCAGTTAGCATTACATTGTCTGTAATATATTATTAATAATCTGATTTATTCAACCAATCTTATTTATGAGATGAATAATGATGAAGCTCAAATACCGTATGACAAGTTTAATGCACTGAAATAGAAAAATAGAATGGCAAGCCTTTTAATTGGCATCCAGCAGAAATGAAATAAGTTTTCCCATTTACCGTTGCCATTTAATTTGATTATTGTAATCTGTTTACTTTAATATATATAGGATTGTGGAAGTATTGAATCAACCAGATGCAAAGGTACTTGGAAAAACCTTTATTCTAACTACTAGATGATAGAAAGAGCCCCTTCAGTTATGGTTTGCACCTGCAAAATTCCTATTCAAGGCACAAACCTGGGCAAGATTTATCATTATTATTTACAGAGCGGTGGATTGGCAGTATCGGTGTAGGGTCGGATGCCATGCTATGATGTATAGAGTTACGGCCCTTTCCATTCTGAGTTCAAATCCCGCTTACGTTAGCTTTGTCTTTAATCCATATAGGGTCGATAAAATAAAGTACTAGTAATGCACTGGGGTCGATTTAATCGACTTTCCCCTCCCCTCAAATTGTTGGCCTTGTGCCTAAATTAGAAACCATTATTATTTTGTGGCAACTGGATTGGCAGTATCGGTAGAGGGTCAGACGCCATACTTTAACACATAGAGTTACAGCCCTTGCCATTCTGAGTTCAAATCCCACCGAGGTTAACTTTGCCTTTCATCCTTACGGGGTCGATAAAATAAAGTACTAGTAATGCACTGGGTAATTGCTGGCCTTGTGTCAAAAGTAGAAACAATTATTATTCTGTGGCAACTGGTTAGAATGCCTGAACAGATTTTACAGGTAAAAACCAACTGATTGGAGACCCAATGGTAGACCTAGAAGCAAGAGAGTTGGATAACATCTGGTCTTGCTTGAGGATACAGCCATATTAATTGGAGATAGCTGCTTTTGATAGGAACTGCTAGAAGCTGTGTTTGAGGACTCTACTCCAAGGAATAAATGGGCAAAGAAGAAGTGAAAGACCAGCAATTGTCCTTGCATGCAATTTTCCCCCTCCTCATGCTACTGGTGTTGTCTAAGGGAAAGGTAAACACTGATAAACTTGTTACCGCAAATATCACACTTGAACACAGAAGGCAAAGGGTCAAAACACATGTTGCAAGCCATCATGTTTGATGCTCTAACAATTCAGTTAATATACTCCCTGGATTGGTACTATTTATTGATCCTAAAAAGATGAATGGAAAAGATGGCTATGGCAGGATTTGAACTCAGAGCACCAAAAATGTTATACTTGAGCAATGGTGTCAATGTATATTTACATTATTCATGTATTCATTTTACAACTTGAACCCTCTGGTCCCAAATGTAGAGATGGCAAATGCACAGATGTGATAAATCTCTTTCTGTTCAAGTGGAGTAAATCTTTAATCTGGAGTGCATCTCACATGAGGTGGAGTGGCTGATGCAGCAAGTGTTGCTGGTTGTTCTCTGTGAGAATGCTTTCACTATCTTGTCTGCATAGTGCAGCTATGAAATACCATCTAGACAATGATGTAGAGTCTACCTTCCCTTTTCCTTACCATCATTATTGGCAGTATCGATAGAGCGTTGGACACCATATTTCATAGTACAGAGTTATTTCCCTTTACGTTCTGGATTCAAATCCCGCCTAGGTTAGCTTTGCCTCTCATCCTTATGGGTTCGATAAAGTAAAGTACTTAATCGACTTGCCCCTTTCCTTTAAATTGCTAGCCTTGTGCCTAAAGTAGAAACAATTATCTAATAGTTTTTTATGTTTTATATTTTTATTGTAAACATAACTTAATTGATGTTTTACAGAATTAACTTCATTTTGATTCTATGGGGAATTGAAACAGAATTCTGTAAAACCAGTATATCAGTAAAATTAGGCACACACTTTTACCCCTGTAGTATTGAGTACTTTATGTTGAATCTGTAAGCTTTGTTTTCATGAAGAAAATGCAGAAAACACAGAAATAATTCCATCCCGCCCGACCCCTCAATCTATTTTATTTCTCATTCTTTCTTCTGATGAAGGACTAGACTAGCGTCCGAAATGTTAAGACCCTCTTTCTGCTATATCAAGCGTTAACCTAATATATACCTTCCATATACTGTACCGATTGTGTTGTAATTTCTGTTTACCTTTTACATACATATATACATATCTATATCCATATATTTACAAGAGACATATTCATATATGTATATATATATATATATCATCATCATCCTCATTTAACGTCCACTTTCCACGCTAGCATGTGTATATATATATATATATATATATATATATATACTAGCTGAATTACCCGTGCCTTGCTGCATTTCACACATTTTTTTTGTAAGAAAATGATGATTGATTTTAAATCAGTGATATAATTTATGGTGAAAAACCCTGCATTTCAATATTACTCAACGTAAAATGTAATGCATGAAAAATTGGAAAACATTATTTTTTGTAATATATCAAATCAAAATTACATTATTAAATCTTATTATTTTGTTTCTTGTAAATAATTATTTTCAAAAATATCAATTCAAAACTTTTGTGAGTAGGCATCATATCTTGTTATTTACCTATGGTTTAAATTTCCTATAAATGGAAAGGAAAAAACTTTCAGCGGGGGTTTTCAGAGGGGCTTTTGTGCCCTCGGGGAACCCTTTGATTAAAATGAAATATACTTATCCAAGTACCCTGGGAAATGTAGTTTCAAAATATATATGGTTATGGAAGTCTATCTCCAAAACGATAGGAGTAGTTTGTGAACGAACAAACACACAAACAAACAGACAGGAATACAACTTTATATATATATCATCATCATCATCATCATTTTACGCCCGCTTTTCCCTGCTTGTAAGGGTGACATGGGTCTTATTCAGCACAGCACAGCATTCTCCTTCGTCATCTCCACCGTGAGCTTCAGCAATCTGATGTCTGTTCAAACCACCTCCGCCTATGTTTTTTCGTGGTCTACCTCTACCACGTCTTCCTTCAACTGGCATTTCCTGGCACTTCTTCACCCATCGGTCATCCTCCATGCGCATCACATGTCCATACCACTGCAATCTCCTCTCTCGCACACTACATTCTATCTATCTCAGACACAGTTTCCCTCTCAACACATCCATGCTGGGTCGTTCACGCACATTGACATTGCACATCCAATGGAGCATGCTTGCCTCATTTCTCTCCAGCCGTCACATATCCTCTGCATATATATATATATATATATATATATATAATATAAATTCAGCGAGAATCGCATTTCGGCGGTAGAGAAAGCGAAACATAACGCAAATTCCGAATCATCATCATCATCATCGTTTAGAGAGAGAGAAAGAATGAGAGAGATAGATAGATTGATATAGAAAAATATAGATGTGTGTGGTTATACATGCATATATATATATACTAGCTGGCCTGTCCGTCTGGCGCCCAGCTAGGTATACCTGCCCCCACCACTCCACTGCAAAGATACCATACACCCTCCCGTGTCACATTGTCCTTCGACTCTCTCTTTCTCTCTGAATAACTAACACTTTAATTGTATTTCTCTCTGTCTAACGGCCTATCTCTCTCCTTTTCCCCTCCCTCTGTTTTTCTGTCTCTCTCTGTAGATGTGTGTGTGTAGTTTTCCTAATCTTTCTCTAAATATCTCTCTTTCTCTCTCTCTCTCTCTCTCTCTCTCTCTCTCTCTCTCTCTCTCTCTCTCTCTCTCTCTCTCTATGTGTATATATTGAAGGGAGATACGGAAACTAAAACAGTGTTGTCATATAGAGAGTGAAGAGTGACAGAAAGAGTAAAGCAGTTAAATTATAGAGAGGGGGAATGATCTTACATACATATAAAGTATAGAAATGTGTGTGTGTTTGTGTATGTGTATGTGTGTTTGTGTATGTGTGTATGTGCATGTGTGTGTCTGTGTTATTTGTTTTGATGTTATCCGGCAATTAGCAAAATCAGGTGTGAAAGTATGTGTATTTGTGTGTGTGTGTGTGTGTGTGTGTGTGTGTGTGTGTGTGTGTGTGTGTGTGTGTGTGTGTGTGTTACTTATGTGTGCGACGACAGAAAAAGTGTGTGGGATACATACATTATTATATTTGTCTGTATTTTCGTTCTGCAACCATTATATTATGATATTTGTATCCAAATGATTTTAGATGTATGTATTACCTTCTTGCCCGTCTCTCTGTTTCTCTTTCCCTGTCTCTCTCTCTCCACTCTCCTCTCTCTCTCTCTTTAGAAGTGTGTGTGTGTAGTTTTCCTAATCTGTCTCTTTCACTCTCTGTCTCTCTAAGAGGGTTGCCTTTTGATGTATGTATTACCTGCTTGTGTGTTGACCGAATTTGAAGGAGGTTATCCTTTTGAAATAAACATACATACGACGCTCATCTCTATGTTGATATATGATATAAATAATGGGATTGATGAGTTAATATCTGTATATAACAACTACAACGGTACGCGAGGGGGCCCACCCACATCCCCAGCAGACAGAATGGAGAAGGCGTTTCCCTGGAGGATGGCAAGGGAGACGTGCTGGAAAAGCCACTCCAACTCGCGGGGCTCACACCTGCAGCTGGCCAGCTCAGTGCCTATGGTGGTGAGTAAGGAGGTAGCCCTGGGGCCGAGGACACCAGAAGTCTCCACTGCCAGGGGTACGACCGCAAGAGCGAGAGAGAAGAGCGACAGAGAGAGAGTAAAGCAGTTAAATTATAGAGAGGGGGAATGATCTATTATAGAGAGAGGGAAGAGTGACGGAGAGAGTAAAGCTAAGAAACTATAGGGAGGTGTGTAGGATACATACATAATACACACGACACTCAGCTTTATAAAATATTATATCGCGTGACTATCTCCCCCTCCGCCTTTTGGATTCTTTCTCACGTCGTGTAGACGCGTTCTTGAGACTAGTAAAATGAGGTATCCTCTTGATAAGTCGGCAGACCTCGCAGGACTCTATATCTTTATGATGTATTGTTTTGTTTATGCCACGAAACTACGTAGTCGAGGAATCTAGGAGCAGTTTAGGTATGATACATTTTATTACTAATTATATCTAAATGTTTCTTCTCTCTTCATAATGTATATATATATATATATATATATATATATGTATATATATATATATATATATGCCAAACTAAAGACACACATTCTTCAGTTCTTCAGGAAATTTCTTATTTAGATCAATTTAGACGAGTTATTGACAATAGGATACATTGTATTACATATTTTAGCCATAAATCTAATATTTTGTTTTCCAAGCACCAAACTTTATTCAGCTTCTGCACATGTGCAAAAAGCGTCTGTTTAGAAATATTTGTTCCTTTTAGTTTTATTACTGTTATCACCATCGTCATCATCCTCATCCTCATCCTCATCATCATGTGTTTCAATATATTTTCTAAACTGATTTTCTCTCGGAATTCTTCTTTGTTCTCTTTTATGGAGGTGAACACATTTCTGTTGTTTTTTTTACTGTGAAAGTGAAAAATAATAACAATAACAAGACATGAGGAAGTAATCTGTTGAATTACTATATTTTCTGATAGAATATATATATATATATATATATATATATATATATATATATATATATATATATATATATATATTTATGTATATATATATATATACATATATATATATATATATATATATATATATATATATATATATATATATATATATATGTATATATATATATATGTGTGTGTGTGTGAGTGTGTGTGTGTATGAACAGGAATTTGAATATATCTACACAAGCTGGAAGCTGTAAATGTATTATTTCATTTCACCCACCACTTGTTTAGAATTTGGAGCAAAATACTTCTTTTTCTTTCTCTAACCAAATGGTTAAGAAATTTGTTTTGCAATCATAAAATTGTGAGTTTGAACCCATTCTGTGGAATCTTGGGTAAATGTCATTTACCATAACCCTGGGTTGACACAAACCTTGTGAGTGAATTTGGGTAGATGGAAATTGCTTTGAAATCCATTGGATAGAATGTTCTTGTAATTCAAAGAGCCAGGCTGGTCACATGCTTTGTCATGCTGAATCTCCCTTTGTCCAAACTGCAACCATCAGTCTATTTTGTTACAGCTAGCTCATCATCTCTATAAAGCGCAAAGTCTATTGTCGATTTCTCATTATATACTTTGAAGATTTACAATCTGACAAGATCATATATAATCCATCATATGATCCCATATATGTTAAAGGAAGTTATTAGATAAAATATTTTATCAATCTTTAAAAAAAGAAAGCTTTTTCTATAGGCGGCAAATTGGCAGAGTCATTAGAAAGTCGGATTGAATGCTTTTATGGCATTCGTTCCAGCTCTCTGTTCTCTGAGTTCAAATCCTGCTGAGGTTAACTTTGCCTTCATCTTTCGAGGTCGATAAAATAAAGTACCAATCTAGTACTGGGGTCAGTTCTTCCTCTCTCTGGAAGATATCTCCTGTACCCAGACCGTATGTCAATAAGGCATCCCTATGACTCTATCAGGAGTTATGGGACCATACCTACATACAAGCTTTTGCTAGTATGCATTCTCTTTTTATATTTCTGTCACGTATTGTTTTTATGTTGTTAGCAAATTCTATGGATTTTAGATATGCAGAAGTAAAATTCAACAATGTTGAATCAGGGAAATTTATGGAGGTGCTTATTATTGAAACTGTTGAGCCAGCTAATAACATCATTACTATTATCCAACCTATATCATATCGTCCAGAATCCAATCTTTTCTTTTTCAATGCTATTCGATAATTCTGTATGATTGTTCAAAATAATCTTCTTGTATTTTAAAATCCCATAATTCTGTCAGACCCCCCTGAAAACGATATTCTACTTGTATTTAAACTCTTACTCTTATTACTGTTATCCTCCTCCTCCTCCTCCTCCTCCTCCTCCTCCTCCTCCTCATCATCATCATCATCATCATCATCATCATCATCATCATCATTTTACGTCCGCTTTTTCCCTGCTTGCAAGGGTGGGACGGGATTTGATTCTGGCTTGATTTCTACAGCTGGATGCCCTTCCTAACACCAACCTCATTTACAGTGAGTGCTGGGTGCTTTTTTGCCGTGGCACCTCCACTACCACTTTACAGTGGAATGATAGGGACCCCAGTCCTATCATCTCATTTCTACAGCTGAGTAAACTGGAGCAATGGGAAATAAAGTGTCAAGGAAACAACACATCACCCGGTCTGAGAATTGAACTCACAACCTTTCGATTGCAAGGCCAATGCTCTAACCACTAAGCCATGTACCTCTATTATATGCTCGTTTAATTATGGCCGAAATTCTAGGATTTTATTTTATAAAATAACCTTCTCGCTCGTTTAATTATGGCTGAAATTCTAGGATTTTATAAAATAACCTTCCTGCTCCCTCCTATTCTTCACCCCCCCCCCCTATATATCGTATACGCTCCTGCAGGTTCTCTCTCAATCCCTTACCCTCTCTCCAAATATAAAATAAACCTGTTGTGAGCTACGAAACTCAGAATTTGTCAATCCCTTATTCTTGGCTACATCCCTCACTTGCTCTTCTGTGAAATGTAATGTACAAATCCTATTTTTTTCTCGTCTTCCCATGTTCCTCTGTCCATTCATCTATCTGTATCATATCGTCCAGAATCCAATCTTTTCTTTTTCAATGCTATTCGATAATTCTGTCTGATTGTTCAAAATAATCTTCTTGTATTTTAAAATCCCATAATTCTGTCAGACCCCCGAAAACCATCTTCTACTTGTATTTAAACTCTTACTCTTATTACTGTTATATGCACATTTAATTATGGCTAGGATTTTATTTTTTAGCGAGAAGGTTATTTTATAAAATAACCTTCTCGCTAACTACCCCAGATCCCTTCCTCCGCCCCCACTCACCACCATTATTATTTGGACCAATCATAATTCAGCGGCCTATGATATCACTTCTTAAGTTTAGACTTGGTTGCCTTTCGATATGATGGATGGACTACGGAATTCTGGAGAGACTGAAAAATACGGACACTCAATGACAGAGTGTCTGTTGTAAACACTAAATCCCTCCCCCATGAGGAATGCACCTCCCAACATAACCTCATAGTTAGCGACCTCATAGTCAGGACGAGACGTAATCGACAACAGATGAAGACTATCCTCAGGAGAAAAATATGGAAGTTAAAGGACCCCACAACCAGTAATAAATTTAAAAGCATATTACTTGATGCTTTTGACAGTAAGGAAGAGCAATTAGAGTCCTACAATATAGAGGAACAGTGGGAATTCCTGAAAGCTAACCTGTTGAAGGCGACAGATGAAATCTGTGGCTGGAGCAGACCTATAGGCAGGAGGAGAGTAACTTGGTGGTGGACCAGTAAGGTGGAGGGGTCAATCAAGACCAAAAAGCAGGCTTGGAAAGTATGGCGGGATGGGGGAAGTAGAGAAGACTCTCAAGTGGCAAGGAGGGAAGCTAGGAGACAAGTGTACTTCGAAAGAAGGGAAGCAGAGGAAAGAAAGTTCAAGCATGTTTTACAACGCGAGGACCAAAAACGTGAGGTGTTCAGGATTGCTAGGCAATATGTCAAGGAAAACCGTGATATTGTCAGGGAGAAGTGTGTCCGTAATGATGATGGTGTACTTGCCATCACTGACGTTGATAAGAAGGTAGTTTGGAAGTGTCACTACAAAAGGCTACTAAATGAGAGAATAAATGGGAGACAGACAGTCTTCCCCACATTGATCCAATAGAGGGACCAGCAGTGCAAGTTGAAGGTAGTATAATAAGTAAGGCAATAAAAGATATGAAGACGGGCAAGGTGGCTGGGCCTTCGGAAATAGTTGCTGAAATGCTGAAAGCATCTGGAACGGTGGGACACACTATGGTCACCCAGATAGTAAACCAAGTCATACAGAATGGGGTCGTACCAAAGGACTGGCATAGCAGCAGCATCATCATTAACTGCTACAAGGGTAAAGGAGATGCACTAGATAGAGGAAACTATAGAGGCATTAAATTAATTGACCAGGTCATGAAGGTCACAGAAAAAGTAATAGCGCAACTAATCAGAGAGCGAATTGATCTAGATGAAATGCAGTTCGGGTTTGTGTCAGGTAAAAGTACCACAGACGCTCTTTTCCTTGTACAACAACTACAGGAGAAGTACCTAGCTAAAAGTAAACCCCTATACTTAGCTTTTGTTGACTTGGAAAAAGCCTTTGACAGAGTCCCACGCCCCATTATCTGGTGGGCTCTCAGAAAACTAGGTGTTGATGAATGGCTTGTGAGAGCTAAAGAAGCCATGTATAAAGAAACAGTCAGCAAGGTTAGAATTAACAACGAATATAGTGAAGAGCTTAGCGTAAAAGTTGGTGTTCATCAGGGCTCTGTCCTTAGCCCTCTCCTATTTATTATTGCCCTTCAGGCTATAACAGAGGAGGTCAAGACCGGCTGCCCATGGGAACTTCTATACGCAGATGATCTAACGCTCATAGCTGAATCAATGGCTGAACTAGAGAAGAAATTCCAAACATGGAAGCATGGCCTAGAATCAAAAGGTCTTAAAATTAACTTGTCTAAGACTAAAGTTCTAGTATGTAGGAAGGAAAACAGGGCACTGGTCTCCTCTGGGAAATGGCCATGCTCGGTGTGTAGGAAAGGAGTAGGCAGAAACTCTATTTTATGTCCCAAATGCAAAGTATGGGTGCATAAAACATGGGATCACAGGTAAGCTAACTAAGAACATAGATTTTATATGTGGCCGGTGTTCAGGTGCAATAAGTAGTAGCAAGTGCCTATAGGATACTAGCTCATTCCATTGCCCAGATGGTTCTATAGAAATAGTGGACAACTTCCGTTACCTGGGTGACAAAATCAGCAGTGGTGGAGGGTGCTCTGAAAGTACAGTAGCTAGAGTCAGAACGGGATGGATAAAGTTCAGAGAGCTTATACCACTATTGGCCACTAAAGGTTTCTCTCTAAAAATGAAAGGCAGGCTGTATGATGCCTGCATAAGAACAACAATGTTACATGGCAGTGTGACATGGGCATTGTGTGCAGAGGATCTACGCAGACTGGAGAGGAATGAAGCTTGCATGCTCCATTGGATGTGTAATAGTAATACATGTGAACGGCAAAGCATAAATGAACTAAGTGAGAAATTAGGAATAAGAGGGATCAGATGCTGTTTACTCGAGAGAAGACTATGTTGGTATGGTCACATGGTGCGCATGAAAGATGACAGCTGTATAAAAAAGTGCAGGGCGATCAAAATAGACAGTAGCTACGGAGTATGCAGACCCAGAAAAACCTGGGACGACTTGATAAATTTCGACCTCACACACTTACACCTCTCCAAGACAATGTCACTGGACCGAGATCTTTGGCGCTACACAGTAATACAGAAGACCCGCCTTGCCTAAGTACAAAGCAAAACCTACAGTCAGTAGGCACCTCTTAACCAAAATACAGCCCCGTCCCACTACCCTACCCTCAACCCCATCTACACCACCCTTTCGATGTAAAGTTATGTTGGTACCACAACATCCAGTCCTAAATAAATGAAAGTCATGTAGGTGTCATGGCAAAAAAACACACAGTCTACGCTATAATGTAGGTAACACGGTAAAAACTTCCCAGTTCACACTGTAAACATGGTTGGTGTTAGGAAGGACATCCAGCCGTAGAAAACCTGCCAGACAGTCCTACATGAGCAAGACAACCAATCTTGGGACAATTCCCATGTAAACCCATGCTAGCATGGAAGATAGATGTTAAACGATGATGATGATGGTGATGATGATGTTGTAGGCTTTCTTAATATTTATCATTAAGATTATTTAAAATCTTCTTATGAAATAACCTTATCTCAGATTTATTTGGATTAATTAACTTGCTTTTAGGATTAGTTTCAAAGATTTCCTTATGGTTCTTAACCATTATAAATCTGTGAAAAAATGGTATTACAGATGTACAAATTTACCATAGAATAACGTTGCAAATATGTTTTAAATATATACATAAATAACATAATAAATGCGTAAATAACACCAAAGTTGGCTCGCAAATATATTGTCTAAGTCGTGTATAATAACACAGTAATATAAATTCATCAACAAAAATGATAAAGGAAAGAAAAAAGAATGAAAAAAAAAGTGTGTGTGTGTGGGGGGAATTCACCACCGAGTGTGATAATCGGCCACACCTCACACCTTAGGGGTTAACTGCACATTTTCAGGCAAGCCAATATGCTCACAGCATTACCTCGGATGATGGTAGGCTAAGGTGCTGAAATAACCAGGCACCCACACGGGCATCACCTGACACCTCAGTAAGGTAAGCCGCCAGTGAAGACAAGAATTTCGCTGTCAGTGGCCCAACTCCACCGAATGTATCGAACACCACAGGCTGGAAAAAATAATTGTTTGATAAGTCCAGGTATTTCCGAATTTTATTCTGTTCAGTAGCGGAAGCAGTGACCCCCACATTTACCGCGGTATCCATGATGTAGGAGAGCGTAAAAGAGTCACTGACTGTGATGTCCCAGATGAGACACCTACCTCTCACCCATGGACAAAGGGTAAGACCGTCTGGTCTCTTCCCATCATTCTGAATAAACCAGCCGACTCCAGAACTGTGGAGATATTAACCCAAGCCTGGGCCTGTTTGATAATCAGGTTTAGCTGAGATTTCCAGTTTTTTGTCTAATTTTCATCAATTTGATGTTTTATATATAACTCTTTCATTATATAACTCTTTCATTATCATATGTCTAATGAAGGACACTGCCTATGATTTTCAAATAGTTTTGAAAATAATCCAGAATTTAGAGGGATTAACTTTCTCATTATTAAGCTGTTGTTTGGAACATAACTTAATGAAATTTATATAAAAATTATAATTGTTTCTACTTTTGGCACAAGGCCAGCAATTACCCAGTTCATTACTGGTACTTTATTTTATCGACCCCGGAAGGATGAAAGGCAAAGTTAACCTCGGCGGGATTTGAACTCAGAATGGCAAGGGCCGTAACTCTATGCATCAAAAGCATGGCGTCCGACCCTCTACCGATACTGCCAATCCACCGCCCTTATAAAAATTATAATGATAGGTCTCTGGATAAATATGAACATTTTAAAATAAACAGCTTAGTGTCAGAGAACCAGGGAGAGTTTCAGGTGGTTTGGTATCAAAAGGGCTAAATCATTATATGTGTTGATATTGTGTGTAATGTAACTTTTTTTGTGATGCTTTTGTTGAGTAGCTGTTTGTAATGTGTCTTCTCTCTTTCATATAGGTTTCTAGGTTTGTCTGTAAAAAATTAAGGTGTTATTGGATTTCTTAATTTGGTTTATGTCATGTTTAGTTTCAAGGGCATTACTGTACTTTACTCTTAAGCCTTGGAGTCCAAATTGAAAGGTGAATGTGAAGCAGTTCTATATTTGGATATCATAGTTGCATGATGATGTATCAGTTACATCAGTCAAAGTGGACTACTTCCTAGCACCTTCACTAATATGCACCTTCTCCATTGTTCATGAATCCATCTCTCTTAACTCTATATAACAAATTTGTCCTTCAATAAAATATATTTTCTCCTGAAACTCTAAAGTTGATGGAAAAGGTTAATTAATGTTGATGGCTGTTTCCATAATCTTTGAAATATTAGAAATAAGTCATGTACTTGTTCAGCTAGGATAGGTTGATCTGGCTTCAACCAGGGCAATTGCAGCAAAAGAGGCTGCTCTTGCATAGCAGTCATAGACACCTGACATATATTGTTAGCCAGTCATGATTCCAATGACAAACAGCATATAGGTGAAGACAAGATATTAGGTCAATATCTTGATTGTGCCAATCCAGATTTTCAACTGTTCCCCTTACCATTTATATCATCCCTGGAGGGGCTCTGGCATCACAGATGAGTTCACTTTCTAGGCTGTGGAAATACTTGACTAAACCAATACAAGCAACTTTTGAATAAAAGATGGTGAAGAGAATCTATCTAGCAATGATGACAAGTTTGGCACAAAATCCAATGCATGAACATAGAGAATTCAATGAAGCAGAAGTGGTCAAAACTTTCCAGCTGTCACAAATACATTGCTTTCATTGGCCACATCTCAGTGTGAATGAGTGCTTGAGAGATACAGCACCAGGTGCAACAGAATGATAGTTAGCAGGTAGAGGGTGTGTGTGTATATATATGCATGTGTTTATGTGTGTATTCATTAAATTCTACTTCAGTATTGAGTACTGATTCTCTGTCAATAATACACACACACACACTCTCTCTTTCTCTCTCTCTCTCCATCTCTCCCTCTCTCTCTCTCTCTATCTCTCTTTCTCTCTCACACACACATATAGAGAGAGATTGAAGAGTTTGATGGAGACAGAATCTTGTGGAGCAAATTGTTCTACCATCATTCTGATACTCCTACCCCTGCAATAATGTTGTTAAGCCCTACTTAAAACCTGATTGAACAGATATATGATCAAAGGTAATCCCGAGAAGACCAACTCCTCTTTTATGTGTATGTAGGACTATATTATCCAATGTATTCTTTCTTTTTCACAATGGTAGGGTATGATTTGAGGGAGATGAGATTTGACTGTTATTTCTTTCAGATTTAGTGATTACACT
The DNA here is from genome assembly GCA_964016885.1 of Eledone cirrhosa. NCBI lineage: Eukaryota > Metazoa > Mollusca > Cephalopoda > Octopoda > Eledonidae > Eledone > Eledone cirrhosa. Next base: position 113,942,542 of record OZ024741.1, on the reverse strand, counting down.
GAGGCTGCCTATTGGCTTGCAATATTTGTTGTTGGTGTTGGTGTTGTAGTTGACTGACAGAATTTATTAGAGTGCTGGACAAAATGTTTTGCCTCATTTAGTTCCACTCTTTATATTCTGACCTGAAATCTTGCTGAGGTCAATTTTCCATTTCATCCTTCCAGGTTCGATAAAATAAAGTACTAGTTACAGTCTGGAATTGATGTAATTCACTTTCTCCTCCCCATAGATTGCTGGCCTTGTGTCTAAATTGGAAATCCTTATTGCTGATTTTGTTGTTGTTGTTTAACCCTAGGCCTAGGTCTATCATGATTGAACAGACCTATTATCAAAAGCAGTCCAACTGCTACCATCTTACCTTTCTTTTATACCAAAGACTAAAGTGTTTGACCCTTTAGCATTTACATTATTCTATATTTACTATTGTATTTTCACAGTAAAGGTTTTAACTCAGATAATTATCTCACATAATATCGAATCTCGAATCTATGAGATTTTGATATAATTTATTTTGAGAACAAAACCTTAACATCAGTATGAGTGGCCAGTGACAGCTGGTTTGAACAGAAAGGGGTGAGAGAATTCTGGTTGAATGCAACCGGTTTAAATGCTAAATGGTTAAGGGCAGTAACTAGTGATTTGAGTGCCAGATGGCTGCTATTTCTAGCAAACTAACTGACTGCTAAGAGACCTGACTCCCTTATTGGCTTTATTGATTTTTATTTAGGTTTTTCTTGATGTTTGTTGTTGTTGTTGTTCAATAATTTAAAATCAAATCTCTTTCCACATATACTCACACATGCTTCATGGTTCCATTTAATGATTGATAAAAGCAACATTATAAAACATTAATTAATCTTGATTGGAAATCAGAATGTAGCCTTAGGAATGTGAAGAAACAAAGTGTCAAACATACGCACCTGCACACATACACACCTGCACATACACACACACATACACACATATACACACACACATACACACTTATACACACACACATACACACACAGACACAAACACATAGACACACATACAGACACAAATATGCATGCACACACATAATCAAACATACACACCTGCACACATACACACCTGCACACACACACACATACATACATATACACACACATACACACACAGACACAAACGCATAGACACACAGACACACATACAGACACAAATATGCATGCACACACATAAACATACACACGCTCACATACACACATATTTGCATGCACACACACACACACAAACACACGCATACATATACATACACAGACATACGTAGACACACATATACACATATATACAATCATACATGTACACACATAAACAGACAGATAAACACACACACACTCACATACATATATACATGCACACCCACATACGCACAGGCACACACAAACACACAAACACACAGACAGACTTACACTGTCTCGTTTCCTCTCCTGCAATCTTAATTAAACATTATAATTAAACACAGCCACATTCTTCAGATTAGGTGTAATCACTTTTTTTCCATTGTTTTCCGTAGAATGTAGTTGACAGGTTTGTTCCTGTTATATTATTGGTTGTTGTTATTGTTGTTGTTTAGCCCCAGGTCAGTCTTTATTGTGCAGACCAATGGTGAAAGATATTCCCAATGTGACCACCCAGTCTCCCTTCTTTACACTATATGTGATGGATTTTGCATCAGTTTTGACAATGATCTCTTATTTGTTCAATCAATTGAATATCCAACTTGTGAATTAACATGTAAGTGATTGAGTATTCCATAGATACATGTATTCTTAGTGCATGACATAATATGTAAGAAGTGAACTGGATGGCATGTTGTAATAATAATAATAATTGTTTCTATTAAAGGCACAAGGCCAGCAATTTAAAGGGAAAGGGAAAATCGACTCAATCAATCCCAGTGCATTACCTGTACTTTATTTTATCAACCCCATAAGGATGAAAGACAAGGCTAACCTTAGCAAGATTTGAACTCAGAACATAAACGGCCATAACTAAATACTGCAAAGCATTTTGTCCAACACTTTACCAATTCTGCCAATCCACTACAACTCATGAAAGGTGCATGTATAGTAAATAAATAGAATAATGTACAAATGTCACGAAAGTGAACAGTGTGTGAGTCATGATATACACACATGCATGTGTATGGAGGGGGAATATCAGGTGTAGTGCTCAGCAAAACACTCCATGCTTCAGTCAACTCTACTGAAAATGAGTACCAATAGTAGCAACAGCTATTGCTATTTAACTCTTTGATGTACTAGCACCTTCTGATCTAAGTCACCGTATGCTAATGAAACCAAGATAATCTTCCAGCTTGATGGGCCTTCAGATTTAAAAGCCCTTGGCAAGGGAGGTACATTTGCAAGCTCTTGTGTAATATTTTTTTCATCGTATTCTCCATTATCATATCAAGTGTTTCAGTTATTATTTGTACTGCTTTTATGATTATACACCTAGCATCCTGCTTATTTTAATTTTAAGATAGTTTCTCAACCTCTTTCAAAGTCAGTGATATTTTGGTCAGAAATAATTGAGATGTGTCTCAGAGAGCATAGATTTTTTTTCTTCTTCTTCTTCTTCTTCTTCTTCTTCTTCTTCTTCTTCTTCTTCTTCTTATACTTCTTCTTCTTCTTCTTCTTCTTCTTCTTCTTCTTCTTCTTCTTCTTCTTCTTCTTATTATTATTATTATTATTATTATTATTATTATTATTAAATCTCTTCGGAAGAACTTTCGGGCCAGGGCCTATGGACAACTTCCAGAAATCTCTGGCCTGGCAGTGCTACCGAGGAGCCTTGCCAGTTCGGGATAAACTCTACAGGCATGGAGGTGCCGTCAGCCGGGTATGTCCTTGATGCGCGCAGGGCGACGAAACCGTCCTGCACGCACTTGTCCAGTGTCCAAAAATTTCTGACTTGTGGGTTTATGTCGAACACCTGCTGTCACGTGTAGGACGGATCCGGCTATCATCTGAGTCCATCGTGAGGATTGCCCCGCCCTCTTCCTTTAGCCGGGAAGGGCAGGCAGTTTTTATCTGTCTGGTGGCCATGGCGAAAGAGATAGTATGGTGGACACATTTGAAAGGGCTGAAGACGAGCACTTACCTCTTCGGTGATGCTCTGATTAACTTTTTCAAATTTCATTTGAAAAGAAAAATCAGGGTAGAGAGGGAAGTGCTCTCTTCCCAGCATTTTGTTGAAAGATGGATGAGAGAAGCAAGTATGGCCCGAGTGAATGGGCCTACTCTGAGTATGTGTCTGTAAATTAAAGGTGGAAAACTGGGAGAGGGCACTTGCCCTGGTGGTCAGGGTCACTGTGGCCTTTTAATGGGCTTTCTCCACAAATGTCCCTCGGAAGTCTCCCCACTATTGGGGAATTTTTCATTGTTATTTTTTTGTTACATCCTCTGTTTTTGTATTTTTACACGCAGAAATGCCCATTTGTACAGTCCTGTATTGTCCTGTACTGTCCTTAATGTCTACTTTATGTAAACCCTTGTGGTTAATAAAGAAAGCATTATTATTATTATTATTAGGGCAGTGAATTGACAGTATCAGTAGAGGGTTGGACACCATGCTTTCTAGCATAGTTACGTCCCTTTACGGTTTGAGTTCAAATCCCGTCGAGGTTAACTTTGCCTTTCATCCTTACGGGGTAGATAAAATAAAGTACCAGTAATGTACTGGGTAATTGCTGGCCTTGTGCCTAAAGTAGAAACAATTATTATTATTATTATTATTATTGTCAAGGGTGGTGGATTGGCAGAATCGGTAGAGTGCTGGGTACCATGCCCATCCTGATGGAGTCGATAAAATAATGCACCAGTAATACACTGGGGTCGATTTAATTGAATTTCCCCTCCTCTAAAATTGTTGACCTTGTGCCTAAACCAGAAATTATTATTATTACTATTATATACTGCTGAGGTTAACTTTGCCTTTCATCCTTACGGGGTCGATAAAATAAACTACCAGTAATATACTGGGTAATTGCTGGCCTTGTGCCAAAAGTAGAAACAATTATTATCATTATTGTCAAGCCATTTTGAAAATAATTAAGAATTTGGATGGATTAGTAATATAACTTTCTTATTTTTGGAGCATAACTTAACAAAGCTTCTTAAATAAAATCATGATGGAAAGTATTTAGATTACTATAAACACTTTAAAATAAATAGCTTAGTGTTGTAGAAATAAAAAATATTTTCAATCAGTTTGATATCAAAAGGGTTAAATTAGCTAGTGATTTTAACATCCATTAAAATCTCTGAAGAATTCCATTTGTTGTATTAAGATGTTGAAAGAGTGATGTATGAATTTGAGTGTATACATGTGTAATTGTATAATTTCTATTTCTAAAAATTTGGTTGAATGTGTGCATATGTGTCTGTATGAGCGTGTGCATGTGTAATTGTATACACTTTGTTATTTAAAACATAAATAGAACAAATAACTAAATATGCACATGCACACATACACACAACTTCACATGCACACACACACACACAATTGCATATCCACACACATAGGCACATGCATACACGTATACATACTCCCCCAAAGTTACATAATCATATATGCTTATATATATATATATATATATATATATTGAAAAACCTTTCAACCAGTAACAAATTTAAAAAGATATTTTGCTTGACGCCTACAACAGTAAGGAAGAACAAATAGAGACATTCAATATAGAAGAGCATTGGAAGTTCCTTAAAGATAATCGGCTGAAGGTGACAGATGAGATCTGTGGATGGGGAAGAACTACAGAGAGAAGGACAATGACTTGGTGGTGGAACAATAAGATAGAGGAAACTATTAAAGCCAAGAGATGGGCATGGAAAAAATGGAAGAATGGGGTAAGCAGGGTACACTACATAGAGACCTGGAGGGAAGCTTCAAGTATACTTTGCAAGGAGGGAAGCAGGCGATAAAAATTTCAAGAATGTTTTGCAGCATGAAGACCAGAAATGTAAGGTGTGTAGGATTGCGAGGCAATGTGTTAGGGAAAATTATGATGTCTGATGTCATTGATGAAAAGGGTATCTGTAATGATAAAGGCACCATTTTCCCTCACAGATGCTGAAAAGAAAGTAGCACCGAAGAGCCATTATGAAAGATTAGAAAATGAGGAGAAGGCATGGGAGAAAAAGAGCCTACCCCAAGTGGACCCAACAGAGGGCCCAGCCATGCAAGTCAGTAGTAGTATAGTAAGGCAATTAGGGATATGAAGACTGGGAAAGCAGCCGGTCCATTGCGGATAGTTGCTGAGATGCTGAAAGCATCTAGATCAGTGGGTCACAACTTAACCACTCATATTGTAAACCAAGTAATACTAAATGATATCATACTGAATGACTGTCACAGCAGCACCATTTTCAACTGTTACAAGGGTAAAGGAGATGCACTAGTTAGAAGAAACTATAGAGACATCAAGTTGATGGACCAGGTCATAAAAGTAACAGAAAGTGTTATAGCACAGTTGATTAGGGACCAGGTTAATCAGATTTGTGCCAGGTAAAGGCACTACTGTTGCTCTCTTCCTTGTGAAGCAGCCATGGGAAAAGTACCTAGCTAAAAGTAAGCTTTTCTACCTGGCATTTGTTGATCTGGAGAAAGTGTTTGACAGAGTTCTCCATGCCATAATCTGGTGGGCTCTTAGAAAACTAGGAGTAGATGCTGCCTAAAATGCTCATCAACATCACCCCATTTAGCATCTATGCTTACATGGGTTAGACAGGCTGTCATGTTATGAGGCTAGACAAGTCAGGTGACCACATTTTGCTCATATGTTCTGTTTTGGGCTTGGTTTTCTAAAGGTGGATGCCATTCTAATGCCAACTACTTGGCTGTGTGTACTAGAAGCTTTTTGGGGGCAACAGCATTACCACTTTACTAAGTGGACAGGGTGCTTTTGGGGGGGGTGAGAGCTGATCTTAAATCACCGAGGCTCACAGAGTAGATGATCAAAAAGCATGACAAGGGGAGAGATGCTCTACTGAGAAAGACCTGTACAACCCATGCAAGTATGGAACAGTGAGCGTAAAATGATGATCATGATGATGTGTAAATGTGGTTGGTGTTAGGATAGGCATCCAGCTGTAGAAACCATGCCAAAATCTTCCCTGGGTGACCTAAACATGGACTTCTGACCTGATTCTCTACCTAAGGGTCAATCCATTCTACCCATGCTAGTGTGGAAGATGGACATTAAACGATGATGAATGAACGATGATATATATATATCCTAATTAAAATCTTGTCTATGTCCACTGAGATACTGATGTAAAGACTTAGTAATTCGTTCTATATATTACACACTGAACCTACTACAATAAACTATATATATAGTATGTTTCTTGATTTGCAAGTCAGTCCCCTCCACTTACACACACTTATATATTTATAGCTACATGGATAGACACACACCCATAAATACATGCATATACACGCATTTAACTAAAAGTAATTTATTTGAAGGAGAATACTTTCAATATATTTACAAATATATTTTATTTTATTAAGTTAGACTGAAATAAAATTCTTTCTTTGTGAGACATGTAGTTAGATAAGGAGTGATATATATGGAACTAGGTAGATAGATAGGTAGGTTGATAGATAGCTAGGTTGATAGGTAAGTAGGTTGATAGGTAGGTAGGGGAAAGTAGATATGGAGTTAGATCATCATCATCATCACCGTTTGATTTAATGTCTTTTTTACTTATCACAAGCATTGGGCGTTTTGGCAGCTTCTTTCAAAGTATCTCTCCAGAGTTTTTATTCCAGGGACAGGTTTTGATTCAAGTTCCTGGCTTTCTGATCATCCCTGATTATCTCTTCCTTCGTCTTACATGAGTGCCTCTTCCCCATCTACCAGGGGTCACAATCTTGGTACATCCACCCACCACTGTGGTTCACAGGTAGAGGGAATAAATATGTAGATAGGTATGTAGTTAAGTAGGTTAGTTATGTAGGTAAGTTATGGGAGGGGACAGATATGTTGTGAGATAGGGTAGGTTGGTATGTTATATAAATAGGTAGGTATGAAGGATGGACAGGATAGGTAGTTAGGTACATGGTGTTTGGTAGGTTTTAGGTGGAGAAATAGAAGGTGCAGATATCTAATTAGATTGGTAATCATGTAGGTTAGTTAGTTCTATGAAACACCAAATTAGAAATGAAAAAGTTATTTATTCTAGTAAATCTCTACAAATTCTTCATTGCATCCAAAATTAATTGAATATCATAAGCAGTGCCTTTCATTAGAAATATGGTAACAAAAGGGTTAAATTGAACTAGAAATATCAGGAAAAAGATGTTAAGGGCAAATTTCAAAGCACCATATAGGAGATAAGAAAGGATGAAGATAAGTTGAGGTGTGCCATATAGCAGACTCATTCAACACGAGAGTCTGCTGGGCCAATGTGAGAGTTTCTCTATAGTCACTGGGCTTTCTAAAAATAACAACCACACCCTACCATTTTAGAAAAGGGAAGGACATTTGAATATGTAGTCCTAGAAACACTGGGTCTTAAAAATAGATGTGGTGGTTACAACTGGAACACCTTTAACTCTTTCTTTATGATACTGTATATATTAAAAGAAAATATTATATTTTGTGTGGACAAGTGCACCACCATGCATTTTGGGAGTAAAAACTCAGCGTCCACATACTCCCTCCACAGTACTAATATCAAGAAGTCTTCTTGTGAACGTGACCTGGGCATTACGGTCAGCAGCGATTTGCGTTGGATGAAGCACATTTCTAAAATTGTCAAGAGGGCCAAGGGTGTCTTAGCATCACTCAGCAAGACCTTTGTCAGCCGCTCTCCAGATATCTATTTAAGGCTGTACATGGCTATGGTGCGACCACACTTAGAATTTACATCACCAGTCTGGAACCCCTATCTTGCTCAGAACATTGACCGCCTGGAAACTGTTCAGAGACGTGCAACCAAGCGAATACCCTCCATCAGGCATCTACCATACTCTGAGTGCCTTGCTTCCCTGGGCATGGATACATTGAAGCTCCGACGCCTGGCAACTGACTTGGTAAACACCCACAAAATTGTTAACCATGTTGCCAACAACAATCCTGAGTACCTTTTCGATTTCCATGTGTCTAACACACGTGGACATACCCACAAAGTAAGAAAACAGCACAGTTCACATGACTTTCGGAAACATTTTTTCACGCTCAGAGTTGCTGAAGCATGGAACAAACTACCTGCATCAGTTGTTAGCTGTCGAGACACTGCATCCTTTAAGGCCTCCATGCTTCCCGAGATCCGCCAACACTACAGCTAACACATACACACATGTACTTCCCTGACATTTGTGTATTATTATATGTACTATAGATACACCTTTGACGAGTTGTAGTGCACCTGAGCACTTTACACAATAATTTCATTATTATTATAAAAGTCTATGTATTTGTTTGTTACCTATAGAAAGGTTGGCCTTACAAATTTTAAAATAAGATCATTAAAACTAATTTATCACAAGAAAATTAACGATGTTATTTATTTTGAATTTGATGTAGTATTTAAGGATAAAACTTACATTTAATCAATATTGCATTGTATTATTTTTACGTAATGAATACATTCAGGATGCCATCAACACCTTAAATATCTCCTTTGCTACGAAAAAGTTTTTTAAAAATCATTTACCAGGTCCATTTAGTTAGAACATTCAAATGTAAATGTTAATTTTCCATTCAATAATAGTGTTATAAGTACTTGTAAAACTTTCTCAAGCAATCACATTTAGGGAGTTCCAAATTGATTTCCAGGTTAGAATGAAAGACATTGTTTGGAAAATGTGAAAATCTTTTTCATGAACAAATTATTAAAATTTGACGAATTTCTTCATACAAATAATATACAGATATAATTCATTATTTCTGACATTATTTCTGATCTTTTAATAATTGTTCAAATCCATTATTGGCAAAGCTACAATGCCATAATTTTTCATGAAAGTAAATTGTGCCTTGTGTATTTGATATTTGATGTTCATCATTCTCTTTTCTATACACTTGGGTAGTTAATAACCTTGCTTTCTCATGTTAATTATTAAGTTCAAGTGCATTTATGCATTAGCATAAATTGCATGTATTTTATAGAAATATATCACACATTTTATTTTATGAAAGGATCAGATATTTTTTATTATTTTGCATTAATTTATTAACAAAGTGAGAAAATGTGGATTCTAATTATATATGAATAATTTTAAGTTATATTTTTTCAAATGCAAACACACTAAAAAAAATATAATGTAACTGAGGTAAATAATCAATCTTAAGTTAGAATATTGATTTCTTTATTTATGTGTATAAGTAGTAAAAACATGTAATATTGATTATGAAAACGTTTGTGGATTTTAAGTTTAACTATACAATTATCTTATTCAATGTTTTGTTTCATTAAAGTGGTTGTATTGTTGAAAGGACAAAAAGCACCCAGTCCACCCTGTAAAGTAGTCATGTTTGTGACACAACAAAAAGAAACCAGTCCATCCTGTAAAGTGGTCAATCTGGTAACACAATAAAAAGTACCTATTCTAGCCTGTCAGCTACTTGTTTTGGTGTCACAATAAAAAACCCTAATCTACACTGTAAATATGGGTGGCATTAGAAAGGGCATCGAGTCATAGAAACCAAGCCAGAAACAGCAAGACATGTGAGCAAGACATGGTCATCTGATCAGATTTGTCTCACACTGGGACAACTCATCTAACCCATGCTAGCATAGAAAAATGGACATTAAATGGTGATGGTGATGATGATGATATTCCCCACAGTTTTTCTACTTATGGGATGGATGTAATTATTCGTGCAATACTGGATAACTCAGCTAGTTTCTGATAAAAAGAGGCTGCCTATGATTTCAGATCATTCAAAATATAATAAAGAATTTGGAGGGATTAAGCAATATATCCAATTTCCTCATTATTAAGATGTCATTTGGAATATATATATAATAAACTTATTAGAGAATATTTTCAGATAAATATAAACATTTAGTATCATAAAACCAGAGGCAAATTTCAGTCAGTTTTGTATCAAAGGGGATAAACATAGATCTTCTGGATCAGAGTTGACATGGTTAAAAATACAACAAAAGCAACAGTGTATTTCTTCCTGTCATGATAGTCATCCTCATCACTGTTTTACGTCAATTTTTCCACACTAGCATGTGTTAGATGAGTTGTCCTGTTGTGAGAAACTGCAAATCCGATGACCATGTCTTGCTCATACAGAACTGATTTTGGATTGGTTTCTACAGCTGGATGCCCTTCCTAACACCAACATCATTTAGAGTGAGTGTGGATAATAAGGGGGAATATGGTGAGGTCAGATATGAAATATGTCAGCCCTTTGTAAAGTGGTTGACATTAGAAAGAACATCCAGCTGTAAAAGCCATGCCAAAAATGGAATGTATTGATGAGACATAGTCCCCCTGATCCATCTAAAAGAATAGTAGCTCTGATTAAGTTCTGATTTAGTGTTCATCGATCCATCCAACCCATTCTAGCATGTGTGTGTGTGGGGAAACTAACATAAACTGATGATGATGTGTTGCAAAGTTTGGTGTTTCAAACACATCATTTTTACCATTTTAGATTCTAGAATGCTGATAACTAAGACACTATTAAAAACACAAAAAGATAGCGCTGTTTTTTAATTTACCAAATTTAGCTAATTAATTGCAATAATATTTATGGTATTCTCAGATGTGTTATAATTGCTGGAATGGATAATTATTTTGACTTTCTCAAGGAAATTAAATTCAAAGAAAAAGCAAGAATCATTGTCATCTCCATCTTTGTCTTCATCATTACCCTCTTCACCATCACCATCATCATCATCACTACCACCACCACAACCATGACCACAACCACAACCACGACCACCACCACAAACAACAACAACAGCAACACTACCACCTATATTATCAACAATGTCATTATGGTTAATGAGTGGTGTTGTTGTAGCTGTCTTCTTCATTAATATAAGTCGCTGAGTGCAAACGAATTGAGAAAAAGGTGGCAGATTGGTGTATGTGCATGTATGTTTGTATATTTATGTATTCATATGTATGTGAGTGTATGTATATTTATTTGTATGTTTAGATATTTATGTATGTATTTGAATATATGTACATGTATGCAGGTGTTTGTATATATGCATATGTTCATATGTTTGCATGTATATATGTATACCTGTTTGTATGTTTTGTGCATGTGTGTATACATATGTGTGTATCTGCCTGTGTTTGTCTGTTGGTGTACATTGCTTAATGGTTAGAATGTTGATCTTGCAATCAGGTGGTTGTTAGTTCAATTCTCAGAGTGGGTGTTGCATTGTTTCCTTGAGCAAGACACTTTATTTCATGCTGCTCCAGTTTACTCAGCTGTAGAAATGAGTTGCAATGTCACTGGTGCCAAACTGTATCAGCCCTTGCCTTTCCCTCGGACAACATCATTGGTGTGGATGTTGATGCAGGTGTGGTGAGCCACATATCTTCTAGCCATTAGATAAAACAAAATGAATGCTTAAATTCGAAAGTGTGATGACTCAAGAAGAAGTATGTGTCTGAATAAATGTGTGTGTATGAATGTGGATCTGCATCTGTGTGCGAGTGTGTATCTGTCTGCATATATATATATGTGTGTGTGTACATGTATACATCTTTATATGTGTTTTTTTGTGTGAAACATTGATTCTTTCCATTGAACAGCTGAAATATTTAAGTTTATATTTCCTGTTGTTACCAGATTTCCTTCTTTTAGAAGAGGAATATTGGATGAATTATTGTCAATATATCTACCTAGAGTGTTTTGTAACTAGACTGATTGACACAATATATAATGAAGAGGTCAGACAATGACACATTATTGAGGAAATTGAGATAGCTGGTTAAGAAATAAGACGTGGGCTGTTATGACATTTATTATTAGTGTTAATCATGTAAAATAGCAGAGAAATGTTTTATGATTGAAGTGAAATAGAATGAAACTCTATCAGTTTTGATGATGAGTGTTTCAATTGTTTTTTCAATGGAATGGCCTGGTTGTAACATTTACATAACTGAGTATTCTACAGACATGTATTTCTCAGGGAAATTCAGCATGACACAGTTTGTTATAAGGCTAGCCCTTTGAACTAGGGTATAATACATCCAGTGAGCTTTCAAGCATTTTAAGTTTATTCAATTTCACTCACAAAACTTGGGTTTACATGAGCCTATGTTTGAAATATTGAAATATTTCAGTGTTACATATCAGGTGGAAGACTATAAAAGTGTATAAAAAATCCTTTAGAGGAGAACAAGATAGTAGGGAGTAATTCCTGGTATACTTATCCAACAAATAGTTACACTGGCTAAGTAGTTATTACCAGTTTGGTTCATAGGTCTGGGATCTGGTGAGCCTATGAAGGGCCTATAATTATCTGATGCCTCCCTAAGAAGAAGTTTCTCAGCTCTTCTCAGCATCTCAGGCTGTTATTGCAGATCCAGCCTTAACCATCTTGTCAATTAATGTATTTCTACTTGTTAACTATTTTGTTGTCATATTTCTAATGAAAGACACTGATTATGGTTCTCAAATAATAATTGTTTCTACTTTAGGCACAAGGCCAGCAATTACCCAGTGCATTACTGGTACTTTATTTTATCGACCCCGTAAGGATGGAAGGCAAAGTCAACCTCAGCGGGATTTGAACTCAGATCGTAAAGGGACGTAACTATGCTGGAAAGCATGGCGTCCGACCCTCTACCGATACTGCCAATCCACCGCCCTTTCCGTGGTTCTCAAATAATAATGAAAGGTTTAATAATCAGCCTAATCAAAGGTTTAATAATTCTGCAGAAATCTTTGATAAATTTATTATCCAGTTTGAAAGATGTCTTAGAGCTATGAATCTAGATGAAAATGATAAATTGGAGCTATTTCTATTAAGTATGGGAGATATACTAACAGATTACTACAATGAAATAGAGTGATCTTAAATTACACAAGCTTAGGAGATAGAATAGCAGGTTACTACAATGAAGTTACAAAAGAGGTGACTGAACATAGCATTACATATAATTCAAGTGCAAAAGCAATTATTGCATCTAAATTTACAAATAACAAAAATATACACAGTGAAAGAATGAGACTATATTTATTGAAATCATAACCTGGACAACTTATTAACCCTCTGAAACAACTCCAGTTTTTATGATACAATGCTGTTTATTTTAAAGCATTTTTATTATCTAAAAATCTATCATAAAGTTATGTTAAAACCTTTCTTAAGTTATTTATAAATCACAAGCATATTAATAAAAAGGTTAATTATCTTACTAAATCCTTCCAAATTATTGATTTAAAAAAAGATATATGTAAATTATAGGCAGTATTTTATACATTAATTTCAAAAATAGACATTTAGTTGATTGAATAACTGAAAGTGAATCATCAAAACTGACAGAGGATCCGTCAATATCATTCACATTGAGTGATATTGAACAAAAACATCAACTGTACATTTAGAGGTCATTATAATAGTCAATCAAACCAGTTGAAAAAAATATAACACTTGTAGTGTTTCAAGGCCATTTTCCCTGCTAAAGCAGCAATCAGACTTGCAGGCTCCATGACAGACTTCATACCCAATATGAGTTCCTTTTAGAGGCAAAGTTTTATGGCCAGATACCCTTCCTGGTGCCAATGTTTTAAGTCACCTCATATGATGGATGTATTGCGTGAAGATGTTTCTAACCTAAACTGGATACACACAATAAGTTTTTCTGATAAATAGTTGAACTAAATCTGCCTTTAAAATTTCAAAATTGTGTAGTTAGAGATTATGCAGGAAGTAAACAGAAATAACAAAGAAAACAACACAGTACGACGAAGAATATATTGGTTTAATGCTTGGTATAGTAGGGCTAGAGATTTTACGTTTCGGAAACTAGTCCTTCATCAGAAGATAGAATGAGAAATAAAAGATGAAATTGAAAGATAGAGAGTGAGAAGAGGAAAGATCTGAAAGTTTTTTTTAGAAAAAGTAAGTGTGTATTTAGCCAGCCATCTTATTAGAGATTATATCTGACAGTTCTCATGAAATACAATATTGCATGAAAAGAAAGAATTTGGCTGCAGATACCTAAACCCTTTTAATGCCACCCCATCTGAAACTGACCTTGGTTCTGTGATAAAAAAAAAAGCCTTCTATTTTAAAGGGTTTCTATCTAAATTAAAACTTTCCAAATAATTTTATATAAACACATCTTAAGTTATGTTATAAATAACATTTTGATACTGAAATAATTTATAATCTAATAAATCCCTCCAACTCTTAATCAATTAAATATAATGTATTTCATTAGAAAAATGGTGATGGTGATGAATGGGTTAATTAAAATAAACCCTACAGTTTATGAATAACAAATCTAACAAAAGCCATGAAGAGATAACTCAGCTTAGATAGAACAATTGCTTATAGGAAAATCATTCAATATCCATTGCAGAGATGGTTCTATAGAAATAGTGGACACCTTCCGTTACCTGGGTGACAAAATCAGCAGTGGTGGAGGGTGCTCTGAAAGTACAGTAGCTAGAGTCAGAACGGGATGGAAAAAGTTCAGAGAGCTTATACCACTATTGGGCGCTAAAGGGTTCTCTCTAAAAATGAAAGGCAGGCTGTATGATGTCTGCATACGAACAGCAATGTTACATGGCAGTGAGACTTAGGCATTGTGTGCAGTGGATCTACGCAGACTAGAGAGGAATGAATCTTGCATGCTCCGCTGGATGTGTAATAGTAATATACGTGAACGGCAAAGCATAAATGAACTAAGGGAGAAATTAGGAATAAGAGGAATCAGATGTTGTTTACTCGAGAGAAGACTACGTTGGTATGGTCATGTGATGCGCATGAAAGACGGCAGCTGTATAAAAAAGTGCAGGGTGATAAAAATTGACGGTAGCCACGGAGTAGGCAGACCCAGAAAAACCTGGGAGACCTGATAAATTCCGACCTCACACACTTACACCTCTCCAAGACAATGTCACTGGACCGAGATCTTTGGCGCTACACAGTAATACAGAAGACTCGCCTTACCTAAGTACAAAGCGAAACCTACAGTCAGTAGGCACCTCTAACAAAAATACACCCCGTCCCACCACCCCCACCCCATCCACACCACCCCTTTCGATGTAAAGTTATGTTGGTACCACAACATCCAGTCCGAAATAAATGAGGTCGTGTAGGTGTCACGACAAAAAAACACACAGTCCACGCTGTAATGTGGCTGTGTAGGTAACACGGTAAAAACCTCCCAGTCCACACTGTAAACGTGGTTGGTGTTAGGAAGGGCATGCAGCCGTAGAAAACCGCCAGACAGTCCTATACGAGCAAGACAACCAATCTTGCCTCAAGTGGGAAAATTCCCGTCCAAACCCATGCAAGCGTGGAAGATGGACGTTAAACGATGATGATGATGATGATCCATAACCTATTAAGAAATCACATTATGTATAAATATTTATTATTTAATTCATTATGTTGTCAAATGAATGAACATAGTCCAAATTAGACTGATCGTTTTAGATATAATCTACTCCAGCTTAACATGAAAAGTAAGTATTATAAAGATTGGTCTTTAGGCAGAATCTTAAGACTAGTTATCTTCTGACGAGGAAACAATAATCTCTAAAAACACGTAAAGATAGTCTGTTATGTTTTTACATCAAAAGTTTCTAATTAAAAAACTGTAGCTATATCTATATTAAATTTACCTTTAATATACTTGGTAGCTATGATTAAAGAAGCTGTTTGGTGGACATATCTAAAAGATTTGAGGACAAAAACCTTTCTCTCTAGCCAAGGCCTCATCAACTTCAAGTACCAGAGGAAAAAGAAGGTGAGTGTAGAGAGAGAGGTGCTGCCTTCTAGTGTGTTTTTAAAGGATGGGTGAGAGTGTTGAAATTGACATGGCTGAATAGGCTTACAATATCTATGATTTTTGGGAGAGGGTACTTTCAATGCCTATGAGACAGCAAAGTAATCCAAGGTTTTGTGTGTGGGTTCTCCCTGGAATCACCTTAACTCTTTAGCATTTAAACTGGCCATATCTGGCCAGAATTCTCTCACCGTTTTCTGTTATAATCAGCTGTAACCAGCCACTCATAGTGATATTAAGATATTGTTCTCAAAATAAATATAAAAATCTCATAGATTTGTTATTATGTGAGATAATTATGTGAGGTAAAGCTTTTACTGTGAAAATATATTAGTGAATATAATAGTATATATAGAAAATGAAAGTACATCAGACAACATGTTTTGGTATATAGTTACGTCCATTTATGTTCTGAGTTCAAATCCCACTGAGGTTAGCTTTGCCTTTCATCCTTACGGGGTTGATAAATAAAGAACAAGTAATACACGGGGGTGGTTTAATCAACTTTCCCCTCTCCCCAAATTGCTGGCTTTGTGCCTAAACAATTATTATTATAGTTGCATTTATCTTGCTTTATGTTCATACGAGTTATCACCAAGTCACAACCAGTGACCTCAAGAGACAACAAGGTCCGCCATGTTCAAGAAAGAACATACATACACACACATGCATCTTTAGGTATTTAGACTTGTGATGTACTTATATTGACAGAATCTTCCTTAGTATAATGGCAGTTCCCATTAGTACTATCTTTTGTATTTCTCCTATACACGGATTTCCTGCGATTTGCGATAAGTAATCATTAGACCCCTTTGGTATCATTCTTAGAGCACCTACAACCACTGGTGTTGTTTTAGTTCTCAACTTCCACACTTTTCCAATTTCTATCTCCAGGTCCTTATACTTGCTCAATTTTTCAAATGTTTTTATAGATACATTCTTGTCTATTGGAACGGACATATCAATAAGCAGGCATACCCTCTTTTTAAAGTCCTTCAGTATTATATCAGGTCTATTTGCATCTATTTTTCGGTCTGTTTGGATGCTAAAGTCCCACAAGCTGGAGATGTGATCTTTTTCAAGTATGGGAGGTGGTTGATGCTCCCTCCAATTCTTTTGATGGGGCAGGTCAAAATGCTTACACATTATCCAATGTATGTATTGTGCAGCTCTGTCATGCCTGTTTAGGTATTCGGTTGGAGCTATAGGACTGCACATTGAAATTATATGATCAATGGTCTCTGGTTGTTTTTTACATACACGGCATAATGAGTTGCATCCATTTTTTATTATGTTGGTTTGATAATTTTTTGTTGGCAGACACTGATCTTGTGCTGATATAATCAGTCCTTCAGTCTCCGATTTCAGTCCAGAGGATGCCAACCACTGATGGGTTAAAGTTTTGTCAACATCAAGATTATGAGCTCTTTCTGGGTATTTTCCATACAGAGGCTTTTCTTTCCATTTCTTAGCCAGTTTCTGTAGCAGTTCTTTCTTTGCAGTTACTTTTACCTGCTTTGCTTTTTCTGTGTTTTTCATTTCAGCAGTAAATGGGACTTCTGAAATTTGTAGTTCATTACTGTATCTTTGTGCATCTTTTGTAATGGAGTATGATCTTTTGATGCTTTCATATTTCAAAACGAGTGTGATCATCCAATCATGTGATTCCTTTAAATATGTAAATAATCCAATTGTTGCAGTTTTCAAAGCAATGTCTAACTGGATTAATCCACGTCCTCCTTCTTTCCTAGGGAGATATATTCTATCTGTATCTGCCTTAGGGTGATGCACTCTGTGCATGGTTAAGAATTTTCTAATTTTTGTATTGAGCCTATGGATCTCTGTGCTTGACCAGTTGATGACTGTAAGTTTCTACTGGTATGGCAAGCGTGTTTATGGCATCGATCCTATTCCTTGCATTCAATTCCGTTCTTAAGATTGCCCTTACTCTGTAGTAACATTCCTTGCTTATACTTTCCATCATTGTCGACTGCTTGATTCTGTCTCCTTCACCCTGAAAAATTCAACAATTAATATTAACTTCTCCAGCTTCCATGTCTTCATACTGAATAACAGGAACCTCCTGACAATGGGAGATATTTTGAAAATTTCTAAACACTTTTCAATCCAACTGTGTGGCAAACTATCGAATGCTTTTTGTAATCTATCCAAACAATTGATAAATTTTTGTGTCTATTATGACAATCCCCAGTATCATTTTGTTAACCAAAAGCTGATCCTTATAGCCATATGAGCCTTGTTTACACCCTTTCTGCTCATTGGGAAATAGATCATTTGTTATCAGGTGATCATATGTATATTCAGTTAGGACTGATATTAAAATTTTATATATTGTGGTCAAGCAAGTTATTGGTTTGTAATTTTTGGGATTGTTTGTCTCATCATTCTTCGGAAGTAGGAATGTAATGCCGTTAATTAGCCATGATGGTATCTTTTCTAGCACCTTAACCATTTCATTGTAAAGTTGGGCTAACAGCTCATGAGACTCTGTGAAGGCATTTATCCAAAAATTTGGTATTTTGTCTTTCCCTGTGGATTTCCATTTGCTGGATTTTCTAAGAGCTAAACGCAGATGTTCAACTGTTATATTTTCCCATGTTTGTTCCTCAAGGTGAGCTGTATCTTTCATTTGCCTGTCTATCTTTGGGGCATGTATATTATGAACTTTTTCTTTGGCCTGATCTTTTCCCAGAATTCTTGCACTTCCTCATTGGGTGGTATTGATTTAGCAGTTATTGTTGACTTGCCAATTTTTCTGTAGAAGTTTCTTTGGTTGTTTTAGAACATATTATTGTCCGTATAGAATCTAGATCGTTTTTCCAAGTGCTTTATACGAGCAGCTTTGGCTGACACTTTTTGCTTGATTGTTTCTATCAGCATGTCTATGTCACTTGTTGATTTTATACTGTATTTTCTTTTCAATTTTCTAAGTTTAGTTTGTTTAACATGTTCACCTACTTTGTAGTTTGCTAAAATTTCTATGTCAAATCGGAGAAGGTTTATTTGGCGATTGATGTTCTCTTGCCAAGTAGGTTTTTTGTGGGAATTCCTTTGTTTTTTCATTTTCACTCCACATAAGTGAGTGGTGACTTTAGCCGATGCATAATAGAGATGATTTAGATCAGTAATGTTTAGTTTATTTGTGATGATAATGTTTTTGAGAATTATGTTAGTCTTGTGTATTATCTTTTGGTTCTGTTTGGAGTTCTGGATCTTAGGGAGGGTGTCTCGTTCCCCCATGTCAGATTCTTTCATTTTCATCCATTCGATCATAATTTCATTCTTCAAGTTGGGAAGTTCATTCTCATTCATTTCTTTATCATTTACGATCTCATTGTTTTCATTTTGAGTTTCATCTTGAGCATGCACTCCTTCCACTTTTTCGATTCTTTCTTTAATTTGTTCTGCTGTCAGTGATTCCGCCCCAACCCTGGGATTTGAAGTGTTACAATTTACCTAATTTTCACTGGCATATGTTTCATTTTCCCTTCATTGATTTGCGCTAATTGCTTGATCTGATCAATTTCTATATCAGTTAGTAACTTTTTCTTAACAATAGTTCTTCGCATATTAGCTAGTTTGTTACTGTCAATATAGTCTCTGTTTTCGGGATGTTTCGTTTTCCAGTTGATATACGTCTGTTCTGTGTTCGATCTATTTGATGGGTAGTACATGGCAGTGTAGAAAGCCTCAAGGACTTCTTTATTGTCTTCCCTTGACCATTTTTCTCTCTTTTTCTTAGGGCCATGGGAGGTCTCAAGCTCCAAATTGATGGGTAGGTTTGAACCATTAGCTGATTTTTCGACCCCAGTCTGGTTCTTCTCTGAGGAACACGGCACTTTTTTTACCCGGGTGACGGCCGATACGGTATGACATTGGCTTTATTTTGTTGCGTTTTATCCTTAACTGCCAAGGGATAATCATTTCGTGTTACCACTCCTAGGATGAGTGTCAACCAAGACTAGAGGTGTCGTTCTTCCTTAGAGACACAGCTATTCACCACCGGCCGCCATCCCGGTATTTCTTGGTCACAAGGTTTTATTTGTTTTTGCTTTTTAAATTGTTATTATCATGAGTGGTTGCTTAATGTGAGCCCTTCGTGGCTGAGAAAGAAATTATTATTAATAATAATATGCGGACGATGTCACCGTACTGGTGTCAAACAGCAAACACATCGAGGCGATCGGCACTACACTAAGAGAATACGAAGCGGTGACAGGAGCAATGATCAACCAGGAAAAGTCAGTGGGCCTGTAGCTCGGCACCTGGAGAGGCAGCGATTAGAGACTGGAATGTCTTCAAGCGCTCAGGGCCCTCGACCAATCGGGCAATGTGATCGGTGGAAACTCCACCTTGGCGTTCTATAGAGGATTAGTGGAGGGGAAGAGCGACGATGTGCTTGGGGAAACTCTAGGTGTCAACGAAAATCAACTAGCCAATCTCTTCGGAAGGACTTTGGGTCGGGGCCTATGGACAATTTTCAGAAATCCCTAGCCCGGCAGTGCTACCGAGGAGCTTTGCCAGTTTGGGATAAACTCTACAGGCACGGAAGTGCCGTCAGCCGGGCATGTCCGAGATGCACGCTGGGCGATGAAACCGTCCTGCATGCACTCATCCAGTGTCCGAGCATTGCTGACTTGTGGGTTTATGTCGAACACCTGCTGTGGCGTGTAGAACGGATCTGGCTATCAGCTGAGTCCATCGTGAGGATTGACCCGCCCTCTTCCTTTAGCCGGGAAGGGCAGGCAGTTTTTATCTGTCTCGTGGCCATGGCGAAAGTGATAGTATGGTGGACGCATTTGAAAGGGCTGAAGACGAGCACTTACCTCTTCAGTGATGCCCTAATTAACTTTTTCAAATTTCATTTGAAAAGGAAAATCAGGGTAGAGAGGGAAGCGTTCTCTTCCCAGCTTTTTGTTGAAAGATGGGTGAGAGAGGCAAGAATGGTCCGAGTGAATGGGCCTACTCTGAGTATATGCCTGTAAATTGAAGGTGGAAAACTGGGAGAGGACACTTGCCCTGGTGGTCAGGGATACCGTGACTTTTTTTAATGGGCTTTCTCCACGATGGCCCTCGGAAGTCTCCTCACTATTGGGGAATTTTTCATTGTTCTTTTTATTACATCCTCTGTCTTTTTGTTTTTTTTTACATGCACAAATGCCCATTTTGTACCGTCCTGTATTGTCCTGTACTGTCCTTAATGTCTACTTTGTATAAACCCTTGTGGTTAATAAAGAAAGCATTATTATTATTATTAGTAGCAGTAGTAGTGGTAGTAGTAATAGGAGTAATGCAGCCAATGTTGTTTTCAATTCTACTAGCATAATAGCATGAGATACATTCCATACAATTTTCTAATATACCCTCGTTATTTTTCACTAATGAAATTTCAGCAAAACACTTCTCTTTGCTTTCATCTGTAATGACACTACTGATTAAATCAAGCAAAATAGTGAAGTTCTGTTCCACCATTCTATCTTCCCTCTTACTTCTTCCTACATCACTCCCCACTCACTCTCACTATAAATATGTATGCACATTACATATGTATATGCATATGTGAAGGCTGTGAATGATTGAATAAATGTATATATGTATTTACGAATGTATGGATATATGTATTTATATATATACATACATGCCTATACATATATGTAT
The DNA here is from genome assembly GCA_964016885.1 of Eledone cirrhosa. Taxonomy (NCBI): domain Eukaryota; kingdom Metazoa; phylum Mollusca; class Cephalopoda; order Octopoda; family Eledonidae; genus Eledone; species Eledone cirrhosa. The sequence continues at coordinate 113,920,870 of OZ024741.1, read as the reverse complement.
GCATGTATTATAGAAATGTATGCATATATCTATATATGAATATATTTATAGGCATATATATATATGAACAAATCTATGTACTTATTTGTACATGTATGTGTATGTTTATATATGATTACATGTATGTTCTCTCTTTCTCTTAATTTTGAGTTTATTTTTGACTGGCCACCTTCCCTGTGGCAAGGTTGTAAAGAAAAAGAAATTCTTATCGTCTGTTATGTAAGCTTTCATCCTATGAATCATAGGAATGTTTTACAGATTTTGAAGATTCTGTATGTCACAGCCTTGACATACAGAACCTTCAAAATGAACTATGGAGCTATGTTTTTTTCTCCTCAAATCCAAGTTCGGTTATATTTTGATCCAGGTGGGTTGATATATATCCTGTAGCTGCAATAATAATAGGTATTAAGTTGAACATGTATCTTGGATATTGGATCTACAAACATCCTCCTTCTCTTGCATTTTTCTTACCACATTAAGTGGACAGCTGACTTCTACAACAGACCATGTTTTTAATGTGTGGTCCCAACCAATAATATCAGGCCAGTTGTGCTTTAATTTGGTGGCATTGTTTATTTTTAGATTCCACCAGTATTCCTTTGAGCCATTAGTCTCAACATATTTATCCCTATTTAATTTTATTTTCCTCTTCTGTAGTGTATTCCAGATTGTTCTGACTACCATATCATGTCTCATGAGAAAGTAGTAAGAAGAAGAAATTCTTTTACATTTGACAACAATATGGCTAATATCTTTGCTCTTAGTTTTTCACAGCCTACATTTATTGTCAACTGATGATTTGTTTCTGGATTTCATGGAGGTGTCTTTCAATGGGCGGTGTTATGAAATTTTCAGAACTCCATGTCAAGCTTTTAGTATGGTTTATTCCCTCTATGGCCTGTGTTTTTTCATCTCAAATATCCATGTACAAACTTCTTAGTGAATTGGTCCATTTAAAACATTTTGTGTTAATATTGAGTAGTTTTCCCAAATTCCTAGGACAGAGATCTGTGTCAGCTTTTATTTCATGCCCCTCCTCTAGATCAATGGCTATCCTAACAATGTTATTTAAACCTGGGCAAAATAGTTTCTGACCCTTTTCTTTTATTGAAGATGTTGCTTCAATGTTATTATCTGGGTCTTCTATGATGTTAATATGGATTTTAGGCTCTGGCCACCTTCCTTGATTAAGAAATATAGCTTATCAACACCATCATTGATGCTAAAGTTTCCAGTAACAGTGAGCAGTTTGCAAGTCTTTACATCCATCATGCTCAGTTCAGCAGGTCAAATGTTGGCATTAAGATGGGCACAGCAAAAGTATTATGGGTAATGTGTTTGTTGTACACTGAGAATTGTGAGTGACATATTCTCTTCACTCACCTGAGGTATTCATTCCTGGCCTTCTCCTTCTTTATGGATCCATCATATCTAGCATTCTCATTCTGTCCAAGATACCTATAATTGTCACCTGACTATAGAGATTGTATCATCAAGCTGTTCACTTTTAGGTTTTTAGAGGAGTGCACACCTTTTCCATTTTATGTATGTTCTTGATATGTCTGCATGTCTGCATGCATGCATGTGTGTGTAGATATGGATGTTATTGTATGTGTGGAGGTGTATGTTTTGAGTTATATGTGTGCATGTGTATATGCTTTATATCTGTACATGCATACATGGAGTTATTAGATGCAGAATTTTTGGAATGTTTTACTTATTTTTACTGTTCCATTAATGGATTGTACTTGTAATTTTCTAACTAGTCATGTTCTTTCTATTTTTGTGGAGCCTGGTTTCTCAAGATTTGTACTGAGGCAGTTACTAATATATCCCAGTGCCCCAATAACCACAGGTATAAATCTGAAGGTATAGTCAGGGTTGAGTATCTGTAGATTTCTCATTAGTTCTGCATAGATATTCTCCTTTTCGCTAATCTTTGATATTATATTGGCATCTGCTGGGCAGCTAACTTCCACTACTGTGCATGCCTTCTTTTCCCTGTCCCATATCATTATACCTTGTCTGTTATGCCTGCATTTTATTGGGGTTTTTACTGGAACATTCCACCAGTACTCTTTCATATTATGTATGTGTATGTCTTCCACATTGCTGTAGCTTTTAATGTGTTTATTGTCGGGGCTATCTTTTCTACGGATTGCATTGTACAGTGTTTTGGCCACTACATCATGCCTCATAGGTAGATAGTACCTTGATGGCATCTTTGGACATCAATGTTAATTCTTCAGAGTCTGCATTTGTCACATGTAAGTGTTTTCTAAGTGTTAATTTCCTGTTCTTGGATTGCAAAAGCATATCCTTCAAAGTGGAAGCCAATATAGCGGCTGTTGGTCCAAGATAGACTACTTTGCTTATCTATATTACTCTCACTCTGGAGCTTCCTGGCAACATATCCATGCATGATTTTTTGCTGATAAGCATGCAGCTTTTCATCCATGGATTCACTATGGTATTGCTGGGCAATTTCCCTGGGTGTGAGTTTTTGATTAACATGCAGGGAGTTCCTCTCATAATCTTATCTGTCTCATGCAGACAGACTTGCTTAATAGATGGGCTCCTTTGTTTGGAGGTTTGTTTGTAAATGTTGTCGGAGGATGTATGTATGTATATTTTTATGTAAATATATATGTATGTATGTACATATATGTATGTATGTACATATATGTTTGTATGTGTTTATATATAAATGTATATATATGTATGTATGAGTATGTATGAATATGTAAATGTATGTATGTTTTGTTTCTATTTTTCTATTTCCTTTAACAAGTTGTAAATCATCCTAATGGTACTGTTTCCCCAATATTTTGTCATGTAAAATCATATTTTTAATATTTAAATAGAACAATCTATCATTTTAAAACCCCATGTGACGTACTTCTGACGTAAATTTACACTCTCTACTAACTACTATCCATTCATTACGTCTTGCTGGAATGAAAACACATTTATATTGCTATGAACACAGACAAGTAACAGTCTTTGCTTGTGGCTGATTTTATAATTCACAATGTCTTGCTTCTTCATATTAGCTAAACCCAGTTGAATTTAATCACCATTGTTAGCTATCTTCTATTTTCTGTTTTATATTATCTTTTATGTTGTTATAAAACATCTAGCTATTATTTCTCCAATAAAATATTTGAATATTTGAATTTAGATTGAGGTATGCTTTACTGTAAAAGCATGTGGCTTAGTGATTAGAAAGTTGGATTCACAATTGTGAATGGGTGATGCATTGTGTCCTATCATGTTGCTCCAGTTCACTCAGCTGTAGAAATGAGTTGTGATATCATTGGTACCAAGCTGTATCAGCCTTTGCCTTTCCCTTGGACAACAATGGTAGCATTAGTTGTAACACGCCTAGCAAGACAGTGATAGAAAATAAATCTACAAACAAAAACAAACAGGCCTTAGAGGAACTTCTGGACTGACAGGCTATAGGCCTATCTGGTATTGGGTGAAGCTGAAGAGTATGCATTACTCAATAGCCTCTGCTGGAACATATTTTCTAACGAGGAAGCAGCCCACAATTTATTTTTATTTATTTTCTCTCTCTGGCCAAGATAGTTTATTTCTTTGACTAGGAATTTGCAATAGTCTTCAAACAGTAACATCTGACCATGAGTAAGTCCCCTCTATCTGCTGGTAAATGATTACAAAGGCTTTCTCTCCAAGTGCAGAAGGTTTACATCTACATGTTACCACCATATCAGATTAAACACTTTCAAGCTACCACAATCAATGATCTGGAGAAGTTGTTGAGATGCTTATGTAGATGTATGCTGCGTGCAAGGAGCCTCCCCTTGACTTCTCATGTGCAAGAAACATAGGTACAAGTTATATATATGCACACACACACACACACATTTATATATATATATATATATATATATACAGACTGTATGATCGTGTATCTGAACAGCAATGTTGCATGGTAGTGATACCTGGGCGCTGAAGGTGGAAGACTTACGTAGATTAGAAAGAAACGAAGCCTGCATGCTCCGATGGATGTGTAACAGTAATATACGTGAACGACAAAGCATAAATGAATTGAGAGAGAGACTGAGCATAAGAGGAATCAAATGCTGTGTGCAGGAGAGGCGGTTGCGCTGGTATGGACATGTGATGCGTATGAAGGATGACAGCTGCATAAAAAGGTGCAGAGCACTAGAAGTTGATGGAAACCGCGGAGAGGGGAGACCCAAGATGACCTGGGATGAGGTGATAAAAGCCGACCTTACCCAATTACACCTCTCAAAGGCAATGACACACAACCGTGACTTCTGGCGTCACGCAGTAATACAGAGTACCTGACCTCCCATGGGTACAAGCTGAAGCATATAGACAATATGCCCCCACCGCAAGGTGGTCGTGGAGGTGCCACGGCAAAAAAGCACCCAGCCCACACTGTAAAGTGGACGTGTAGGCGCCACGAAAAAGCACCCAGCACTCACTGTAAATGAGGTTGGTGTTAGGAAGGGCATCCAGCTGTAGAAATCAAGCCAAATCAGTTCCTGTATGAGCAAGGCATGGTCAGCCGACCAGACACTGCCCACAACAGGACAACCCGTCTAACCCATGCTAGCGTGGAAGAACGGACGTAAAACGGTGATGATGATGATGATGATGATATATATATGTACATATATATATGTATATACAGAATTAGAATTTCGCTTCAAGCATAGCTGTATACAGATATCTATTGTAATTTCGTATTTATAAAGATATATATATGTAATTTTGTATTTATATAGATATATATATATATATATAAAGATATATTTTTTTTCCTTTTTTTTTCTTTGTGCAGGGACATAGAAATAATCAGGCTGGATACCCGATCGCGCAGTTAAACCACTGGGAGTGAAGGGCCCCTACCCCTTGTCAGAGCATTCTTCTAGGAGAGGGCATCTCAGGAAACTGGGTTAACTCCAACACAAAACCTGCAGCTCAGTAGTTACCAATGATGTTGATCTTTTCTTCTTTTGGGTTATAGCTACTGTCGCTCAGAGAGTGGAATTGGCTCAGTGCACAGTCTTTCCGCACTTTAAAAATATTCTTCACTCACAGGCATTGCACTATTGCATTAATTAATAACTAATGTTATTGTTATTGTTAATATTGTTATGACCATGATGTAAAATGGAGGGATAGTAAAGGCCCATGAGTCCAGTAAGACATCCTCTCTACTGCTGGTGGCACGAATAAAAGCACCCAGTCCATGCTGTGAAGTGGCACTGGTGTTAGAAAGGGTATCCAACCAGTGTATTAATGCAAAAACAATTATGAGCACAACAACAAATATATATCGCAATAACTACGTAAACAGCAATAGCACTAACCATGTTAGGGCTGCGCGCAGTAGTGGGGTGGCTGGTGCGACCATGTGCGAGAACCCCTTGACCGTCTTCAAGCAATCGCACAACAGGAAAAAGAACAACAAAAATATGAAGACGTCGTATCTCAGAGTTGCAGCACTTAATGTTGACACTCTCACAGGTAGATCTGGTGAAATAGTGGAGATGCTGGAGAGAAGGCATGTGGATGTGTGCTGCGTGCAAGATGTGAGATGGAGAGGTGCCTCTGCGAGACTAATCGCAGGCAAACATCTTAGTTATAAGCTTTTCTGGGTAGGTAAGGATGATGGGTTAAGGGGAGTAGGCATTTTCCTGGCTGAAAGATAGATCAATAACACAATAGAGATAGTTCGAGTTAATAATAGAATAATTAAGCTTAGATTAGTTGTAGGCAGGAGACTACTGACAATCATCTCTGCCTATGCTCCCCAAGCAGGCCTAGGTAAAGAAGAGAATGACTGCTTTTACAAGCAACATTTACAAACAGCCGCAATGACACAGGACGGAGACATCGTTATGCTAGCAGGGGACTTCAATGGTCATGTTGGACAGCTCCAGGATGGTTACACTGGGGTACATGGTGGGCATGGTTACGGCTCAAAAAATGAAGAAGGATTGAGACTTCTTGAATTTTGTGATGCAAGTACACTGACCATTTGCAACACTAACTTACAGAAACCTGCCAACCACCTAATAACCTACAAATCAGGCGAGCACATAAGCCAGATTGACTTCTTACTAGTTAGGCAGTGGGACAGGCAGATGGTGTCAAATACCAAGGCATAACATGGGGAAGATTGTACCCCACAACATAGGTTAGTTGTTAGTGATATCTCAGTAAGCAAGAGACGGAATGAGACATGCAGGAAGGTGTGGAGAAGAAAGGTCTGGAAGCTAAAAGACCTTTCACTAAAATACAAATTTAGGAAAGCTCTTCAAGATGTGTATGACGAAAAAGAAGATGATTTAGAGTCATATGACATAGATCATAACTGGAATTTCTTATATGACAACTTACTGCAGACTACTGATGAAACTTGTGGCTGGAGCAGAGCTCCAACCAGACAGAGACTGACCTGGTGGTGGAGCATCATGGTAGATAGGGCCATTAGAGACAACAGACTAGCATGGAAGGCTTGGAAAAAGGGTTGGAGTAGAGAAGGATATACAGCCACTAAAAGATAAGCTAGACATCAGGTGTACGTAGCACGCAGGGAGGCTGAGAGTAGGAGGTTTTCCAATGTTCTGCGACGGAAAGATCAGAGACGTGCGGAAAGATCAGAGATGTGCGGTGTTCCACATTGCAAAGCAGTGTGTCAATGCAAATAAGGATGCTGTTGGAGATAAATATGTCCAGAATGATGCTGGTGTACTTAGTGTCATGAATGATCAGAAAAAGGAGGCCTGGAAATGTCATTATAAGAGACTGATGAATGGGGAGAGAGAGAAATTACCCTCAGTAGATCCGACAGAGGGACCAGCTATTGAGATTGACGAATATAGAGTCCAAGAGGCGATTAAAAAATGGTAAGGCCGCTGGACCGTCGGAGATAGTTGCTGAGATGCTGAAGGCATCAGAGGACGTAGGCACGAAACTGGTTGCATGCATCATCAATCAGGCTATATATGGCGGTGTCATATCCAAAGAATGGTGCAGCAGTATTCTCATAAATTGCTACAAAAGTAAAGGGGATGCTCTGGAGAGGAGCAATTATAGAGGTATAAAACTGATGGATCAGGTTATGAAAGTGGCAGAAAGGATATTAGCACAACTAATTAGAGAAAGGGTCAAACTAGATGAGATGCAATTTGGTTTTGTGCCTGGGAAAGGTACAACAGTTGCCCTCTTCTTGGTGAGACCATTACAAGAGAGATTCTTAGAGAAGAATAAGTCACTATACTTAGCTTTTGTTGACCTAGAGAAGGCCTTTGATAGGGTACCCTGATCGGTCATCTGATGGTCCCTAAGGAAGCTGGGTGTTGAGGAATGGCTTGTGAGTATAGTGCAAACTTAGTACAGAGGTACTCTCAGTCAAGTCAGGGTAGGAATAGAGTTTAGTGAGGAATTCCAGATACAAGTAGGAGTACATCAGGGTTCGGTCCTCAGCCCGCTCTTGTTCATTATAGTCCTCCAAGCCATAACAGAGGAGTTCCATGGGAACTTCTCTATGCTGACGATCTGGTTCTTATAGCAAAATCAGTAGAGGAGCTAGAGAATAAATTCTGGCTATGGAAACAGCAGTTGGAAGCAAGAGGACTGAGAGTGAACCTAGCTAAGACAAAGGTGTTGATGAGTAGAAAAGAGGACAATACTCCGATTCTGTCAGGGAAATGGCCATGTTTGATATGCAGAAAAGGAACTGGCATAAATTCTATAAAATGCACACAATGCAGATCCTGGGTAAACAAGATATGTAGCAGGATAGCAGGCAAACTAACAGGTAGGGAGAAATATGTATGCAGTAGATGTACAGCGAAATTAGACAGTAGAAGTCGCATTGATAGACACATTTTCCAAATGCAGGTGGGTGCTATAGAACTGGTTGATAGCTTCCGGTACCTAGGAGATCAGATTAGCATGGGAGTGGGGGTGTTCTGTGGCCATAGTATCTAGAATAAGGACAGGTTGAAAGAAGTTTAGGGAGCTGCTTCCTCTGCTGACGAGGGGTTTCTCCCTGCATACGAAAGGCCGGTTATATGATGCCTGTGTGAGGAGCACGATGCTGCATGGTAGTAAGACATGGGCAGCGACTGCAGAGGATATGCGACAGCTGGAGAGAAATGAGGCAACCATGCTCCGTTGGATGTGCAATGTCAATGTGCGTGAATGGTCAAGCATGAATGTGTTGAGAGAGAAACTGTGTCTGAAAGGGATAGAATGTAGTGTGCGAGAGAAGAGACTGCAGTGGTATGGACATGTGATGCGCATGGAGGATTACTGATGGGTGAAGAAGTACCAGGAAATGCCAGTTGAAGGAAGACGTGGTAGAGGTAGGCCCCGAAAAACATGGGCGGAGGTGGTGAGAACAGACCTCAGATTGCTGAAGCTCACGGTGGAGATTGCGAAGGACCGTGAGAAGTGGAGAGATGCTGTGCTGAATAAGACCCATCCCACCCTTGCAAGCAGAGAAAAGAGGATGTAAAATGATGATGATGTGATATGTTTATAAATAAACATTTAGAAAGCTGTAGCTATGCTAAAATACTGGGGGCTATCGAAACCTGGCTATGTATGTATATATATATGTATGTATATACAGGTATGTATATATATGTATATACAGGTAAAATTCTGTTATAACGAATACCATTATAACAAATTTTTCAGTATAACAACATTTTTTTCAATTCCTGGTCCTGGTCACATGATATATGTGTTAGGTCGATCTTGTTATAATGAATTTTTCATTACAACAAATATCTTTTTATACCCTGTGAATTTCGTTATAACCAAATTTCACTGCATATGAATGCAGTATAATAAAAGGTAAAAATAAATGCTACTTAATGTCATGTACTCTGTATTTTCATCCCAAGAAGGTACATTAGGCTGATATTATTACTTTATTCATTGTTACTATTTGTTCAAATACATATAGACAGGAAGTAGGTTATTGCTGTCTCCCTCTAGTCATTAGAGGGAGATAACAATAACCTCCTTCCTATCTATATGTAGGTATGTGTTAATATAAAGCTACATATAACTATAGTTATTTAATACAATTATTATAGAGATAGAAATATTTCATATGCTGTGTGAGTTATGGCTTTCTAAAACCATATTGGAGAAACTCTGAGTAGCAATTATTTCTACTTCTCATTACACTGTGTACATGAAATATGTATAACTATATATACATATGCACACACACAAGCACGCACACACACACACACACACACACACACAGACACATATATATATATATATATATACAGACCCACATACATACACACACATATTATTTATATTTAATTTTTGTAGTTGTACTTCAACATTCTTGCTTTGATATTTTGTGTTAAAAGAGATATTTTACTTTGTGGGGTGCATACTGCCAATAAAATAACATGTATTGGGTGTTATATCACTTCAGATTTTTAATCAATTAGATAATTAAATTGATGAATTGGTTTGTCAAAATACTTTCATCATAACCTGTGACATTATTGATGACTACACATATTCATGCATCTCATCCATATCAGCACATATCTCAAGATCTTTCTGTGCCTTTCAGAACCTAACGGCAAAATTCATTTCACATGTTTTGCAAGATATGCTTATGTATGTGATGTATTTATGAACCTGTAACGTTACATTTTGAGGGCATTTTAAACTTGGCAAAGCCTATCTGCTTCCAGTCTGAATGTAGCCGATTTCTTTCAGAGGTAGAGTGGGAGAGAGGAAGTAAGAAAGCGATATAGAGGAGGAATCTACATTAATATTGGAAGGGTACTCTTTTATTGACTGCAGCAGAATTTGAACTCAGGATTTGAAGTGCAAAGACCTGGAACAAATAATACTGCAAAGCATACTATTCAATCTTCTTCTTCTTCATGAGAGGATTGTGGAGGGAGAGTCCTGAAACACTCCTTTCAGTGGGTCCTTCAGAAGCAACCATCTCCAACTGATCTAGCTGGATCACCAAGCAAGACCAACCAAGCTCATGGATGTTATTCAACTATCTTGCTCAGGGTCTAACCTTGGATCTCCTGCCGGTTGGTTTTGCCCATAAAAATCTGTCCAGCAATTCTTTCCTAAGACATTGTAATCCACATGGTGTGATCTCTCAATTTGGAAAATAACGTTACTCCAAAGAAGAAGTAGGGAGGTGTTTTTTGAACAGGACTGAGAAGGCCTTGGATTTTGGATGTTGGATACATATATATATATGTGTGCAGGAGAGGAGATTGCATTGGTATGGACATGTGATGCATATGAAGGAAGACAGCTGTATAGAAAGTTGCAGAGCACTCAAAGTTGACGGAAGCTATGAAGTGGGAAGGCCTGGGATGAGCTAATAAAAGCTGTCTTTGCACAATTTCACCTCTCAAAGGCAATGACACAGGACTGAAATCTCTGGCATTATGCAGTAATACAGAAGAACTGCCTTCCCATGAGCACAGTTTGAAGTGTACATCTAGTATGCACCACCTTCTCCTCCATCCTACTTCCATACACCTCCCACTCACACGTCCCTAGAGCTACCACCCCAATACCCACACACCTCCCCCACCCAAGTCTCTCTCTCTCTCTCTCTATATATATATATAAATAAAAATATGTAGTTGTAACTATAATTACAGGTAGTTAGTTGGTTAAAGCACTCAATGCTGTTATGAGGTTCCATCTTATGTATGGTTTATACTTCAGTGTACTCCAGGGTTAAAGTGACTGTAACATGCAGAGTGTAAATACAAGTAATATCCCTGCTTACTTGTATATATATACACTGAAGTATAAACCATACATAAGACGGAACCTCATAACAGCATTGAGTGCTTTAACCAACTAACTACCTGTAACTATAGTTACACCCACATATTTTTATTTATATATATATATAGCATGTGTAGTGTGTATATTGATATTATACGCAAGTATATATACATGTAGATATGATACATCAAATAAAACCGTAATTGACAATATACACAGAAATTGAACGAAGACGTTGTTACACTGCCTTATGTAATCAGTAACGTAATCCATGATACATTAAAAAAAGACGATATTATATATAAACTGCATTAGGAGAAAAGTAGTGACAGAAAAATGGTATGTTTATTTAAGTGATCGCCACCGGAAGTGTTGATATCATACACTCTCTCTTTCTATATATATGGTAGTTGAAGTGGTGGTGGTGGCAACGATATACCGGAAGTGCAACTTTGAAACGAAGTCAATTTTAAATTATTTATTTTTACGAAATTATTTTTGTTTACGAAATTTAGTAGATAAATTATGTAATATTCATTCATTATTTATTCAAAGTAAGGGCAGTGGATTGGCAGTATCGGCAGAGAGTCGGACACAATGCTTTGAAGCATAGAGTTACGTCCCTTTATGATCTGAGTTCAAATCCTGCCTTTCATCCTTACGGGGTCGATAAAATAAAGTACCAGTAATGTACTGAGTAATTGCTGGCCTTGTGTCTAAAATAGAAACAATTATTTATTCAAAGTAATCCAACTTATTTTACTAACGGGATAAAACAAAAACAAAACCGTACGCAGTCCCGCAGACCTTCCTTTATTATAGTTTAAATTTCCACGGTTCTCCATGCAATCGAGATGCATTTGTTGTTGTTATGAGAACGGTATCCTCAGATGATACCGATATGTTTGATATGTCGCTGGAAGGAAAAACAGACGTCCTATTGCTTGAGTGCCCAGCAGACATATATGTGAAACGGAAACGGTTCAAAACAAAAATGAATAATTGATGAGTTCTTCCTTAACTATCTGAAATACACATGATATATCTGCTGGGCACACAATAGGACGTGTGTTTTTTTCCTTCCAGTGACATATCAAACATATCGGGTGACATCTGAGGATACCGTTCTCATAACAACAGCAAATGCATCTCGATTACATGGAGAACCGTGGAAATAATTATAATGATTAAACGATATATGTAACCTGAGCATCTTATTTTGTCATTTTTATAAAATTCTCCATCGTAACTAAAAACTTCGATTGTTGAGAGCTTTCTCCTGCTTACTCCTGTTTTTACCAAAACAATCTCTTCTGAATACACACACACATATGTATGTATGTATGTATGTATGTATGTATGTATGTATGTATGTATGTATGTATGTATCTTGGTTAAGAGAGTGGGACTGGCTTTGTGCAGTGCCTTTGCTCACTATAAAAGCTTCACGGCACAGGGATTGCTTTATATCTGGAGATCTCTCTGCACTTGTCGTCACATGGTACCATGGGCCCAGCACTATGTGTCAATAATTGTCACAGGTGTAGTGTTTGTACCAGAGTTTTCAAGTCGCTGGCTGGACTAAAAAGTCACACTCGTTCAGCGCAACGGTAGGAGTTCTCCTACATGGATATAAAGTAGTGGCCGTACTCGAAAACGAGTTGGCAGCCACCATGTATGTATGTATGTATGTATGTATGTATGTATGTATGTATGTATGTATGTATGTATGTATGTATGTATGTATGTATGTATGTTTTCTCTTTCTCTTAATTTCGAGTATATTTTTTTGACCGGCCACCTTCCTGGTGGCAAGGTTGTAAAAGAAAAGAAATTGTCATCCCTTGAATCGCAAGAATGTTTTGCAAATTTTGAAGGTGCCAGCTATCGCAGCCATTTGTAGACTATGAATTAGGGAGCTGCGCTTTTTGTTCGCAAATCCAAGTTCAGTCATACTTTGGTCCAAGCGGGTTGGTATATAACCCGTAGCACCAATATTTGTTTCTACTTTAGGCACAAGGCTAGCAATTACCCAGTGCATTACTGGTACTTTATTTTATCGACCCCGTAAGGATGAAAGGCAAAGTCAACCTCGGCGGGATTTGAACTCAGATCGTAAAGGGACGTAACTATGCTGGAAAGCATGGTGTCCGACCCTCCACCGATACTGCCAACCAATAATGATGGGTATGAAGTTAAAGGTGTATCTTGGATACTGGATTTGTAAACTCCTCATCAATGGTCCGTAGATGTCCTCCTTCTCCTGTATTTTTCTGACAACGTTTACATCAAGTGGGCAGCTGATCTCCACAACAGAACACGTTTTCAATGTGTGGTCCAAAACTACAATATCAGGCCGGTTGTGCTTTAATTTGGTGGCAGTTTTTATTTTCAGGTTCCACCAGTATTCCTTAGTGCCATCTGTCTCAATATATTCTTCTTCGTTTGTTGTTAATTTTGTTTTCCGAAGTGCGTTCCAGATGGTTCTAGCTATCCCATCGTGTCTCGTGGGGAGGTAGTAGCGAGATGACATTCTTTCGCAGCTGGCAAAAATGTGGCTTACATCCTCGATCTTTGTTTTACATAGCCTACATTTATTGTCAGCTGCTGGCCCTCCTCTTTTGTGCAGCAGATATTTGGTAGGGAGTTCTTGTTCCTGTATTGCATAGAGATATCCCTCAAGGTGTGATGTCATAAACTTGTCGGAACTCCATGCCAGGCTTTTTGAGTGGTTTATCCCCTCTATGGTCTGAGTTTTACGCCTCAAGTATCCATGCACAACCTTTTCTGTAAATTGGTCAATTTTTTAAATCTTGTTTGAACATTGAATAGGATCTTCCGATTTCTCTGGGTGAGAGATTTATATCAGGCTTTATTCCATATCTCTCCTCCAGATCAGTCGCTATTCTAATGATATTTCTTTTTTCATGCTCATAAACCTGGGCAAGATGGTTGCCAACCCTTTTCCTCTGTTGAAGGTGTTGCTTCAGTGTTACTATCCGGGTCTCATATGTTGTTAATATTGATTTTAGACCCCGGCCACCTTCCTTGCGTGAGAAGTATAGCCTATCCACATCACCATTGATGTTAAAGTTCCCAGTAACACTGAGAAGTTTTCGAGTTCTAACATCCATCTCACTTAGTTCTTGCAATGACCAGTTCAGCAGGCCAAATGTTGGCGTTAGAATTGGCGTTAGAATTGGCACAGCATAAGTATTGTGGGCAATGTATTTGTTGTACGTTGACAATTCTGATGACCATATTTTCTTTACTCTTCTGAGGTATTCAGTTCTGGTTCTCTCCTTATTTATGGGTCCATCATATCTGACATTCTCATCCTGTCCAAGATATCTGTAGTTGTCACCTGACTGCAGAGGTTGTATTGTCAGGCCGTTCATCTCTAGATTTCTAGAGGAGGGCACAGCTCTTCCACGTTTTACTGCCAAATATGCACACTTGGACTCACCAAATTTCATTTTGATGTCGGTTGAAAATTGTGTAATGAGGTCCAATTGTTTCTTGATGTATGTATGTATGTATGTATGTATGTATGTATGTATGTATGTATGTATGTATGTATGTATGTATGTTATCTCTTTCTCTTAATTTCGAGTATTTTTTTTGACCGGCCACCTTCCTGGTGGCAAGGTTGTAAATGAAAAGAAGTTGTCATCCCTTGAATCGCAAGAATGTTTTGCAAATTTTGAAGGTGCCAGCTATCGCAGCCATTTGCAGACTATGAATTAGGGAGCTGCGCTTTTTGTCCGCAAATCCAAGTTCAGTCATACTTTGGTCCAAGCGGGTTGGTATATAACCCGTAGCTCCAATAATGATGGGTATGAAGTTAAAGGTGTATCTTGGATACTGGATTTGTAAACTCCTCATCAATGGTCCGTAGATGTCCTCCTTCTCCTGTATTTTTCTGACAACATTTACATCAAGTGGGCAGCTGATCTCCACAACAGAACACGTTTTCAATGTGTGGTCCCAAACAACAATATCAGGCCGGTTGTGCTTTAATTTGGTGGCAGTTTTTATTTTCAGGTTCCACCAGTATTCCTTAGTGCCATCTGTCTCAATATATTCTTCCTCGTTTGTTGTTAATTTTGTTTTCCGAAGTGCGTTCCAGATGGTTCTAGCTATCCCATCGTGTCTCATGGGAGGTAGTAGCGAGATGACATTCTTTCGCAGCTGGCAATAATGTGGCTTACATCCTCGATCTTTGTTTTACATAGCCTACATTTATTGTCAGCTGCTGGCCCTCCTCTTTTGTGCAGCAGATATTTGGTAGGGAGTTCTTGTTCCTGTATTGCATAGAGATATCCCTCAAGGTGTGATGTCATAAACTTGTCGGAACTCCATGCCAGGCTTTTTGAGTGGTTTATCCCCTCTATGGTCTGTGTTTTACGCCTCAATTATCCATGCACAACTTTTTCTGTAAATTGGTCAATTTTTTAAATCTTGTTTGAACATTGAATAGGATCTTCCGATTTCTCTGGGTGAGAGATTTATATCAGGCTTTATTCCATATCTCTCCTCCAGATCAGTCGCTATTCTAATGATATTTTTTTTTTCATGCTCATAAACCTGGGCAAGATGGTTGCCAACCTTTTTCCTCTGTTGAAGGCGTTGCTTCAGTGTTACTATCCGGGTCTCATATGTTGTTAATATTGATTTTAGACCCCAGCCACCTTCCTTGCGTGAGAAGTATAGCCTATCCACATCACCATTGATGTTAAAGTTCCCAGTAACACTGAGAAGTTTTCGAGTTCTAACATCCATCTCACTTAGTTCTTGCAATGACCAGTTCAGCAGGCCAAATGTTGGCGTTAGAATTGGCGTTAGAATTGGCACAGCATAAGTATTGTGGGCAATGTATTTGTTGTACGTTGACAATTCTGATGACCATATTTTCTTTACTCTTCTGAGGTATTCAGTTCTGGTTCTCTCCTTATTTATGGGTCCATCATATCTGACATTCTCATCCTGTCCAAGATATCTGTGGTTGTCACCTGACTGTAGAGGTTGTATTGTCAGGCCGTTCATCTCTAGATTTCTAGAGGAGGGCACAGCTCTTCCACGTTTTACTGCCAAATATGCACACTTGGACTCACCAAATTTCATTTTGATGTCGGTTGAAAATTGTGTAATGAGGTCCAATTGTTTCTTGATGTATGTATGTATGTATGTATGTATGTATGTATGTATGTATGTATGTATGTATGTCAGGTCACCAGTTGGTGCTACTGGTAACATGTATCCCAGTACAACCTGTCTCATGGTCGGGTCGTTGGCGACTAAACTGGCAACCCCACCAAGGTTTCTTGGTGAGGAGGGTGACTTTGGACATCCTGCAGGACTAAAAACAAAACCTGTCAAAGGGCAAAGGAGCTCTTAAGAGTCAATGGCCATCCAAAATCACCGGGAGAGATGACCCCTTTAGCCTTAGTCAAGGCAGAATTCTAGGAGAAGGAAAACTCTGATATAACACCTGCAACCCTGATGGTATCCAATGATGTTGACTTGTTCTTCTTTTTGGTAAATAGCATCTTGGTTAAGAGAGTGGGACTGGCTTTGTGCAGTGCCTTTGCTCACTATAAAAGCTTCACGGCACAGGCATTGCTTTATATCTGGAGATCTCTCTGCACTTGTCCTCACATGGGCCCAGCACTATGTGTCAATAATTGTCCTACCATGGGCCCAGCACTATGTGTCAATAATTGTCACAGGTGTAGTGTTTGTACCAGAGGTTTCAAGTCGCTGGCTGGACTAAAAAGTCACACTCGTTCAGCGCTTCGGTAGGGGTTATCCTACATGGATGTAAAGTAGTGGCCGTACTCGAAAACGAGTTGGCAGCCACCATGTATGTATGTATGTATGTATGTATGTATGTATGTATGTATGTATGTATGTATGTATGTCAGGTCACCAGTTGGTGCTACTGGTAACATGTATCCCAGTACAACCTGTCTCATGGTCAGGTCGTTGGCGACTAAACTGGCAACCCCTACAAGGTTTCTTGGTGAGGAGGGTGACTGGACATCCTGCAGGACTAAAAACAAAACCTGTCAAAGGTCAAAGGAGCTCTTAAGAGTCAATGGCCATCCAAAATCACCGGGAGAGATGACTCCTTAGCCTTTGTCAAGGCAGAATTCTAGGAGAAGGAAAACTCTGATATAACACCTGCAACCCTGATGGTATCCAATGATGTTGACTTGTTTTTCTTTTTGGTAAATATCATCTTGGTTAAGAGAGTGGGACTGGCTTTGTGCAGTGCCTTTGCTCACTATAAAAGCTTCACGACACAGGCATTGCTTTATATCTGGAGATCTCTCTGCACTTGTCGTCACATGGTACCATGGGCCCAGCACTATGTGTCAATAATTGTCACAAGTGTAGTGTTTGTACCAGAGTTTTCAAGTTGCTGGCTGGACTAAAAAGTCACACTCGTTCAGCGCATCGGTAGGAGTTCTCCTATAAGGATATAGAGTAGTAGCCGTACTCGAAAACGAGTTGGTAGCCACCATGTATGTATGTATGTATGTATGTATGTATGTATGTATGTATGTATGTATGTTATCTCTTTCTATTAATTTCGAGTATTTTTTTTGACCGGCCACCTTCCTGGTGGCAAGGTTGTAAATGAAAAGAAGTTGTCATCTCTTGAATCGCAAGAATGTTTTGCAAATTTTGAAGGTGCCAGCTATCGCAGCCATTTGCAGACTATGAATTAGGGAGCTGCGCTTTTTGTCCGCAAATCCAAGTTCAGTCATACTTTGGTCCAAGCGGGTTGGTATATAACCCGTAGCTCCAATAATGATGGGTATGAAGTTAAAGGTGTATCTTGGATACTGGATTTGTAAACTCCTCATCAATGGTCCGTAGATGTCCTCCTTCTCCTGTATTTTTCTGACAACATTTACATCAAGTGGGCAGCTGATCTCCACAACAGAACACGTTTTCAATGTGTGGTCCCAAACAACAATATCAGGCCGGTTGTGCTTTAATTTGGTGGCAGTTTTTATTTTCAGGTTCCACCAGTATTCCTTAGTGCCATCTGTCTCAATATATTCTTCCTCGTTTGTTGTTAATTTTGTTTTCCGAAGTGCGTTCCAGATGGTTCTAGCTATCCCATCGCGTCTCATGGGAGGTAGTAGCGAGATGACATTCTTTCGCAGCTGGCAATAATGTGGCTTACATCCTCGATCTTTGTTTTACATAGCCTACATTTATTGTCAGCTGCTGGCCCTCCTCTTTTGTGCAGCAGATATTTGGTAGGGAGTTCTTGTTCCTGTATTGCATAGAGATATCCCTCAAGGTGTGATGTCATAAACTTGTCGGAACTCCATGCCAGGCTTTTTGAGTGGTTTATCCCCTCTATGGTCTGTGTTTTACGCCTCAATTATCCATGCACAACTTTTTCTGTAAATTGGTCAATTTTTTAAATCTTGTTTGAACATTGAATAGGATCTTCCGATTTCTCTGGGTGAGAGATTTATATCAGGCTTTATTCCATATCTCTCCTCCAGATCAGTCGCTATTCTAATGATATTTTTTTTTTCATGCTCATAAACCTGGGCAAGATGGTTGCCAACCTTTTTCCTCTGTTGAAGGCGTTGCTTCAGTGTTACTATCCGGGTCTCATATGTTGTTAATATTGATTTTAGACCCCAGCCACCTTCCTTGCGTGAGAAGTATAGCCTATCCACATCACCATTGATGTTAAAGTTCCCAGTAACACTGAGAAGTTTTCGAGTTCTAACATCCATCTCACTTAGTTCTTGCAATGACCAGTTCAGCAGGCCAAATGTTGGCGTTAGAATTGGCGTTAGAATTGGCACAGCATAAGTATTGTGGGCAATGTATTTGTTGTACGTTGACAATTCTGATGACCATATTTTCTTTACTCTTCTGAGGTATTCAGTTCTGGTTCTCTCCTTATTTATGGGTCCATCATATCTGACATTCTCATCCTGTCCAAGATATCTGTGGTTGTCACCTGACTGTAGAGGTTGTATTGTCAGGCCGTTCATCTCTAGATTTCTAGAGGAGGGCACAGCTCTTCCACGTTTTACTGCCAAATATGCACACTTGGACTCACCAAATTTCATTTTGATGTCGGTTGAAAATTGTGTAATGAGGTCCAATTGTTTCTTGATGTCATTGATATTTGGCCCATACAACTTCAGGTCGTCAACAAAGAAAAGATGGGAGATACTTCTGGGCCCACTTCTTTGTCCACCTTGTTTCCTGAGTAGGTAAGATAGTGGATTCAGTGAGAGAACGAAGAGTAGCACTGACAAGCTATCACCCTGAAAAATGCCCTTCTGGTAATGTATCTTATCAGTCTTAACTTGCTCCTTCTCACCTCTAAGGATCAAATTGGTGTACCAATTCTTGGTCAGGCGTTCAACAGCAGCTACCAATGGTTGTGGGACTATAGCTAACTGTAAAGCCTTAATAATCCACTCATGAGGTACACTATCAAATGCTTTTTGATAGTCCAGCCACACCACAGTCATGTTTCTGCGATTCTTTGTTGTTTTTTCCTGAATCATTTTGTTAGTTAGTAGGTGATCTATGCAACCCCACACCTCCCTCTTTCCACCAGCTTGCTCAGGTGTTATGATGTTGTTGGTAGCACAGTGATCCTGTAAGAAGAGGTTAAGGCACCCAATATATAATTTATACATGATGTTTTGGCAGGCAATTGGGCGGTAATTTTTAGCAAGGGTGGTTTGGCTATTTTGGGGAATGAGGAGAGTAGTGGCAGTTGATAACCATCTGGGCAGTTCTCGTGTGCCTTTAATGGTTTCTCTAAATAGCCGTATGAGATCTTGCCGATAGAAAGTAAAATTTTTCAACCAGTATCCTGTAATGAGGTCTGGGCCTGGTGATTTCCTATTCGACATTTTCTGTAGAGCTGTTTCCAGTATTGATCCATCTATGTCATATTGTTTTGTCTGGACATGTTGGCAGTAGTCTTGTTCCAGTTCTTTTAGCCAATTAGTTTGTCTGTTGAATCCGTCATCCGTTTCCCATACAGATCTCCAGTAGCTCTCAACTGTTGTTTTGAAGGGGTGTCATTTACAGGGATTGAGCTTTTGCCACCGAAGCTGCGATAAACTGATTTAGGATCTCTGGCAAACAATCTATTTAGCACTTGTCGTTTATGTGCTGTTGAATTATATTTTAGTCTTTCTGTTGTAGCTGTGAGTTGTTGTTTCAACTGGTGTAATTTGGAGTTCAAAGTTTTAAATTTTGTATCTCCAAATCGTCTCTCTAACTTTTTTTTAGGTCTTCCTGGTGTCGTGTGAAGTTGCTATCTATGTTGCATTTCATAACGACTGCGATGTGTGAGATACTTCGTCTCAGGGACAAAATTTTGCTTTTTAAATTTCGCATCCACGCTGGTTCAGGCTTTCTGTTTGTATCTTGATTGCGTGGTTTTAGATGTGTGTTATATGATAGCAATGTGACAGCTGAAACATATAACAAAATATTAAGCGTTTCAAATGTCGTTTATACACGTATAGCCTTCAGATAATTGCCAGCTATTTCGTTCACCGCTTCCAATTCCAATTTAGTGGGTTCTTTACTGACTCTAGTGTTGTATGGTCTGTCACTCACATTAAGGCTGTGTATCTCTTGAAACATATCGTTCCATATCACTTGTAGGGTGTCCACAAGTTTTTGGTGTTCTGTTTGTTCAGTAGAGTCATGAATTTCAGCCTCGTTGTTGATGTGGTGACAATTACTACTAGAGTTAGCTGACCTTTCTCGCTGTTCTTCAGTGGAAGTGGGATGGATTTCAGCAAAATTGTTGGTGAGCTGTTCACTGTTAGATTTAGCTGGCCATTCTCTTTGTCTGTCAGTGGAGGTGGAGTGGTTGTCTACAAGGGCTGTATTTGTAGTATCACTCAATTCCGTTAGATGTATCAATTTACATCTAATGATACGTTTTGCCTGTTCATTTAAATGCTTTGGAGAAAAGTCTAATTCTGGGTGTTTGGAGTTCCATAAAGTTTTTAGCCTTTGCATAAAACCGAACTTTTGGGGTTCAGATTGTTTGTATGCTTCATATAATTCTTTGTTAAGCTCGTAGCTCCACTGTATACAACGGTTGTAGTTGCGATTTGGTCGAAGGAGACTTGTACTTTTTGCCATGATGAGTTCGTCTATTCACTAATATTTCGTATTTATTTTTCAAAATAGTCGATGATCTTCTTTAAAAGTTTCGACAAAGTTCTGTCAGAATCAAATTTAAAGTTATTCACAGCTTGGGTAATATTTCTTTTCAGTTAGTTTTTAATTCTACAACTGTGTTTTAAACGTTGTTCTTGAATCGTTTGAATCGAGAACAAAAAGAACCGTTACTTAGTATATTTCTTTATGAATGTAATATAATATAACAACGCTGTATTTATATGTTAAAGTTTATGTATCATTCATATAAACAGGTGTTCTACAACTTATTCACAACATATTCACAGTTCAAACACTTATGTTTTTGTTTCTGCATCGAAAACGTTACTTGTATATTTCTTTATAAATGTAATATAACAACGTTTCATTTATATGTTAAAGTGCATGTATCGTTCATATATCATAAGTGTATGTATCGTTCATATAAATAGGTGTTTTACAACACACTTACAGTTCAAACACTTATGTAGAATTATTGTATGTAATCTTACCGCGTAATGTAGCTCAACTTTTTCCAATATATGGTATGTTGCCTTCATGTAAGCCGTAATTACACACGTCCGATTATCGGACACTGACCACAACGGTCGCCATTATGTATGTATGTATGTATGTACAAGTAAGCAGGAATGGTACAATGCGATAGAAATATATAAAGGGCAAAGCATGACAAACAAAACAAAACAAAATTATGTTGTATCCAGGATATTTCAACATATTTCAAGGCTATTTATTGCCCTCTTTTCAAATGTGAAACGGAAACGGTTCAAAACAAAAATGAACAATTGATGAGTTCTTCCTTAACTCTGAAATACACATGTATGTTTCCTGCATTCCAATCTATTATTCATCTGTGGTTTTTTCTTGTTGTTGAAATTGTTTGATTCTGAAATTGCCCACATTCCTTTCCATCACCTCTATAAAACCATGTTTTATTTGTCATCCTTTGCCCTTTATATATTTCTACCACATTATCCTGCCTTTTTGAAATTTATCAGTCTCATATATCTCACAATGCTATACTTACACACACACACACACATATATATATGTGTGTGTGTGTGTGTGTGTGTGTGTGTGTGTGTGTGTGTATATATATATATGTGTACGTATGTGTGTGTGTGTGTATATATATATATATGTGTACGCATATATGTATATATATGTATATATATTCATCCTCATCATCACCATCATTGTCCTTTTAATGTCTGCTTTGTCTGCTAGCAAGGGTTGGATGGGTCTACATAGAACAAGTCCATACTGAAACGAAACCACTGATTTCCCAAGCAAACCAGGGATCAGTGTCTTGTTTATGTATGGTCTCACATTCCATAGAGTACTGTAGATGTATGTATGTGTATAACAGCCATCCGCAGAGCTATCAGACGAGAGGGACTAGATATCCAACTAGCCCACTCAGGACCTTCTCTACGCGGACAGCTAACCAAAAGACACTCCACCAGACATGACAGCCGCTGTAGGCTAGCCAACTGCTCCATCAACGACACAGACCTATGCCACCAGGCTTACGTCGTATACAGACTAGAGTGCGACAAATGCAGCAACTTCTACGTAGGTAGCACCACCAGACCACTTCTCATAAGAATAAAAGAACACCTCAATACTAACGCTTCCTCATTTAAGAAACACCTAATGAAATGCAAAAACACCGACAAAACTATAACCGTTAGGATAGAAACTAAGGAAAGAAACCTCGGCAATCTTAGAATTAAGGAAGCACTGATTATAGATAAAACACAACCACCAATCAATAATAGACTATAACTCAACACCCAATTTATAACTTGATAGAAATTCTAGCCCCATACTTACACCCCCTCCCCCATACTTACACCCCCCACACATACACGCTTACACCTCCACTTATTCTCTCTCACACACACACAAAGACCGATTCTAACACGAGAGAGCATCTACCTATGTCTATACGTACATTTACGTATAGACATATCTTCTTACACTCGCACACACACACACATACTTACACCTTCACGTATTCTCCCACACACTTAAACATGCATGTACAAAACCCCTTTTAAAGGGAGACTACTCTTTACCCACCTAACCTTCACTCTTTGACATTAGAGATAGAACAGATACTCTATACCATTTCCTGTCAGCATGACTTGGCACGCTATTTAGAACACTGGTTTAACCGCTTTACTCCCCTCCGAAGAAGAGATATTATCTCGAAAATTAAGGACATTTAAATAAATTTAAGGTAAAAGACTAATTCTCAACAATATCTTTTGCATTTGCATTTATATTCTATGTCCATACCTGCATTATTTTGGCTTTACACATACAAACGTTTATACCTCATTACACAATGCTTCAAGTGAACTATAACTTCCTCCTATATATATATATATATATATATATATATACATACATACATACATACATACATATATATATATATATATATATATATATATATATATATATATATATATATATATATATATATATATATATATAACACAAAAAAATATATATCTGTGGCTTTGTCTATGTAAATCTTTATATTTAATAATCTCCCATTAGGTTGAGATGCAATTTGGGCAATATTGGGCTGCGCTTTCTAGCAACCAGCGCACTCGCCGTAAGCAACCAATCACATTATTTCTGACTTGACCACTGCCACGTCACAATTCTTAGCCATTTTGAATTCGTTTCTGGCGGGGATCACTTTAGAAAATTATTTGTCCAAACGAGTTTGTTTCCTGATGAGTTCGAAGCTCGAGATTTTATCCTTAATAGGATATTTCCAAATGCGAACGAAACCCGAGGGTAGAATCATAATCCTGGTAGGTATATATGCATTTCTTCTAACTTTAATTTTACACCTAATTGTGTATGGTTGACGGTATATTTAATCGATTTCCACGTGCTGTTGATTTGTTGGGTAAATATTCTATGGCGGTTGGCCGCGAAGAGATTGCTGTCGTTTATTTATCTACTATTTCTTTATAGGTGCCTTTTAATCTTATAGCCTGGTCTAATAGATTTTTTGTGTGGTTAATTATGTTAATTGGGAGAGGAAATGGTGTATATATATTATCAAATGATTCTAGGACATACTTTATAGTATATATATATATGTATGTATATATATATATATATATATATATATATATATATATATATATATATATATATATATATATATGTATTAATATATATATATATATATATATATATATATATATATATGCAAATATATATGTATATATATGTGTGTGTATATGCTTGAAAACATAAAATTGAAAAAAAGGAGTTGCTGTCAATAAACTTAGCGAATAATTTGGTAATCAAAATTAAATATATTCTGGCCCTACTGAATAAAAATAACACTACTACTACTACTACTACTACTACTACTACTACTACTACTACTACAACTTCAATAACTGATAATGATAATGTGATGATTGTAGTAGTGTTTTTCCTTTTTATAACTGGTAGTGGAGGGAATAGATTTTGAAAGTTATCATTCTTGGAATACATAAATATTTCATGGTAATTTCATGTCAAAAATACAGTAATCCCCCCTCCCTTCCCACCACCACAAACTCCCTCCCCCCCTGTCCCCTTCCCCCGGTCGTTGAAGAAGGGGGTGGGTGGGAAATATTGGGCTCTGGAATAAATGCTATTGGATTGCTACTACCTGTTTTCATCATAATATATATATATGTATTCACTGCCACTATCCACAATCACCTATAATATTTCCATCATCTTCACCACTAACACACCACCACCACCACCACAACCACCACTAACAACAACAACAATAACAAATATACTGATACCACCATCACCAACACCACAAACACCGCTGCCATCACCACCAACAACAACAACACCACCCCCGCCACCACTCCCTCCACCATCACCACCACCACCACACCACTACCACCGATGCCACCACTATATTTCCATCATTGCTGCCAGTATCATTTTATAAATTTTATATATTACAGACAATCTGTATTTATGGTGAAATTCAGCTGGGGATGGTGTGTTCTTATCAATTTGTGGCTCCATATTTTGGTTTGTGTCTTGGAAAATGGTTAGAAGTCCTACCCTTAGTAGCTGAGAATTGCCTTTTCTCATCAGTTCCACCTCCACATTCTCTCAGACTTAGTGTAAAATGTTCATATACAAGCCCTCTGTTGTTTCTGATGATGAGTGCTCCAGTTGATTCAATCGATGGAGCTGCATGCTCATGAAATTAATGTGTAAGTGGCTGAGCATTCCACAGACACGGGTACCCTTAATTTAGATCTGAGGGAGATTCAGTGGGACAGAGTGTGTAACAAAACTGGTCCCTTGAATTACAAGTACAACTCATTTTTGCCAGCTGAGTAGACTGGATCAATATGAAATAAAGTGTCTTGCTCAATGTTATGACACACTGCCCAGTCCAAGAATCAAACTCATGACTCTATGATCATGAGTTGAACACCCTAACCACTAAACTACATGCCTTCACCCAAAATGTGGATACAAACCTATGTGTATTTGCATGTGAGAAAATTATTGTTTGTTTCATCATCATAATAGTCATCATTATCACCGTCATTTTTGTCATGAGTATCATGATCGTCATGATCATGTTCATCATCATCATGATGGTCATCTTCTTCATCATGGCCATCATCGTCATGATCATGGTGGTCGTATTTATCCCCTATATATTTATGGCAGCTTTTTCCATACTGGTATGGGTTGGACAAGTCATTTTTGATGCAGTTTTCCTACAGATGGATACTGTTCCTGATGCCAGCCCATACTGTATTTTTATTTTATTTTTAAGTATGATATATACCACTCATTTTCATTAAACCAGTTAGCTGCAGAATATATTGTTTATACAGGACATAAACAAATGTTGCTCATGCTTTAAATGGGCATGCTATGAAGGTACATAGAAACACATATGTCATCATCATCATTTTACGTCCGCTTTAAAATGATGATGATGATATGTGTATTTCTGTGTACCTTCATAGCATGCCCATTTAAAGCATGCATATATATATATATATATATATGTATATATATATATATATACATATACACTTGCACAAGGTGCTGTACAGTGAATATATTAAACCATAGTAGTAACAATAACCCTAACCCTTACCTTAACCATAACCCTAACCCTAACCCTAAACCTAAACCATAAACCCAACCCTAAACATAACATTGACCCTAGCACAATCTCAGCCCTAGGCATAGCCCTAACTCTAACATTAAGTTCTTCTTTCCTTATGGTTTGTAAACCATAACAAAACTCAATTTAAGCAATCGATCATAGATAACCAACTATCTATTTTGGTAAAGCTACAGGAGACGTGGACACATCAACAGAGGAATTCGTCTTTGGATAAGTTCCAATAAAGTGTATGGTACGAAATACTTTTATATCTGATAGGATCTGAGTTTTAGACCAAGAAGATAGATAGCAATGGTACCATAAGGAAAGAACTATTCCACCTTAAAGTATGTATTTATTCCTAAATATGATGTGCTTTATATAAGTACAAAATACTATGTGTTTCTCAATTGATATATGGCTCTTTCTCTCTATACATACATATATCTTTTAATTTGAATTATGTATATCATCATCATCATCATCATCAACGTTTAACGTCCGTGTTCCACGCTTGCATGGGTTTGGACGGGGGTTTTCCCACTTGAGGCAAGAGTGATTGTCTTGCTCGCATAGGACTGTCTGGCAGGTTTTCTACAGTTGGATGCCCTTCCTAACACCAACCACATTTACAGTGTGGGTCTGGGAGGTTTTTACCGTGTTGCCTACACGGCCACATTACAGCGTGGACTGTGTGTTTTTTTGTCGTGACACCTACACGATCTCATTTGTTTCGGCCTGGATGGCGCGGCACCAACATAACTTTACATAGAACGGGGTGGTGTGGATCGGGTGGGGGTGGGGGTGGTGGGACGGGGTGTATTATATATATATATATATGTGCACACATACACACACACACACATGCATATATATATATATATATATATATATATATATATATATATATATATATATATATATATATATATATATATATATATATATATATATATATATATATATATATATATATATATATATATATATATATATAAAGCTTAGTGGTTAGAGCTTTGGCCTTGCAATCGAAAGGTTGTGATTTCAATTCTCAGACCGGGTGATGTGTTGTTTCATTGAGCAAGGCACTTTATTTCACATTGCTCCAGTTTACTCAGCTGTAGAAACGAGATGATAGGGACTGGTGTCCCTATCATTCCACTGCAAAGTGGTCGTGGAGGTGCCATGGCAAAAAAGCACCCATCACTCACTGTAAATGAGGTTGGTGTTAGGAAGGGCATCCAGCTGTAGAAATCAAGCCAGAATCAGTTCCCGTCCCACCCTTGCAAGCAGGGAAAAAGCGGACGTAAAATGAAATGATGATGATGAAAGAAAGTGTGGTAAGGAACCAGGTGGACCATAATGCACCAGAGTACTCTATACTTAGGGTAGTAGAGTGGGTAATAGGAAAAGACTTAGGACCCTGATAGCTGAGCTCTGGCCGTTTCGACAGCTAGATCCAAATATATATATATATATACATATATATGTTGGCTTTTCGCTACAATGTTTTCTATACCTTTCATTTATATATATATATATATATATATATATATTGACTAAAGAAATTAAAGAAATTATTTTAGCCTGATAGTGGGGTTAAGAACCCTCGGAGAAATGGAAAAAGATGAGTATTGACGTACATGTACGTCAATACTCATCTTTTTCCATTTCTCCGAGGGTTCTTAACCCCACAATCAGGCTAAAATAATTTCTTTAATTTCTTTACTCAAAATACGGCGACAGCTTACATTTCTAATAATTTCAAACCCGCTCGCTGTTTCGAAAATATTCTTACATATATATATATATAGTGTAGGAAAAGAGTTAGGACCCCGACGGCTGAGCTCCGGCTCACCGTTGAGTTCCTAACCCTTTTCCTACACACACACACACATATATATTTCGTTTCTGAATTTGTTTAGCAAGATTCTTTATCTGAAAACGTGTGCTGAAACCGATATTGTTATACTTTGGAAGGGTCATGTTGCCAATAAGAAACACACATACCAGTTGCTTTCACTCCAATTTATTATAAATATTTATAAATTTCCGGTTGGTTGGTTGGTTCCACAATGTTCCACAATGTTTAGACAAATCACAGAGGGAATAAACATAAATGAACTCCAACCAAAATTAAATAGAAAACATGAATGGAATAGTAACATCACAACTTATAATTAAGGACAAAATGAAAACAGACACCCATAGAACAAACAACCAACTAGTAACATGTAAATAAACAAATAAAAACACACACAGACACCCGGATGTAACACATGCGCAAACTAAGCACACAACACACACAAAAACAAGATGGCGTAGGACAGAACAAAGGAGAGGCACAAAACAAAGAAAAGAATCCCCAGTCACTGAAGAGGTCACAGAATATGTGACGAAAGAACTTTGACAATATATAAACAACTGTCCGGTTGTGGAACCAACCAAGCAACCGGAAATTTATAAATTTAAAAATTTTTTAATTTATAATAAATTGGAGTGAAAGCAACTGGTGGGTGTGTTTCTTATTGGCAACATGACCCTCCCAAAGTATAACAATAATATATATATATTATATATATAAATATATATATATACACATATATATATATATATATATATATATATATACATATATATCACCATCATCATCATCATCATTTTACGTCCGCTCGCAAGGGTGGGACGGGTCTTATTCAGCACAGCATCTCTCCACTCGTCACGGTCCTTCGTCATCTCCACCGTGAGCTTCAATGATCTGAGGTCTGTTCTCACCACCTCCGCCCATGTTTTTCGTGGTCTACCTCTACCACGTCTTCCTTCAACTGGCATTTCCTGGCACTTCTTCACCCATCGGTCATCCTCCATGCGCATCACATGTCCATACCACCTCAGTCTCCTCTCCCATACACTACATTCTATCCCTCTCAGACACAGTTTCTCTCTCAACAGATTCATGCTGGGTCGTTCACGCACATTTACACTGCACATCCAACGGAGCATGCTTGCCTCATTTCTCTCCAGCCGTCGCATATCCTCTGCAGTTGCTGCCCATGTCTCACTACCATGCAGCATTGCACTCGTCACACAGGCATCATACAACCGGCCGTTCGTACGCAGGGAGAAACCTTTCTTCGTCAGCAGAGGAAGCAGCTCCCTAAACTTCTTCCAACCCGTCCTTATTCTAGATACTCTGGCCTCGGAACAACCTCCTCACATGCTAATCTGATCCCTTAGGTACCGGAAGCTATCCACCACTTCTATAGCACCCTCCTGCATTTGAAAAATGTGTCTATCAATGCGACTTCTACTGTCTAATTCCCCTGTACATCTGCATACATATTTCTCCTTACCTGTTAGTTTGCCTGCTATCCCGCTACATCTCTTGTGTACCCAGGATCTGCATTGTGTGCATCTTATAGAATTTATGCCAGTTCCTTTTCTGCATATCGAACATGGCCATTTCCCTGACGGAATCAGAGTTTTGTCCTCTTTTCTACTCATCAACACTTTTGTCTTAGCTAGGTTCACTCTCAGTCCTCTTGCTTCCAACTGCTGTTTCCATAGCCAGAATTTATTCTCTAGCTCCTCTACTGATTTTGCTATAAGAACCAGATCGTCAGCATAGAGAAGTTCCCATGGACAGCCAGTCTTAAACTCCTCTGTTATGGTTTGGAGGACTATAATGAACAAGAGCGGGCTGAGGACCAAACCTTGATGTACTCCTACTTGTATCTGAAATTCCTCACTCAACTCCATTCCTACCCTCACTTTACTGAGAGTACCTCTGTACAAAGTTTGCACTGTCCTCACAAGCCATTCCTCAACACCTAGTTTCCTTAGGGACCACCAGATGACAGATCGGGGTACCCTATCAAAGGCCTTCTTTAGGTCAACAAAGGCTAAGTATAGTGGCTTATTTTTCTCTAAGAACCTCTCTTGCAATTGTCTCACCAAGAAGAGGGCATCTGTTGTACTTTTCCCTCGCACAAAACCAAACTGCATCTCATCTAGTTTGACCCTTTTTCTAATCCTTTCTGCCACTTTCATAACCTGATCTATCAGTTTTATACCTCTATAATTGCTCCTCTCCAGAGCGTCCCCTTTACCTTTGTAGCAATTTATGAGAATAATGCTGCACCATTCTTTGGGTATGACACAACCATATATAGCCTGATTGATGATGCGTGCAACCAGTTTCGTGCCTACGTCCCCTGATGCCTTCAGCAACTCAGCAACTATTCCCGATGGTCCAGCGGCCTTACCATTTTTCATTTCCTTAATCGCGTCATGGACCCTATATTCGTCAATCTTAATAGCTGGTCCCTCTGTCGGATCTACTAAGGGTAATTTCTCTGTCTCCCATTCGTTCTCCACATTCATCAGTCTCTCATAATGACATTTCCAGGCTTCCTTTTTCTGATCATTCGTGACACTAAGTACACCGGCATAATTCCGGACACATTTATCTCCAACAACATCCTGATATGCATTGACACACTGCCTTGCAATGTGGAACACCGCACGCCTCTAATCCTCCCGTCGCAGAACATTGGCAAACCTCCTACTCTCAGCCTCCCTGCGTGCTAAGTACACCTGACGTCTAGCTTCTCTCTTAGCGGCTATATATTCTTCCCTACTCCCACCCTTTTTCCAAGCCTTCCAAGCTAGTCTTTTGTCTCTAATGGCCTTATCTACTGTGCTGTTCCACCACCAGGTCACTCTCTGTGTGGTTGGAACTCTGCTCCAGCCACAAGTTTCATCAGTAGCCTGCAGCAAGTTGTCACGTAAGAAATTCTAGTTATTATCTATGTCATACGTCTCTAAATCGTCTTCTTTTTCGTCATATACATCTTGAAGGGCTTTCCTAAATTTGTATTTTAGTGAAAGGTCTTTTAGCTTCCAGACCTTTCTTCTCCACACCTTCCTGTATGTCTCATTCCATCTCTTGCTTACTGAGATATCACTAACGACTAACCTATGCTGTGGGTACATTCTTCCCGGGTGTATGCCTTGGTATTAGTCACTATTTGCCTGTCCCGCTGCCTAACTAGTAAGAAGTCAATATGGCTTATGTGCTCGCCAGATATATAGGTTATTAGGTGATTAGCAGGTTTCTGGAAGTTTGTGTTGCAAATAGTCAGTGTACTTGCATCACAAAATTCAAGAAGTCTCACTCCTTCATTTCTTGAGCCATAACCGTGCCCACCATGTACCCCAGTGTAACCATCCTGGAGCTGTCCAACATGACCATTGAAGACCCCTGCTAGCATAACGATGTCTCCGTCCTCTGTCATTGTGGCTGTTTGTAAACGTTGCTCGTAAAAGCAGTCTTTCTCTTCTTTGCCTAGGCCTGCTTGGGGAGCATAGGCAGAGATTATTGTCAGTAGTCTCCTGCCTACAACTAATCTAAGCTTAATTATTCTATTATTAACTCGAACTACCTCTATTGTCTTATTGATCCATCTCTCAGCCAGGAAAATGCCTACTCCCCCTAACCCATCATCCTTACCTACCCAGAAAAGCTTATAGCTAAGATGTTTGCCTACGACTAGTCTCCCAGAGGCACCTCTCCATCTCACCTCTTGCACGCAGCACACATCCACATGCCTTCTCTCCAGCATCTCCGCTATTTCAGCAGATCTACCTCTGAGAGTGCCAACATTAAGTGTTGCAACTCTGAGATGCGACGTCTTCATATTTTGTTGTTGTTCCTATTTGTTGGTGTGCTGATAAGCGTTTTGGCATTGATACACTGGTTAGATGCCCTTCCTAACACCAGCACCACTTTACAGCATGGATTGGGTGCTTTTATTTGTGCCACCAGCACTAGAGAGGATGTCTTACTAGACTCACGGGCCCTCTCTAGCCCCTCCATTTTACAGCATGGTCATAAAAAAAACACTTATTGACACACGCACACACACACACACACACACACACACACACACACACACACACACACACACACACACACACATACCAACACTCATGCATACAAACTACAAACACACACGCCACTCACACACCAACACTCATGCATACAAACACACACACACCACTCACATAGATACATATATATACATATATTACCGGCAGTACTGATACAAAATCAAAATCATGTCAACTGTTGACTTTTCCCAGCCCAGTTCAGTTTTTATATAATAATAATAATAATTGTTTGCTTTACGCTGGTGATGGAGGTGGTGAATGGTCGCGGTGATGGTGGTGGATGGTGTCAGTGATGGTGGTGTTGGTGGATGGTGTCAGTGATAGCGGTGGTGGTGGTGGATGGTGTCAGTCATGGTGATGGTGGTGGATGGTGTCATATATATATATATATATATATATATATATATATATATATATATATATATATAAAGTTGGTGTCATGACAAAAAACATCCAGCACACACAGTAAAGTGGTCATGTAGGAGTCACGACAAAAAGCACCCAGCCCACACTGTAAAATGATTGTGTTTTGTGTAGGAGCCATGACAAAAGGCGCCCAGCCCACACTGTAAAGTGGTCATGTAGGATTCACAACCAAAAGCACTCAGCCCACACTGTAAAGTGGTTGTGTAGGAGTCATGCAAAAAGCGCCCAGCCCACACTGTAAAGTGCTCGTATAGGAGTCACAAGAAAATGTACCCAGCACACTGTAAATGTGGTTGGCATTAGGAAAGGTATTCAGCCCTAGAAACCAACCCAGAAACAGTTCTGTGTGAACAAGACTTGTTCACCTGACCTGACTTGCCTCAAACGAGACAATACGTTTAATCCATGCTAGCATGGAAAATGGACATTAAACAATAATTGTTTCTACTTTTGGCACAAGGCCAGCAATTACCCAGTGCATTACTGGTACTTTATTTTATCGACCCCGTACGGATGAAAGGCAAAGTCAACCTCGGCGGGATTTGAACTCAGATCGTAAAGGGACGTAACTATGCTGGAAAGCATGGCGTCCGACCCTCTACCGATACTGCCAATAATGATGATGATGATGATATATACTTCATTTTTGTATTTGTTTTGCAATAATTTTTTTTGAAAACGTAAGTTGCAACAGATATTATTATACTTTGGGTGACAAATCCACTTGTTGGGTTTCACTTCAATTTATTGTTTTAATTTTCCAGTCAGTTAGTTCAATAACTAGATGACCCTCCCAAAGCATAATAATATATATATACATATATATATATATGTAGATTCTTGAGTTGTGTTTTGGGGGTGGGTAACGACAGTTAAAAAAGGTACTCATTACATTGGTAGAGTATAGGCAATGAATGAAACAGTTCTAGTTCTATAGAAGTCAAATGAAAAGTTCTAGTCCTGTGGTCGTCAAATATATGAAAGGCTGCAAATTCTGCCAAGAGTATTGCAATCGCTTGTC
>OZ024741.1:113837253-113882253 GCA_964016885.1 Eledone cirrhosa | reverse complement strand
ACCAAAGCCACGTTCACCAGAGGAAAGCTGCTGAGAAGTTTGACATTAATCTTAATCGGGGGAATGTTATAAGAGAACTTGATCAAGAGGAAACTTACAAATATCTAGATGTTTGTGAAGGAGACGGAATCAAGCACTCGACAATGAGGGAAAGGATAAGGAAGGAATGTTACCGCAGAGTAAGAGCAATCTTAAGAACGGAATTGAATGCAAGGAATAGGATCGATGCCATAAACACGCTTGCCATACCAGTAGCAACCTACAGTTTCAATGTCATCAACTGGTTAAGCACAGAGAGCCGTAGGGTCGATACAAAAATGAGAAAATTCTTATCCATGCACAGAATGCATCACCCTAAGGCAGATACGGATAGAATATATCTCCCTAGGAAAGAAGGAGGGCGTGGATTAATCCAGTTAGATATTGCTTTGAAAACTGCAACAATTGGATTATCTACATATCTAAGGGAATTACATGATTAGATGATCATACTCATTTTGAAACATGAAAGCATCAAAAGATCATACTCCATTACAAAAGATGCACAAAGATACAGTAATGAACTACAAATTTCAGAAGTTCCATTTACTGCTGAAATGAAAAACACAGAAAAAGCAAAGCAGGTAAAAGTAACTGCAAAGAAAGAACTGCTACAGAAACTGGCTAAGAAATGGAAAGAAAAGCGTCTGTATGGAAAATACCCAGAAAGAGCTAACAATCCTGATGTTGACAAAACTTTAACCCATCAGTGGTTGGCATCCTCTGGACTGAAATCGGAGACTGAAGGACTGATTATATCAGCACAAGATCAGTGTCTGCCAACAAAAAATTATCAAGCCAACATAATAAAAAATGGATGCAACTCATTATGCCGTGTATGTAAAAAACAACCAGAGACCATTGATCATATAATTTCAATGTGCAGTCCTATAGCTCCAACCGAATACCTAAACAGGCACGACAGAGCTGCACAATACATACAATGGATAATGTGTAAGCATTTTGACCTGCCCCATCAAAAGAATTGGTGGGAGCATCAACCACTTCTTGTACTTGAAAAAGATCACATCTCAATCTTGTGGAACTTTAGCATCCAAACAGACCGAAAAATAGATGCAAGTAGACCTGATATAATACTGAAGGACTTTAAAAAGAGGCTATGCCTGCTAATTGATATGTCCATTCCAATAGACAAGAATGTATCTATAAAAATATTTGGAGATAGAAATTGGAAAAGTGTGGAAGTTGAGAACTGAAATAATATCAGTGGTTGTAGGCACTCTAGGATTGATACCGAAGGGCACTAATGATTACTTATCGCAAATCCCAGGAAACCCGCATATAGGAGAAATTCAAAAGATAGTACTAATGGGAACTGCCCATGTACTAAGGAAGATTCTGTCAATATAAGTATATCACAAGTCTAAACACCTAAAGATGCTTGTGTGTGATTTAACTTGAAAAGTGGAGTCAAGTAAAAGGAGAATAGTGTTTTTTTTTTTGGGGGGGGGGGGGGGTCCAATACCGGACTTACAGTTTTCCAGGATTTATAGACTCATTTGTTTTTATTTTTCCTTCAAAAGGATGGAGGCGTTTTATCTCCTCATGAAACTGACATTACTTAATGATGTTCGTCATCTATGGTTTATTCATATGTGTTATTTCATAACTCTAAAGAACGTTTAGAATGTTTGTGCAGTGTTCTGTGTCCAGTTTGGTTTGTACAACAGGTAAGAAAAATGATGATTCGGTGACGGTTTCTTCTGATAGGCCATGTCGGAAGATCGAAGTGTGTTTTCTTGTCTTCTTCAATACTTTCATAAACGGCTTCGGAGATTTAAAATTTATGTTTCCATTGGTGCTTCCATTTCCACACGGTTCTATTGTCTTATTGATTTGGGATTCTTTTTGCTGTTGAATACTGTGCCAAATTGGAGATAGAATGTAAAAATCCTTGAAATATTTGTGGTTACATTTGAGATATAAAAACGACTTTTGCTGTTGTCTCATACAGCTCCATCAACAACGTAAACATTCTCTCATTGCTTCAAAGAGAAGCATATTTTAGGAAGGATACAACATCCCCCAAAATGTTTATTGAATTAGGTATATAGGAGAATCTGAAATAAGTTTCTTAAACGTATAATGTTTGGATGACATAGCAAAGTTGAGGGAATTACTAAATGAGAAACTAGAGAAAGTGTGTACGGTAATTAGCTTCATACATATAGATTAATGATTTCAAATTCCACCTGGAATAGAATGAGGTTGTCTCTTATGATCACATCTCAGATTGAAATGAATGAATCCCATGGAATTTTACGTGATGTTGATGTGAAAACATGACATAAAGATATGTCTATACTTAATGTATCATAGGAAAGACAACACGGTGAAACATTGACCTCTCTAAGTAAAATATTTTATCAATTACGAACATCATTAAGTAATGTCCGACGATTCAGTTATATTCAAATATTGTAAGCATGTGTGTGTATGTATGTTCTTTCTTGAACATGGCGCACCTTGTTGTCTCTTGAGGTCACTGGTTGTGACTTGGTGATAACTCGTATGAACATAAAGCAAGATAAATGCAACTGTAATAATAATAATAATAATAATAATAATAATAATAATAATAACAATAATAATAGTGGATAGAGGTCGTGAAATCGCTCCCGTATGTTTTGATTTTTAACATATTTAAATCAATTGTGAAATAACAATTCTTAGTACAAATGATACATAAAGCATCCGGCTTAAGTCCCAAAAAATTCGGATCCATAATATATTGTTATATCGGTCAAATATTCAATTTTGTTTTATACATTTTATATTAAAAAAAGAAAATGGTTATAAATGGAAGAAAACCCCCTCTGTCTACACTACATAGAACAGCCAAATAACAGCAATTTCACCAACACCAGAAACTAGATACACCACCTACCCCATCACCCCTCTGTGTACACTAAACACAACAGCCAGATAACGGCAATTTCACCACCACCACCACCACCAATCTCAGCATAATAATAATAATTACTATTATTATTGTCTCAAGTTTTAATAAAATGTTTAATTCCAATATTAAGAAAATATGTCAACACATATACGCGACTAACCCCATAGATTCACCGATCAAACAAAAATACAGTCTATTCAACAAAACTCAGTAACGACAACGCCATCACTACAGTCACCGCCACCGCCGCCCATCCATCATTACTACCACTATCCCATCACCGCCGCCACCACCCCTTCATTGCTACCACCGCTATCCCCCCATTACCTTCTGTTAACTTACGAAAGGGGAAGATGGCGGTATCACTAGACATTATTAATAAACAAGATTAATATTTAATTTTGGATCAGGAATGTTAGAGTCGAAAAGGAGGAAAATGACAAAATGACTAAATAACTAAAGATAATTTCACCATCACTACCACGATGAAAACTCTGGTCAAGTCGACTCAACCGCTATTTCTACTCCAACTTCAACACCATTACTACAGTAATACGATCACATCACCACCACCACTGCCTCATTATCGCTACCGCCGCTATTCTCTCCCACTACCTCCTGCTAGTTGCTGCTAGCACAGCACCGCCACCACTACCACTGCCTCATTATCACTACCGCCGCTATTCTCTCCCGCTACCCCCTGCTACATTTTAGAATCCCCATTAAAAGAAGAAGGCATCAAAAGATATAAATAGACTGAATTGATGACCCGGTCAAAATCAAAAAAACAAAAATCAAAATCAAAGCAGCACGGCAACAACGAAAAACGTAAATAAAATAAAAATGAAGATAAAAACAAACAGACGGACAGAAAAGGGAAGGGAAAAACTAAGTCAGACATTCAAACACTACATTACAATGAAACTTATGCTTATTCATTTTTTTTTTTTTTTGCTGTTTGTTTGTTTGTTTATTTATGTTCGTCTACAGCGTGATAATGTCACACAAAAATCACGTGGAGTGACGAAACCACCGGAGGCGATGAATTCACCGGTGGTTATGTAACCATACATTCGCCAATCCTTGATAAGAGTGTTTAAATGTCGAACCTAAACAGTTC
The DNA here is from genome assembly GCA_964016885.1 of Eledone cirrhosa. NCBI lineage: Eukaryota > Metazoa > Mollusca > Cephalopoda > Octopoda > Eledonidae > Eledone > Eledone cirrhosa. The sequence continues at coordinate 113,878,171 of OZ024741.1, read as the reverse complement.
GAATACCGGTGAAATGGACAGAATGTCATGTGACAGACTCTCACCCAACAGGTGCTCCCTGGCTCAGCAGCAGGGACCTGGCTGTCAACCAAATACTGCTGGTGTCGGAGGAAGAAGAAGAAGGAAAGGGACCAGAACCAACTGGACGAAAGAATTGAATAGAACTGTTATGCAATGTTACCTGAAGAGTAACCCCAAGGAGAAAGGCTATAGGAAACGGATGCATAACATCTGGAACGAGATTGGTCTATTTAAATTAGATGAACAAAAATTGGCCGGGCAGGCTCGGGTAATAAGAACTAATGGGTGGATAAGCGAGCTGGAACTGGAGGAACTGAGCAGAGAGATTAGCTTGGAGATGGAGAGTGGAGTATGCCAGGCAAACGAGCCAGTGGGAAATGAAGGTTAAGAGGTCGAGAGAACGGAGGAACCACCCGAAGCAGACAATAATCTGAATGCTGAGATAAATAATACCTGGAACAGAGATACGGCCACTGAGGAGATGAATGCTGACGAGCTAGGACAAGATTTGGTTGATATCCTAAACTTAGTGGTAGATGAATTGAACAATGATAGTGGGAGACCTATGAACCTAAGATTTGTAGACAGGAAAAAGTTAAAAGAAACAACAGCTAAGGTAAACAAAGTCATCCCATACCTTGAGGCGAGGAGCCTTCACCAGTGCAACAATATCCTCAAAGCAACAGCAAATACGGTGAGGAAACTACTTGGTATAAAAGCGAGAGGAAACAACAGACAAGAAAGAGCAGAGCCTTGGTGGAAGAAACGACTGAGTGGTCAAATCAGGGAAATGAGAAATGACATTGGAAAGCTTGAGTCCCTACTGAATGGGACACTAAAAAACATAGACACTAAAAATAGACTGGAAATAAAGTACAAAACTAGGAGGAAAAAACTAAATATTATCATAGAGGAACTGAAGCAACGCATTGTAGCAAAGAGTGCAAAAATCAGGCGATACGAGAACAGAGTCAGTCAGTATAGACAGAACCGCATGTTCGACAACAACCAGAAGATGCTGTTTGGACAGCTTGAAGGGAAAGAAAGAGGCAACGACTTGATCCCTGAGGCGGAACAAACTAAAACATTCTGAAGAGGAATATGGGAGCAGGATGTTAAACATAATGACCAGGCAGTGTGGATTGAGACAGTACAGAAGGAGATTAGTGAACAGGCAAACCAACAAACTGATTTGAGTATCACAGTTGAAACTCTTAAGGGGCAGGCCAAAAAACTAACCAACTGGAAATCATCAGACCCAGATGGTGTGCAGGGGTATTGGATTAAAAATATAACATCCCTCCACCCGAATCAAGGGTAATGATGTTTCCAACTATAGACCTATCACATGTCTGTCCGTAATGTGGAAACTGTTGACAAGCATTATGTCTGAGGAAATCTACCATCACCTCCACACAAACAACTTGTTACCGGACGAACAGAAAGGATGCCGAAAGAAGTCACGTGGTACAAAGGACCAGTTACTTATTGATAAGATGGTAATGAGGAATTGCAAGAGGAGACACACTGGTCTTGCCATGGGATGGATAGACTACAAAAAGGCATTTGACATGGTGCCTCATTCTTGGATCACCAAAAGCCTGGAGATCTTCAATGTGGCAGATAACATCAGACAGTTGTTGCGCAAAAGTATGAAGTCCTGGGAAACAGAGTTAACATCAACTGGAGAATCCTTGGGAAACGTGAAGATCAAGAGAGGTATCTTCCAGGGAGATAGTCTTCCCCTCTGTTGTTTGTCCTTGCCCTGATGCCCCTGACCAGTGTACTGCGAAAAGTGAGAGCAGGATACAGGTTGGGAAAGGGAGGGCTTACCATCAGTCACCTCCTCTTCATGGACGATCTTAAGCTCTTCGGGAAGAGTGAGAAGGAGTTGGATGTGCTTGTTGACACTGTTCGTATTTTCAGCAATGATATATGTATGCAATTTGGTATTATTAAGTGTGGAGACATTGTGATGAAGAGGGGTAAATTGAGCAGAAGCAACGGAATCCAGGTACCAACAGGTGAGATGATAAAGGAAATTGACTCTGAAGAAGGATACAAGTACTTGGGCGTTCTGGAGGCTGATGACATCAAGACAAAAAAAATGAAGGAATTGATAAGAACTGAATACATTCGGAGAGTAAGGAGCGTATTAAAGTCACATCTGAACAGTAGGAATGCCATAAGTGCAGTAAATTCCCGAGCTGTGTCTATTATTAGGGACAGTGCGGGAATTCTGAGATGGAATGTTGCTGAACAAAAAGAAATGGATAGGAAGGCTAGGAAGCTATTGACTATCTACAACATGTTCCACAAGAGGAGTGATGTCGATAGACTCTACTTAAGGAGATCTGAAGGTGGAAGAGGTCTTATCAGCATAGAGGACTGTGTTCAGGTGGAGAAAAACAACCTACACAAATACGTGACTGATAGTAAGGAGCCAATGCTCAGAATTGTACTGAAGGAGAGGACAATAGACCAGGGGATGTCTAAGGAGGAAATAACAACAAGGAGAAAGAGCAGCCTTCATGAAAAATCCCTTCATAGTACCTTCTTTGAGAAAACTGAATTCAGAGATCCACAGACATGGAACTGGTTGAAAAGAGGAGACCTTAAAAAGGCTACAGAAGGAATGTTAATGGCTGCACAAGAGCAGGCGCTCAAAACGAAGTGGTTGAAACACCATATTTACAAGGGGGAGGCTAGCTCACTGTGCAGGATCTGTGGAGAGAGAGAGGAGACTGTGGCTCACATTGTATCCGAGTGTAAATACCTAGCCCAGACTCACTATAAGGGCTGGAGACATGATGTGATGGGCAGGGTGAGCCACTGGCACCTATGCAAAGTAAACAATTTACCACATTCTGAGAAGTGGTATGAGCATAAGCCACAGTCAGTGATAGAAAACGATCAGGTGAAGGTGCTGTGGGATTTTAGGATACAGACGGACAAGAAACTGGAACACAATAGACCTGACCTGGTGGTTTTGGACAAGGAAAAAAGATCGTGCCTGATTGTGGATGTGGCCTGCCCATTCGACACGAGAGTGCAAGAGAAGGAGAGGGAGAAAATTAACCGATACCAGGACTTAAAGTAGGAGGTAAAAAGGATTTGGAACTGCCATGAAGTCAAAGTGGTCCCGATTGTCATAGGCGCACTAGGTACTATCTCAAAAAGTTTCCAGGGATGGTTAAAGAAAATTGGCCCCGCCACGCTTTTTGGAACGCTTCAAAAGGCATGCTTGCTGGGAACAGCAAGAACCCTCCAATACGTCCTGAATATCTGAGGCTGCAGGTAGTGACTTGATATTCATTTCAACAAACTTTCCAGTTAACTAACATCAATGACTGAGACTCAAAGAACAGTAATAATAATAATAATAATTGTTTCTACTTTAGGCACAAGGCCAGCAATTACCAGTGCATTACTGGTACTTTATTTTATCGAATAATAATAACGAGTAGGAATTTAGTAACGATATAACATATTTATATTTATTCACATGTGACGTATGTTTCATGACCAATCAGCTCAAGGTACGATTTGTAATAACCAGCCCCAACTCTGGAATTAATAGCTCATCAGACCTGGGGATTCTTGAATGAATGGAATTAGCTCTGCCTCACTGTTATATATCCTTAAGATGTTGCCAATTTATATTCTGTTGTAGTTTCTTAAGGATATTGACTATGGTGAAATACCAAGTGTAGAATCCCACATCAGTAACTGGGCCCGAATATTAGCATTGAGTTCTCAAACTGGTGAACCAACAGTATCTAAATGTTACCAATACACTATATGTATACATACACACTGTAAACGTGGTTGGTGTTAGGAAGGGCACCCAGCCGTAGAAAACCTGCCAGACAGTCCTATACGATCAAGACAACCAATCTTGCCTCAAGTGGGACAATTCCCGTCTAAACCCATGCTAGTGTGGAAGATAGACGTTAAACGATGATGATGATGATGATGACACATACATACACATGGTGTAGGTATAACTGTGTGGTTAAGGAGTTTGCATCATACCAGCTGCTTCTAGGTTCAGTCCTGCTGCAAGGCACCTTGTGTTGACCAATTCTTTGTAAGTGGAATCACATAAATTGAAACTGCAGAAGACTATTGCATATATGATGATGATTATACATACACACACAAACACACACATACACACACACATACATACATATATAAATATCAAAACTAGAGAAAATGTGCACTAAATATAAGATTACATAATTCGTAGAGTATCTTATTAAAATTTATAAAAAGTTAAAACAAAATACCTGATTATGATCAATATGTTTCGCTCATATGTATTTTCCATAAAATCAGAATACATTTCATCAAATAACGTCAAAATTGGGTATTTTGAAACAGATCGTCAGTGAGGGAATTTCAAAATTACCCAATCTCGGTTAATACAGGGTTGAAAGTGACTAAACGCACATGGTATCAATATATGCATTTAGCACCCGCAATAGAGGCACATGGCTTAGTGGTTAGAGCATTGGCCTTGCAATCGAAAGGTTGTGAGTTCAATTCTCAGACCGGGTGATGTGTTGTTTCCTTGAGCAAGACACTTTATTTCACATTGCTCCAGTTTACTCAGTGTAGAAATGAGATGATAGGGACTGGGGTCCCTATCATTCCACTGAAAAGTGGTCGTGGAGGTGCCACGGCAAAAAAGCACCCAGCACTCACTGTAAATGAGGTTGGTGTTAGGAAGGGCATCCAGCTGTAGAAATCAAGCCAGAATCAGTTCCTGTCCCACCCTTGCAAGCAGGGAAAAGTGGACGTAAAATGAAATGATGATGATGATGATGAACAACATGAAAGGGTTCTCATCCACTAGAAATAGCAGTCCAACCTCTCGATGTATTAAACAGGTCACCAAATAAGGAGCAGAAATATCATTATTATATTACATTCAAGGGCGGTGGATTGGCAGTATCGGTAGAGGGTCGGACGCCATGCTTTGACGCATAGAGTTACGGCTCTTTCCATTCTGAGTTCAATTATAATATTACATTGTAAGTAAAGGATGTCATGAATGATACAAAATCAAACATATGTCTTGTCTCTAGAAACAGCTCAATTTTATTCTTTGAATTCTATCTTTAGCTGTTTTTAGGGACAAGACATATGTTTGATTTTTGTATCATTCATGAGATCCTTTACTTTGATTGTAATATAATAATTGTTTCTACTTATGGCACAAGGCCAGCAATTACCCAGTACATTACTGGTACTTTATTTTATCGACCTCGTAAGGATGAAAGGCAAAGTTAACCTCGGCGGGATTTGAACTCAGATTGTAAAGGGATGTAACTATGCTGGAAAGCATGTCTGACCCTCTACCGATACTGCCAAGTCACCGTCCTTGAATGTAATATAATAATAAATTATATATATATATATTGTGTGGAGACAGCTCCCAATACAACAGTCTTTTTATAAACAGTTCTCAAGTCAAACTTTTCATTTATCACTTTTCAATTTTGGACTTGCTATTGTCTTTTCCCTATCTTCTACAATAAGTATGGGCTCTATGTAATCCTGTCTTGTAATACCATCAAAGTTACCAGATGAGACCATCCTGTCTTGCATCATAAATGGCTGATTGAGCTGGGCAATTGAAATAGGTATAGTGATTTCACGGAATTGAAATTTACAGCATATCTTCCAGTTTGGCCACCTGTTATCATTTTAAATACTTTACTCACCAACCACTGGCTACCACAACTACAATTGGTGACATCCATAATGTTGAGTGCTTTATTATTTCAATGCATCATGATTTGCCTACCAGAACCATCAGTTCTACAATAAGCTGATCAAAATAACTTAAATGGTGTATATATATATATGTATATATGTATATATTATATATATAGAGATATATATATTATCAATATTATCATCATCATCGTTTAACGTCTATTTTTAAAGTAGTGACTATGTCACTTACTTATTTTTTCGACAAAAGAAGGGAGAGAAGCTGACATATTCTGTTTCACACTGCCGGTGTTCCTCAGAGCATCGTACTCACCACCTCTGCCGAAAATTATAGAGGCTGGATTCTTATAGAATTCCAGTAATAATCAGTAAGTGACATAGTCACTACTTTAAAAATGATAGCGCAAGGTCTTCAAAATGTTTTTAATTAAACATACAGTATATTGCCAAATATACTATACATACATTCATGTATACATCGTTATTTCAGAGCACCAATCCTAATATATATATATATATATAATATATATATATACATATATATATCTATATATGTAATATATATATAACATGTATATATATAAATGTAATATATATCACCTTGACCGACCAGTCTATCGCCAATCGGCGCAGCTGGTCACAGCATGTTGTGCTGTTTTAGCCATAAGATAATGCCATCCCACTGGCTGAGCAGGCAGGCCGGTACTCATTTCTACACCTGAGTAAACTGGAGCAACGTGAAATAAAGTGTCTTGCTCAAGGAAACAACACATCACCCGTCCGAGAATTGAACTCACAACCTTTCGATTGCAAGCCCAATGCTCTAACCACTAAGCCATGCGCCTTCACCGTATATAAATATAGATGTATATATTTCTTATATATAAGTATTACATATAAATATGTATTACATATATATTTATATATATATATATATGTAATACTTACATATATTACATATATATATATATGTGTATATATATATGTAATACTTATATTTCATATATATATATATGTATATATATATATGAATTACACACACACACACACACACACACACACACATATATATATATATATCATCATCATCATTATCATTATTTTACGCCCGCTTTTCTCTGCTTGCAAGGGTGGGACGGGTCATATTCAGCACAGCATGTCACTTGTCACGGTCCTTCGTCAGCTCCACCGTGAGATTCAGCGATCTGAAGTCTGCTCTCACCACCTCTTCCCATGTTTTTCGTGGTCTTCCTCTACTACCTCTTCCTTCAACTGGCATTTCTTGGCACTTCTTCACCCATCGGTCATCCTCCATGCGCATCACATGTCCATACCATCGCAGTCTCCTCTCCTGCACACAACAATTTATCCTTGTCAGACACAGTTTCTCTCTCAACACATCCGTGCTTGGCCATTCACGCACATTGACATTGCACGTCCAACGGAGCATGCTTGCCTTGTTTCTCTCCAGCCGTCACATATCCTCTGCAGTTGCTGTCCATGTCTCACTACCATGCAGCATCGCGCACCTCACACAGACATCATATAACTGGCCTTTCATACACAGGGAGAAACCCTTCTTCGTCAGCAGAGGAAACAGCTCCCTAAACTTCTTCCAACCCATCCTTATTCTAGATACTATAGCCTTGAAACACCCTCCTCCCATGCTAATCTGATCACCTAGGTACCGGAAGCTATCAACCACTTCTATAGCACCCACCTGCATTTGAAAAATGTGTCTATCAATGTGACTTCTACTGTCAAATTTCCCTGTACATCTACTGCATACGTATTTCTCCCTACCTGTTAATTTGGCTGCTATCCCATTACATCTCTTGTGTACCCCAAATCTGCATTTTATAGAATTTATGCCAGTTCCTTTTCTGTACATTGAACATGGCCATTTCCTGATGGAATCAGAGTTTTGTCCTCATTTCTACTCATCAACACTTTTGTCTTAGCTAGGTTCACTCTCAGTCCTCTTGATTCCAACTGCTGTTTCCATAGCCAGAATTTATTCTCTAGTTCCTCTATTGATTCTACTATAAGAACCAGATCGTCAGCATAGAGAAGTTCCCATGGAGAGCCAGTCTTAAACTCCTCTATTATGGCTTGGAGTACTATAATGAACAAGAGCGGGCTGAGGACCGAACTCTGATGTACTCCTACCTGTATCTGGAATTCCTCACTAAACTCCATTCCTACCCTCACTTTACTGACAGCACCTCTGTACAAAGCTTGCACTGTCCTCACAAGCCATTCCTCAACACCCAGCTTCCTTAGGGAACACCAGATGACAGATTGGGGTACCCTATCAAAGGCCTTTAGGTCAACAAAAGCTAAGTATAGTAGCTTATTCTTCTCTAAGAACCTCTCTTGTAATTGTCTCACTAAGAAAAGGGCATCCGTTGTACTTTTCCCAGGCACAAAACCAAACTGCATCTCATCTAGTTTGACCCTTTCTCTAATTAGTTGCGCTAATATCCTTTCTGCCACTTTCATGACCTGAAACATCAGTTTTATGCCCTTATAATTGCTCCTCTCCAGAGCATCCCCTTTACCTTTGTAGTAATTTATGAGAATACTGCTGCACCAGTCTTTGGGTATGACACTGCCATATATAGCCTGACTGATGATGCGTCCAACCAGTTTAGTGCCTACGTTCCCTGACGCCTTTAGCATCTCAGCAACTATCCCCGACGGTCCAGCAGCCTTACCATTTTTCATTTTCTTAATCGCCTCTTGGAGCCTATATTCGTCAATCTCAATAGCTGGTCCCTCTGTTGGATCTACTGGTGGTAATTTCTCTCTCTCCTATTCATTCTCCACATTCATTAATCTCGCATAATTACATTTCCAGGCCACCTTTTTCTGATCATTCGTGATACTAAGTACACCAGCATAATTCCGGACACATTTATCTCCAACAACATCCTGATTTGCACTGACACACTGCCTTGCAATGCAGAATACTGCACGTCTTTGATCTTCCTGTTGCAGAACATTGGCAAACCTCCTACTCTCAGCCTCCCTGCATGCTAACTACACCTGACGTCTAGCTTCTTTCTTAGCATTCCATGCTAGTCTTTTGTCTCTAATAGCCCTATCTACCATGCTGTTCCACCACCAGGTCACCCTCTGTTTCTTCAGTAGCCTGCAGTATGTTGTCACATAAGAAATTCAAGTTATCATCTATGTCATCCGACTCTAAATCGTCTTCTTTTTCGTCATACACATCTTGAAGGGCTTTCCTAAATTTGTATTTTAGTGAAAGGTCTTTTAACTTCCAGACCTTTCTTCTCCACACCTTCCTGTATGTCTCATTCTGTCTCTTGCTTACTGCGATATGACTAACGACTAACCTATGCTGTGGGGTACATTCTTCCCCGGTCTATGCCTTGGTATTTGACACCATCTGTCTGTGCTGTTGCCTAACTGGCTTATGTGATCGCCTGATTTGTAGGTTATTAGGTGGTTGGCAGGTTTCTGGAAGTTAGATGTGCAAATGATTAGTGCATTTGCAGCACAAAATTCAAGAAGTCTCACTCCTTCATTTCTTGAGCCGTAACTGTGCCCACCATGTACCCAAGTGTAATCATCCTGGAGCTGTCCAACATGACCATTGAAGTCCCCTGCTAGCATAACGATGTCTCTGTCCTCTGTTATTGTGGCTGTTGGTAAAAGTTGCTAGTAAAAGCAGTCTTTCTCTTCTTTGCCAAGACCTGCTTGGGGAGCAGAGGCAGAGATGATTGTCAGTAGTCTCCTGCCTACAACTAATCTAAGCTTAATTATTCTATTACTAACTCGAACTACCTCTACTGTCTTATCGATATATATGTTTATGATGATATATTTTAGCAACTGAGCAATGTTTTACTCTTTAGCATTTAAACTGGCCGTGTCTGGTCAGAATTCTCTCACTTCTTTCTGTTCAAACCAGTTGTAACTGGCCACTTATACTGATATTAAAGTATTGTTCTTGAAATAAATAACACCAAAATCTTATAGATTAAATATTATGTTAAATAATTATGTGAAATAAAGCCTTTACTGCAAAAATACAAGTGTGTGCTAAAGGGTTAAAATATAAGTTTCAACTATATTGCGAGACAATTCAGCTATCATTGGATGTTATATTAATGGCGCCTAAAAAATTTTACTATATCACATTCTAGAAAACTGCATTGTTATCCTCCTCTTTTTCCTGAAACTTAGAATATTAACCAAGAATATCTACTAGGGTCAACAATCTTACTGATGTTTGTTAAATATATATAAAAAACAGTTAATATTCCATTGTATTCCAGCTAGGCAGATCCCATCCATCAGACCATTAATTCTGTCTTCAATTAAACTTTTGTTTACATTGCGTTTTGTTTTTCAAATTTATTCAGAAAAACTGCTTTGTTTAGAAAGAAGACATTAGCATGATTCCAAATTGTCTGTGGTGTCACATACATGGAAAAAAACATATACACACACATTTCTATTTCCTAAATACATATCTGTAATGACAATATATGATATATATATATATATATATATATATATATATATATATATATATATATATATATATAAACATGTATATATGTATAAATATATATGTATAAATATATATATGAATGTATAAATACATATATGTATAAATATATATATGTATATATATATATATATATATATATATATATATACACATGTATAAATATATATATGTATAAATATATATATATATAAATATATATATATACAATGATATTAAATAAATGGAAACTATATTTATAAAACCATATTTATTCTATTATATATATTTCAAGGGTACCAACACTTTGGTGCACTCTCATCAGATAAAATACAAAGTTTGTTTTATAAATGTTGACATAACCAAGAAAAGATACTTTAACAGTCAAGTTTTTCTTGGATAGTTTTCTTGAACCGTTAAGGTATCTTTTCTTGGTTATATCAACATTTATAAAACAAACTTTGTATTTTATCTGATGAGGGCGTACCAAAGTTTCTGTACCCTTGAAATATATATAATAGAATAAATATGGTTTTATAAATATAGTTTCCATTTATTTAATATCATTGAATATTAAACTCCAGAAAACCTGTCAAGTGCTATGAATCAGTTATAAACATTTATATTTGTTGAATTACCAACAAATTGAATATCCCTTTTGCTTATATATATATATATATATATATATATATACATACATATAAATATATATATTTATGTATACATACATACATATATATATATATATATATATATATATATATATATATATATATATATATATATATATATATATATATATATATATATATATCATCATCATCATCATCACCGTTTTACGTCCATTCTTCCATGCTAGCATGGGTTAGACGGGTTGTCCTGTTGTGGGCAGTGTCTAGTTGGCTGACCATGCCTTGCTCATACAGGAACTGATTTTGGTTTGATTTCTACAGCTGGATGCCCTTCCTAATACCAATCTCATTTACAGTGAGTGCTGGGTGCTTTTTTCCGTGGCACCTACACGTCCACTTTACAGTGTGGGCTGGGTGCTTTTTTGCCGTGGCACCTCCACGACCACTTTGCAGTGGGAGAGTGTGGGGCATATTGTCTATATGCTTCAGCTTGTACCCATGGGAGGTCGGGTACTCTGTATTACTGTGTGACGTCAGAGGTCACGGTCGTGTGTCATCGCCTTTGAGAGGTGTCATTGGGTAAGGTTGTCTTTTATCACCTCATCCCAGGTCTTTTTGGGTGTCCCCACTCCGCGGTTTCCATTGACTTCTAGTGCTCTGCACGTTTTTATGTAGCTGTCATCCTTCATACGCATCACATGTCCATACCAACATAACCGCCTCTCCTGCACACAGCATTTGTTTCCTCTTATGCTCAGTCTCTCTCTCAATTCATTTATGCTTTGCCGTTCGCGTATATTACTATTACACATCCATCGGAGCATGCAGGCTTTGTTTCTTTCTAATCAACGTAAGTCTTCAACCTTCAGCGCCCATGTCTCACTACCATGTAACATCGCTGTTCGGATACACGCATCATACTGTCTGCCTTTCATTTTGAGGGAAAAGCCTTTTGCAGCTAGCAGTGGCAGTAGTTCCCTGAACTTCTTCCATCCCGTTCTTACCCTAGTTATTGTACTTTCTGAACACCCACCTCCGCTGCTAATTCGGTCACCTAGGTCACAAAAGCTGTCTACTGTTTCTACAGAGCCCTCCCAGAGATTGGTGGTACTTAGTTCCTGTGGCTGTTTGCTGCTTGCTGTCCCAGCACAGCTGCTACATGTGAAGCCTACATTCTTAATTAAGCTTCCTGAGATCCCACTACATCTCTTGTGTACCCATTGTTTGCATTTGGGGCAGAGAATGGAGTTCCTACCTACACCTTTCCTACATACTGAGGAAGGCCATTTCCCTGAGGGGATCTGGATTCTGTTTTCTAGTCTACTTACAAGGACCTTAGTCTTTGTCAGGTTGACTTTGAGACCCTTTCTTTCTAGTCCCTGCTTCCAAGTTTGGAATTTCTTCTCTATTTCTACTATAGATTCAGCTATAAGTACAAGGTCATCAGCATACAGGAGTTCCCATGGGTATCCGGTCTTAAACTGCTCCGTTATTGCCTGCAGTACTATGATGAACAGGAGAGGGCTAAGAGCAGAGCCCTGGTGGACACCAACCTGTACGCTAAATTCCTCGCTATACTCATTGCTAATCCTAACTTTGCTGACTGCTCCCCTATACATGGCTTGTACAGCTTTCACAAGCCATTCATCTTCTCCTAGTTTTCTAAGAGCCACCAGATTATAGCACGTGGAACTCTATCAAAGGCTTTCTCGAGATCAACGAATGCCAGGTAGAGTGGCTTACTTTTAGCTAGGTACTTTTCCTGTAACTGCCTCACAAGGAAGAGGGCATCAGTGGTGCCTTTTCCTGGTACAAACCCAAATTACATCTCATCTAGTTTCACCCGGTCCCTAACCAAATGTGCTATAACACTTTCTGTTACTTTCATGACCTGGTCCATCAGCTATATACCTCTATAGTTTCCTCTATCTAGTGCATCACCTTTACCTTTGTAGAAGTTGACAATGATGCTGCTGCACCAATCATTTGGTATGACACCTTCTAGTATTACCTGGTTAACAATACGTGTGGTTATAGTGTGACCTACAGACCCATATATATATATATATACATACATATATATATATATAAATACATATAAATATATATATATATATACATATATATATATATATATATACATATATACATATATACATACATACCTATATACACACATATATATATATATATATATACATACATATATACATACATGCATATAAATATCTATCTATCTATTTAGATGCACGCATCTCTCTGTCAGCCCGGAGGTGGGGGTGGAGTTGTCGTTCTGCTGCAAAAACATCTGGGTCTCGCAACACAGATGGTACATTTGGACCCGGAGGGTCGACTAGTGGTTCTGGACCTTGGCAGTGGTAAAGGCGGAGCGTTTAGGTTGGTAGCCGCCTACGGCCCTTTCGGGTCAATGCGGCTGGACTTCTTCCATCGTCTGGAGGCTTTTCTGGGGACGTCCCGCTCCTTGCTATTAGTGGGGGACTGGAATGGTATCCTAGATGCACGCTGGGACTATGTAGGGGCCTGTCCCGATAGAGAGGGGTGTAATAGCATCAAAGGGTTAATCGGTCGATTTGACCTGGCCGATAGATATCGACTAGATTTTCCGACTGCGCCAACCTGGACTTGGGCAAATCGTAGCGGATCATCTAGGTCGTACCTAGATAGGTTCTTAGTTAGAATTAAGGATAAGGACTTTTTAAGTTGTCCAAAAATGCGCATGGTTGGCTATTCAGACCACAAGTTAGTGACCTGCATGATCAACCTTGACAGAACTCATAGACAGGGACCCAGTTACTGGAAGCTCAACTTGTCCTTACCGGCAAGTAAGGCTTACAGGGACCGGATTAGCACTTTAGTTAAGGAGCGGTTGACGGGCGCCATCGCCAACAGCAGGTGGTGGGGATCTCTCAAAAGAGAGATTAGAGTAGTCTCTATAGGAATTTAGTAAGGAGTTAGCCTCCAATAGAAATAGGAAGGAAAGGGAGTTGGTAGATAGTGTAGAAGAGGCAATTAGAAGCGGCGGCGTGGCCAGAGTGCTAGCCTCGAGAACGGCCCTGGGCCAGTTTTTCGACGCGAAACACGAAGGCTGCATCGTCCGAAGCAAAATACGTGCTCTGGGAAACGAGGGGACCAAAGCTGTTAGCTGGGCCCGCGTGACAGAAGCCAAAGGAGGGAGCAGATCCACTATCCGGTCTTTGCGAGACCAGGATGGACGGGTGATCCTTGAACCTAAGCAGATGTGCGAGGCTTTTCAAAAGCACTTTGCCGGATTGTTCGGAAGGGGCGGGGGGCCGGTTGGGGACGCGGACTTCGGTCCATACCTCGACGGCCTGCCGCGTCTCTCGGACAGGGAGGCGAAGTCCTGCGAGGAGCCGATTTCAGCCGCTGAGATAGAGGACGTGCTGAGCCAATGCGGCAAACGCAAATCCCCGGGTCTCGATGGTCTTCAATACGAACTATATCTAGCTATGCCGGACTTGTTCCCCGATCTCCTCGAGGCGGTCTACTGCAACTGGCAACAGAACGGGAGAATTCCCTGTGCTGTGACCAAGGGCGTAGTCACGCTAGTGAGGAAGGACGAGAACAAGGGGGACGATATAAATAATTTCAGGCCCATAACTCTGCTAAATACAGAGTTATAGATTTTAGCCAAGGTGCTAGCAAAGAGGTTGGCACTTGTCGTGGGCAACCTGGTGGGAGATGCGCAGACATGTGCTATCCCGTCCAGGTCCATCCACGATAACCTCCACCTCATGCGATACATCATAGAGAGTGTTGGGAACGAACCCGGCTTTGGTGGGGCCCTGATCAACTTGGATCAATCTAAGGCATTCGATAGAGTCGACCATGGTTACCTGGATGCGGTGCTAGCGGCGGCAGGCTTCGGACCCGTTTTCAGGGGCTGGATCAATGCCATGAACAGCAGCCGCATCTGCTCTAGGGTCAAGGTGAACGGCTACCTCTCGGAGCCGTTCGAAATCGCGCGGTCCATCCGACAGGGGTGCCCTCTCTCCTCCCTTCTGTATGTAATGACTCTAGAGCCACTGCTGCGGAAGTTGGAGTTGTTGCAGGGCATCCCGTTGGAACCGGGATTGCGGAAAGCGGTGTCAGCCTACGCCGATGACGTAACAGTAATGGTGTCGACGGCCTCGGAAATCGGGGCGATCGGCACCTTACTGGAGGAGTACGAAAGGTTTACAGGGGCTAAGCTGAACCGGGACAAGTCGATCGGTCTGCAACTCGGCACGTGGAGGGGCAGATCGATGCCCTCCGATGGCGTCGTCGGGCACTGGACGGAGGGCCCGGTGAAGTTGCTCGGGGTCTGGTTCGGACCAGACCTCCAGGTGGAGAAGAACTGGGGTGAGGTGACGAACAGGGTGTTTGCACTGACCCAGAAGTGGGCCGAGTGCAAACTGTCCCTGAAAGGTCGGGCGGAGGTGGCGAACACTTATATAGCGTCCGTCATCTACTACCGCCTGACCGTTGTGCCTTGCCCAAGGGAAACGCTCGCCAAAATGGAGCGCGCACTCTTCCAATTCCTTTGGAAGAAGCGGACTCCTATGGTGAGGAGATCCATCTGCTGTCAACACCCTTCGAAAGGAGGGCTGGGGATGCCGTGGCTAATGATAAGTAAACACGCATTAAGGCTACGGCACCTTCAGGTATTCCTCTCCGGTCAACCGGTGTGGGCCCCGTTTGTGAGGCGAGCCTTTCCCAGACTCATCTCACTCACCGAGCTGCAATCCTGGGTCAAGAAAAGACCGAGAAAACTGGGCGCCTGGTACACCGAGTGTGCCCAGGCGCTCACGGCTCTCTGGCAGGCGGACCCGGCTGTCAGTGGAGAATCCACCTCGTCATTCTATAGAGGGCTGGTGGTTAGCAGGTGCGACGACGCCCTCGGAGAAGCCCTAGGCATGGAGGAAGACGAACTGGCCAACCTGTTCGGTAGGACATTCAGCCCGGGACCCATAGATAACTTCTAGAGGTCCCTGGCCTGGCAATGCTACAGAAGGGCTCTGCCCGTTCGAGAAAGGCTCTACAGACACGGGCGCCCGGGTAGGGACCCATCGAAAAAGATCTGTGCCAGATGCGTGTGCGACGAGGAAACCGTTGCACACGCATTGGTACACTGCTCGGGCATTGCCGATCTGTGGGGCTATGTCGAACAACTGCTCTCAAGGGTGGGACCGATCCGGTTGACCACCGAGTCTATTGTAACGATCAAGCCGCCTCCCCTCTTCAAAAACGAAGGAGAGGCGGTGTTTCTGTGCGTAATAGCCATGGCGAAAGAGGTTGTATGGTGGACGCGTCTGAAAGGACTGAGGTCAGACACCTTTCTCTCTGGCCAACAACTGGTCCGTTTCTTCCGATATCATTTCGGAAGAAGGATCAGGATGGAGAGAGAGGTGCTGCACCCCAGCCGTTTCTATGAAAGATGGGTGAAAGTGGCGAGAATGGCCCGTGTGAATGGGCCTTCACTCTACATCAGACTATAGGTGAGGAAGATGAAAGACCAAGGGAGCACCCCTTCTCTGTGCTCCTGAGGAGAAGGGTTGCACACTTTTTTCGGGGGTGTGTGCGACCCCCACAAGGCGCCTCCTCTCTATTGAGGACTTTCTTATAAATTTTATTTTTGTTATATTTTATTTTATTTTTATATATTGTTATTGCCTCCTCCTTATTGAGGACGCCTTGTTTTGTAAACTCCCCCCATTGTACTTGTCCAACTTTTGATGCCCTGGTGGCAAATAAAAGAAACATATCTATCTATCTATATATATATATATATATATATATATATAATATATATATATATGTATATATATATATACACACTCACACACACACACATATATATATATATATATATATACGTGTGTGTATATATATATATATATATATATATATATATACGTATATATATATATATTTATATATATTTATATGCATGTATGTATGTATATATGTATGTATATATATATATATGTATATATGTATGTATATATATATATATATGTATATATATATATTTATATGTATATATATATATGTATGTATATATATATATATATCTATATATATATCTATGTATATATATACATATGTATGTATATATATATATTTATATTATGTACATATATACATATGTATGTATGTATACATAAATATATATATTTATATATATATATAGCTTCTACAGGACAAGAACTGATTCATTCATGAGAAATCATCAGGGAGCTGGCTGCCCAAGTAAGTAGTGGTATTTATATCTTTTTTTTTCTGGTGGTAGGAGAGGGTGGCGATTGGGATGGGTGGAGGTCATTGGTTGAAGGATTTAAAGAAAATGGAGTTCATTAAAAGCTAATTCTTTAAAGCTATAGTATTAACAAAGGCAGGAAGAATACTGTAAACAAAATCATATTTGGAATACCAATCCTAGTTTATCATTCAATGGTTTAAAGAAAGGGGAAATTCTTTAGAAGCTAATTCTTTAAGGCTGGAATAAGGGTGACAAAGGCAGAGCGGGTTCCAACAACAGATTCAAGTGTTGGGGTGATTCCCTTTATTGTGCAGTTTCTCTTAATATATATTCCAGGTGTTGACAAGCACATTCAAACACTCGCCCACTTACACACGTACACACACATACACGCACGCACACCCAGGCAGGCACACACACAACAAACATACATAATGGTACATACACACATACACATATACAAATATAAACACATATATATACACATACATACAAATATGTGTACATACATACGCGCACACACATATGTATATATATATATATATGTATATATATATACATACATAGACACACACACAAATATATATATATATTTATATATATATATATATATATATATATACATGTATACACACATATATATATCTATATACACACATATACATACACATACATACACACATACACACGCACACATATATATATATATATATACAGACAAACGAGGCAACAACACACGCACATACACACAAGCGAGGCAACAACACACGCGCACGCACACACACACACAGTAGCATTCATCAAACAGCCAGAGAATACTACCACCACCACACACTATTCATCACTGCTAATACTGAAACTAGCACGGGCGGATAATACAATGGATTGACAGCTAACGCTACCCCACTCCCACAATTAAAAGAACTAAAGAACTATTCCGGCTGCCGACCTCTGCTTGACCGACCCCATTACATGCGCGCACGCGCTCTGCTGAATACCTCAGATATTCAAAACAACGAACAGCGGAGGACACGTTTCGCACCTATACGACAGATAACCTCCTCCCTCCCCGGAAAAAACCGCAGTTGATGGGTGTGAATCCGAAATATATAGGGACAATTAAATCTCTCCCAAGGTAACTCTATCTCGTGTTATTATTTTTATTTTTTACGCTCTTTCCTACGTTCTTCTACACACTATACACCTCGTTCTACATTCACTTTCATCTCTCTCTCCACCACCGGATCTTGTTACCCGGAGAATTACCCATCTGCATTGTTGAGGCTTCCAAAACGACCTAAAGAAAATATATTTTATTATTCCACAATGCTTCAAGTAAACTTCAATACTCTCTTATACTTATACATATATATATATATATATACACATATATATATATATATATATATACACACATATATATACACACATACACACACATATACATATATATATATATATATATATATACACACATATAAACACATATATACACGTATATACACACATACACCCATATATAAATAAAAACACATACACACACAAATATATATATATATATATATATATATAATATAAGATCAAAAGATGGTTAAAAGAGTTCCAAGTATTTTATTATGCGCATTTCAAAAACAAATATCATCATGGGATGATATTTGCGTTCTCATCAGATAAAATAGGGAGACATGATATGAAGCTTAAAAAACACTTGCGATCAGTGAAGTATTAAATCAAAATATGAAAAATAAAATAAGATGGATAGGATGGGGAAAAAGGAGGGGGGGGGAGGTAAGGAAGAGGAAGAAAGAAAATAAAGGATAACGGAGAAGGAGTATAAGAAGGAAGGATGAGAGAGGAGGAGAAATGAGTGATAGAGAGAGAGAAATAGCCTTTACAATTGAGAAACCATTGTCTCACAGAGAGAAATTAAAAACCGTTGAAAGATAATAGATAATTTAAAAAGATTTGAAATTAAAAGTTAATGAGGTTTATGAATGGTGATGTTTATGATTAAAGAAAAAGGAATTAAGCATAGTATTTATTTAAGGTTTATATATTGAAGGGTTTAATAATATGTGCGAAAAAAAGAATTTATTAATATGTATTATTAAAATAAAAATATTAAGGATATAATGTGAAAGAAGGAGAGATTGAATGAATTATGAACTTAGAGGAATTAGTTAGGGTTTAAGTTTGTTTTAATGTATTGTAATATGTAAAAGTAAATAATAGGTTTAATACGAGCACGGAAGGAAAGAAGAAAGAAGAAAAATTTAGGGAGGAAAAAATATATATAACGGCAAAAAGTATATATGTTTACAAAAATTTACTAATGGTAATATTATTACATATTAAAAAAATATAGTTTGTATGGTCAAGAATATAAGGAAAAATGGAAGATGCTATAGTGAGTAATAATATGAATTAAGAAGTAATTGAGATTAAAGATTAGAAATTAAAAAAGAAAAAAGGAAGAAAAGAAAAAGGATAAAAAGAAGAAAGGTAGGGGACCGTTAACGACATAGAATGAGTAAATTGTATAATATAATATACTGAATGAAATAAGGTAGAAAGATGGGTATATTTGTAAAATATATAAAAGCATATGAGAAAAGAAGATTTTAAACTAATTAGGTATTGAGATATTAGCTGTATACTTTATGGAAAGTTCTATGGGATTTATGCAAGCAGAGCGAAAATAAATCCGTACATCTATTTATTATAGAATTAAAATTAGATATAATGGTAAATTTCTCGGCTAGGCAGAGATTACATGTTCTGGATAGGGAAAAATTTCGGTAAGGAAAGGCGTTGCAAACATTCCTCCAAGAGATGTTATAGTTAATATTTTTGTCTTTCAAGGACCATATGAGTTCCGAGAGTACCGTGTTAGTTCTTTTAAGTTGGTATTTAAAAGACGAATTGTGATTATAAAATCTTGCTTTAAAGGAAGTGGAAGTGGAACCCAAATAGGTAAAAGAATTAGTATCAGTTATAACCTTGCATTCATACACTAAGTTTTTATTAAGACATTGGTTATTAAGAGGACATTTAGTTCTACCAGAGCAATTACAATTACGATCAGAGAAATTAACAGAGTTATTAACCTAGTATTATTTATAGAAGGAATTGGATTGGAGAAATTATTTACGATAGGAACTATAGTTTCCTGATTTAGATTGGTGTTATGAACATTCAACGAAGTTACGTTTGACATCGTATTTAAATTTACTGAATCTAGCCTAGAGTTAACATTGACGTTGGGTTTACTATTGCTATTATTATTTAATATTTTATTATTGTGTTTAGAGATAATGTTAGAGATGTTGGAAGTGGTAGAATAAGAGAATTTGATTGTATGTTTGTTAAAGATCTTCCTATAAGTATGCGAGGCAGGGAAGCATTTATCTAAGGCCCTAAAGAATAGTTTAGGAATATTACTAGTAATAGATAGAGAAAAAAGAGCATTATACCAAATCATAATTTTGTATCTAGGTCTTTTATTTAAGTTATTGGAATGTTCATAATTAACTATTTTACTATAAGTCCTTCGATGATTTGTTTCTTTACTGTATTTAATTTCATCAGGATAACCGGCTTTGGAAAGCGCATTATTATAGTAATTGGCATTGGCGTCGAAGATAACTTTATTAGAGGATATATATATATATACGTACATACATGCACACATATATATACATATAAAAATATAAAAATATATAAACACCTACACACACACATATATATATATATATATATATATATATATATTAATAAAAGGAAAAGAAAATGCTGACAAATTTTTCCCAGTGAAAAATAGTTTAATTAGGAATAAGTATAAATTAGTAATAAGTATTGGTTAGTATTCAGTTTTAGTTTTAAGTTTTTACCGGTTGCGCATTTCTAATGCTTTTCAAATATAATCTTGAGATAGAGCGCTCGTGATGTTTTCTCTAATCTGATTAGAGCAAACATCACGAGCGCTCTATCTCAAAATTATTTTTGAAAAGCATTAGAAATGCGCAACCGGTAAAAACTTAAAACTAAAACTGAATACTAACCAATACTTATTACTAATTTATACTTATTCCTAATTAAACTATTTTTCACTGGGAAAAATTTGTCAGCATTTTCTTTTCCTTTTACTAATATATCACAATTCGTGAGTTACACCTCTATTTTTTAAAATATGTATATACATATATACATACATACATACGCACATACGTACATACAAATGTATATATATATATATATATATATATATATATACGTACATATACATACACACACATACACATATTCGTAAATACGCACGTACACACAAACATACGCATACAATCGTACGGCCACTCATACAAATACGTACATACATTCACTCATAAATATACACAAATACACACACATATATACAGTACTAAGATGAAGTACGCTCTACATGCGGAAAGAGCAGATAGGTAAGAAGTACTTACATGACCATAGGCGCGTGTTTTGGGTCGAGAGGGAGTAGGGTAGGGTGGGAAGGATGTGGATGGGGTATTTTGTCGAGTGGGTTTTAAAAAAAGGGAATCTTTATTTAGCCATCTGGCATTAACACTGGCTTAATGTATTTGAAAGTTGCAAAGTTTTTGTGAATGCAATTCGGGCAGTGTTCAGAGAGTTTGTTCAGTAGCGGACCCTTGGCAAATAATATTTCTTAGCTCTCTGAGATACAAAGGTCGCAGCACTTGTGTCCTCTCTTGTATGAGCGCGCTTTCTGGAGTATATTCCATTTAAGCGTGAAGCAACCCCACACGTTCGGACATCGGCTCTATTAGCAAAAAGATCATTGATAGAGTTCTACCATAATTGCGGGCTGCCTCACCACTCCCACTCTGGAGCAGAACATCTGAGGCAATTTCTTGGTTCCAAGAATTGCCCGACAAATGCCACACTCGCTTCCTGCAACTCAACATAGAAGACTACTATGCTTCTATCTCAGAGCCCCTCCTGAAGGACGCACTTACTTTTGCCAGGAACTTTACCACCATAGCTTACGTTGAGCAAGATGTAATCCTCCTTGCCCTTAAGACCTTCCTACACCACGAGGGTTCTTACTGGATGAACAAGAAGTCTCAGACCCCCTTTGACGTCAGCATGGGGTGAATGATTCGGTTGAAATAAGCGACCTCGTGGGCCTGTACATTTTACATCACCTGAAGAACCTCTTTACTGGCCTCACCGGGGGTTTATACCGAGACGGTGGCCTCTTCGCCTTGCACAAGGTTAACCCCAGAACCACTGATAGGTTTCGGAGAAACTTAAGCTCGTTCTTCCGTAATCGAGGATTTAGTATAACCATAGAATCTAATATAACTAGGGCCAACTTTTTAGATGTCACCCTCGACCTAGATACTTTCCTCTATTACCCGTACAACAAACCTAACGAGTCCCTTAGATATATTAATGCTAATTCTAACCACCCCCAAAACATCACTGATAACTTAGTAAAAAGCGTCTCAATTAGAATCTCTGGCCTCTCGGCTAATGAAGATATATTTAACGCCTCTGCCTCCTACTACAATGACACCCTCGCCCGCAGCGGATTTAAAGAAAAGATAACCTACCTAGAGAACACCGCAAGACTACCTATGAGGAATAGGCATAGGCAAATTAGTTGGTACAACGCCTCTTCAATAGAGAGGTCTCTACACCTATAGCTAGGACTTTCTTCACTTTGTTGAACACACACTTCCCCATACAACATAGGTACTACATGATCTTTAATAAGAACACAATAAGACTCTCCTACTCCACTACACATAACCTACGTAGGAATATAGCCAATCTCAATTCTAAAAAAATACATAAGTCAACTACCTCCGAACCCAATCCCCGGACTGAAGCCTTGTGCAATTTCCTAAATAAGGAAGCCTGCCCACTTGAAAACAAATGCCTGACAAATGACATCGTATACAAATGTGATGTCATCTCAGGCACCGATGATAGCAACAACAAAAAGACTTACATCGGCATGAATTCCAATAATTTTAAGACCCGGTGGTATGACATACCCACTCTTTCAGAAGACTGGACAAATCAAATCAGACAACACTCGCCTCCTATGTCTGGGACCTCAAAAAGAACTCCATCCCCTTCACGCTTAAATGGAAAATACTCCAGAAAGTGCTCTCATAAAAAGGAGGACACAAGTGCTGCGACCTTTGTATCTCAGAGAGCTACGAAATATTATTTGCCAAGGGCCCGCTACTGAACAAACTCTTTGAACACTGCCTGAATTGCAAGCAAAACTTTGCAACTTTCAAATACCTTAATCCAGTGTTAATGCCAGATAGCTAAACAAGATTCCCTTTTTTTTTTAAACCCCAACTCGACAAAATACCCCCCCTCCCCGTCCCGAAACACGGCACTATGGTCATGTAAGTACTTCTTACCTATCTGCTCTTTCCGCATGTAGAGCGTACTTCATCTTAATACTGTATATATGTGTGTGTGTATTTGTGTATATTTATGAGTGAATGTATGTACGTATTTGTATGAGTGGCCGTACGATTGTATGCGTATGTTTGTGTTTACGTGCGTATTTACGTATATGTGTATGTGTGTGTATGCATATGTATGTATATATATATATGTGTGTGTGTGTGTGAATGTGGTTGTAGACACCTGAAATATAGCTTAAGAGTAACTTAACAATAAGGAGAAGCACCCTAATTTGAACTTGTTTATAGAATTCTTTCTGCCTTTGTCACTCTAAATACATCTTTAAAGAATTAGCTTTTAAAGAATTCCCCTTTCTTTAAACCCATCACCCAATGACATCCACCCATCTTGTAGACACCTGAAATATAGGCATTGTTAGCTTAAGAGAAACATAAAAATTAGGAGTGGGACAACAATTTGAACTTGTTTATAGAATTCTGTCTGCCTTTGTCACTCTAAATATAAATTATAGCTTTAAAGAATTAGCTCTTAATGAATTCCCTTTTCTTTAAACCCATTAACCAATGACCTCCACTCATCCCAATCCCCACCCTCTCCTACCACCAGAAAAGATATAAATACCATCATACTTACTTGGACAGTCAGCTTCCTGATGATTTCTCACGAATGAAACAGTTCTAGTCATGTAGAAGCTTTTCTATATTATATATATATATAAAAGAAAATTTTCTATGGCTGGATGCCCTTCTTAACACCATCCACATTTACAATGTGGACTGCGAACTTTTTACCGTGTTACCTACACGGCCACATTACAGCGTGGACTGTGTTTTTTTGTCGTGACACCTACACAATATGTATGTATATATATATATATATATTTTTATGTATGTATATATATTTTTATGTATGTATATATATATATATATATATATATATATATATATATATATATATATATATATATATATATATATATATATATATATATATATACATATCTATGTATACATAAATAAATATATTTATATGTATATATATATTTATACATATAGATATATATTTATACATACATGTATGTATATATATACGTATATATATCGTCATTTTATCGTCATTTTACGTCTGCTTTTCCCTGCTTGCAAGGGTGGGACAGGACTGATTCTGGCTTGATTTCTACAGCTGGATGTCCTTCCTAACACCAACCTCATTTACAGTGAGTGCTGGGTGCTATTTTGCCATGGCACCGCCACGTCCACTTTGCAGTGGAATGATAGGGACCCCAGTCTCTGTCATCTCATTTCTACAGCTGAGTAAACTGGAGCAATGTGAAATAAAGTGTCTTGCTCAAGGAAAAAACACATCACCCGGTCTGAGAATTGAACTCACAACCTTTCGATTGCAAGGCCAATATATTTATACATATATATATTTATACGTATATATATATATATTTATATATATATATATATATTTTTACATATATATATTTATACATATATATATTTACCAGATAGAAAAATGCGTACAGCAAAAAAAGTAATATTGTTAGAATATAAACCTTTAAAAATACAGGACAAGAAACTAAAATAAAACTTTAAAGGAATAGGACAAGAAACTAAGATAAAACTTTAAAAGAATAGGACAAGAAACTAAGATAAAACTTTAAAGAATTGGACAAGAAATAAAAAATGTTACAATAATATTAGTGGCAAAATCTTTATTGGTAAAAAATCGAGTTCCACATTCATAGGCTCTGGGTTCCACATTCAGAGGTCGTCGTCAGACCGGGGGAATCATTTGATCCTGGTTTGAACACCAATTGGGCCATAACCATACCCCTATTTCATCATTCGGCGACACGCCTCATGTGTCATGCATAATGTGAATGGACCCATGGGCCATGAGCACAGATCTTGAGCAGCAGCGGACGGTCTTGTCGTTCCGCTCATCCTTGATCTTGACCAACCCGTCCATCTTCTCCGTGCATCTTGTCCTTGAGTTCAAGTCCGGCAGTCCAGATGAATGCGTGCCACAGCTTTCTGGTACAGGAGGACTGGAGGGATGACGGGACAGAAGGAGGGAGGACCGGTGGTTGAGGGAGGTGCCGCAGTCGGTGGTCAGAGTCGACATCTTGTCCCGGTCGTCTTCTCCATCTTCGTCTGGTGTTGCGGGACCAGAAGCGCATTCTTGGAGGAGACCTGCAGCTGCATCGGCCAATTCTTCTTGCAATGGTCATTCTGACGGAGCAGAACTGCTCAGCCAACCAACCCAACCAGAACCAACCGCCCTGGGGCAACGCACAATGAGAGCATGACAATTATTATGCACTAATCAAGAGGATACTGGGGCATAGCACAGGAAACGAATAAAAAAAATTTGCCACTAATATTATTTGAACATTTTTTATTTCTTGTCCAATTCTTTAAAGTTTTATCTTAGTTTCTTGTCCTATTCTTTTAAAGTTTTATCTTAATTTCTTGTCCTATTCTTTTAAAGTTTTATTTTAGTTTCTTGTCCTGTATTTTTAAAGGTTTATATTCCAACAATATTACTTTTTTTGCTGTACGCATTTTTCTATCTGGTCTACTATTTTTTAAGGCAATGCAAGCAACAACTATGTAATAATTAAGTGATCATAGTGAATTACTGACAAGTGATTGACATTTTAAAGTTCTTTTGAGTATAATTGCAATCTAGTTGAGGCAACTGGTTTAATGACAAAGCTAGTAAATCATGAATGCATTTAAGATGATTAGTGCATAATAGTGAATTGGTGAAACTTGTGCATTTCAATGGTGTTACAACAATAGATGTAAGTTATATAGTAGTAATACTTTATCATTTTAACTTTTTAGAATGGACAAAAACCCATGCAAAGAAATGACTTTGACTGCAGTGATTCTCTCCAATTTACTTACAAAGCAAAACGTGGTCAAATACCTTATCATCTCTGATAAAATGTCCATTGAATCACTGAAAATCGGATGCATGGAATTCCTCATAAAATTCACCTATGAATCGGAAGCCATCACATATATCAATGGATATAGGGAGTTGTTCACACTGGAAGACCATCACTTCATTTGTGACTTCATCAGTTATCTCCACGATTATCTCAGACACCCAATGCCATTGATGAGAGGTGATCCAATGTGTGAGCATGTAACTAATCTTATAGAAGTTGTTATCCACCACCTGGCTTTTAGTGACATTTGACTGATTTGACTGATAATGATGTATTTTTAAAAAGTATGTGTACATTCTTGTTACTATTTTAAGGCAATGCAAGCAACAACTATTTAATAAAATTTAAATTTAAAAATGACCATTGTGCATTACTAGTATGATGACATTTTATTAAGTCACAAAATTAGTCAGTCAGCCATAGAACAAGGATCAGGATTTGCAAAAACATTGGCAAAAATTTGTGTCAATTTAAGATCTCCAACATTGTTCAAATGAATCATATCTGGTTTGAAGTCAGATTTGTCAAATTTTGACCAATTTTCAATGTTGTGAAGATTGGGCAAGTTCAATTTTTGAATCATTTCTTTCATGCAGTAATTAAACTTTTCCAAACGTCGTCATTTCTGGATTACCTCCCCTAGCGTCACGCTTACTACTCACTCACTTGAACACAAGATTTATCAGCAAACTTTGATTATAAACTTTTTCCCGCTGGACCAAATTTCTAGATGTTTAAGCCAAAAGATGCGTAATGATCTACTGTTCATGCTCATATAAGTTTTATCTCAGTTAAATAAAGTAGAGCCGCGCTGTACTCTTGTAAACAGACGATTGCCAACGAAAACACGACCACAACAATATTTATGTATTATACATATATATATTTATACATGTATGTATATATAATATAAGATCAAAAAATGGTTAAAAGAGTTCCAAGTATTTTATTATGCACATTTCAAAAACAAATATCATCATGGGATGATATCTGCGTTTTCATCAGATAAAATAGGGATACATGATATGAAGCTTAAAAAACACTTGTGAATAGTGAAGTTTTAAATCAACATTATCCGATATTTGCATTGCATTATTGTGCTACAATAAAACTCCTACATATATGTATATATATATATATATTTACATATATATTTATATGTATGTGTTAGGAAGTGCATCAGACACGGTCACTCAACCAATCTTGCCTCAAGTGGGACAACTCCCGACTAACCCATGCTAGCGTGGAAGATAGACGTTAAACGATGATGATGATGATGATATATATGTATATATATATATATATAAATATATATATATATATATATATGTATATATATATATATATATATATAAATATATACATGTGCATGTATATATATATACATATATGTATGTATATATATATATATATATATATATATTTATACAATAGTATATGTGTGTATATATATATACATATATGTATATAAAATATTTGTATAGCTATATATATATATATATATTTATAGGAAAAAGTATGACCCTGACGGCAGAGCTCAAGCCGTTTCGACGGCTATTTCTAA
The DNA here is from genome assembly GCA_964016885.1 of Eledone cirrhosa. Classification (NCBI taxonomy): domain Eukaryota; kingdom Metazoa; phylum Mollusca; class Cephalopoda; order Octopoda; family Eledonidae; genus Eledone; species Eledone cirrhosa. The sequence continues at coordinate 113,849,995 of OZ024741.1, read as the reverse complement.
TTAGTTCAGAAATAGCCGTCGAAATGGTTTGAGCTCTGCCATCGGGTCATACTTTTTCGTATTACCCACTCTACCAGCCTAAGTATTGAGTACTCTGGTGCGTTATGGTCCATCTCGTTCCTTACCACAACTCCGTCGTTATATATATATATATATATATATATATATATATTCTGAAATCTATAGACACCTATAAACATAATTATATCTACAAGCACTGTAAAAAATATATGAACATTTTTTAATCAGATAATCACTAATAAAAAAACATAGATTGCTTTCTTTCATTTTACGTAAATATTTTGTTTCACATTAAATTTCATTTCCATTGTCATTTTGTTAGCCTTCTTTCTTGATGCCTGCATTTTTTTGTTGACTACGTCAGTATCAGCCACTGTGGTAGCATCCTCTCTGACATTAACACAGTCATCATACACATTTTCCTTCTTCATCTTGCCACACCCACAGTGTTAACTCACCAATACATGCCTTGTGCTCTTACAGGTATATACATATAATTGTGTATAAAAGTATTGAAATATACATATGGGGGAGATATTGTTGACTAATACCTAAAAAACAACTATATAAAACAAAATCATGTTTTGTGCAAAACATCAGATAGATGTTGCCTCATGATCCCAGTGAACAGAATTGCAAATGTACTGAAAAAGCCCAGTCCAATTGTATCTTGAGATGCAGGATGTTCGATATTCCTGCTGTTTTCAATGGTAAACCTATTGGAAAGTAAATTACTTTGACAGCTTGCAATCTTCAAACTGTCCAGCAAAGGAGCATGGGTATAATGCTGAATTAACCAGGTTGCTACTGGAGAAAGGTTGCATCCCTGATGAGGGGCTTACTCCCCTGGAATCATGGTTACTGATTCCTGTGTTGTTATTGTATTAAAGCAAATAGTTTAAAGTATTTCTCATTGTTTGACAGTTGTCTTTAGATTTCTGTTTCTGTCATCTTCTACCATTGTTGTTCTATTCTTAGCAATCAAATCCAAAGATTCTGAATAGCAGGGGCTAATTTTCTCATGTAATGATTAATTTGCTTCTTAAAGACCCCTTGTCATTGATCACTAGGTGATGCTCAGCCTATATAGGATATGATGAGTGATAGACTTAATCCAACACCCAGTCTAACACTACTGTCTGCCACTCAAGTGTTTTCAATCCGTCTGATAACAACTAACCAAATTGAAAAGCCCCATTGGTTTTATTATACAAAACTTCCCATACTAAAGTGTATACATCTATATTAAAAACTGATATAATTTTATGTAAGGACCTTTGTTGGGTAATGAAATTATATTAATAGAGGATAATTAGAAGCATGGCAATACAGTAGAAGTAAATTTAGATTATGTGATTCAGTATTGTGACAAATAAATATAGATTGAGCAGTTATGTGTGTGTATATATATATACAGACCGGGTGATGTGTTGTTTCCTTGAGCAAGACACTTTATTTCACATTGCTCCAGTTTACTCAGCTGTAGAAATGAGATGATAGGACTAGGGTCCCTATCATTCCACTGCAAAGTGGTCGTGGAGGTGTCAAGGCAAAAAAGCACCCAGCACTCACTGTAAATGAGGTTGGTGTTAGGAAGGGCATCCAGCTGTAGAAATCAAGCCAGAATCAGTTCCCGTCCCACCCTTGCAAGCAGGGAAAAAGCGGACGTAAAAATGAATATATAATCATCATCATCACCATTATTTAACACCAATTTTCCCTGCTAGCAAAGGTTGGACTGGATGTCACAGACTGAGTCAGTAATTAATTGGTGAGACCTCCCAATTCACTTACTTACATTCCCACATTTTATCTAGAAATAATAATAAATATAGTTAGATGTGTGGTATGAAGAAGAGTCTAAAAATTGTCCATGTCTGAATAGAGAGAATCATTAATGTTTAAATATTTACATATATTTTTCTTTCCTCCAGGATTGTTTTCTGTATTTCTCTCCTTTTTACCATAGTAATAAAACTAAAAAAAAAAAAAAAGTGACCTGGTTAGATTGAAATCCAAAGTTTTTTCTGGGACTTGTTTAGTGAGATGAGGACAAATACTGGATTGAACCAAATAAACAAGGTTACTTGAATGTGATTCCAATTTTTTTTTTAATTTTATATTTATTTACCCTTTTAGGTCAGTAGTTTTGCTTGAGGTTTGACAATTGACAGATTTGTGGTGGGGTTTTGAAACTGTCGGCAAATAATAAATATACAGGCTTCTTCTTTAAAAATATTATAATTGATCAGGTGTGAGAAATGTAAGGCTGAATGAAACCTTTTAAAATTACCTCCAATAAAAAGACCAAAAAACAAAGTGTTATTGGCAGTAGTGTTTCTGTTTGAACCTATAAATACATATGGCCAGCATTTGTATGGTGTAGCAATTGTCAGTGAGAGAAAGAGAGAGGGGGGGAGAGAGAGCGAGAGAAAGAAGGAGAGAGAGAGCGAGAGAGCGAGAGAAAGAGAGAGAGAGCAAGAGAGAGAGAGAGCAAGAGAGAGCGAGAGAGAGAGAGAGAGAGAGTATATATGAGAGAAAGTGCATTCCAGATGAAAGAAAACATTTAGGACCATTATGCATTACTTTATGGAATATAGGAAATCAACAAACATCAGATTTTTACACGAAAACCTAAATGGATATTTTAAGGAACAATATATATATATATGTATATATATATATATATGTGTGTATATATATATATATAACTTTCTTTTTACATATATATATATATATGTATGTGTGTATACATGAATTCAGTTATTCTATGCACAATATATATATATATATATATATATATATATATAAATATATATGTATACACACACATACGTGTGTGTATATATATATACATATATATGTACACACATATATATATATACAAATATATATATATATATACACATATACAAATATATATATATATATATATACAAATATACAAATGTAGATATATATACAAACATACTAATATATATATATATTTATATATATATACATACATATATATATAAATATATACACACATACTCATATATGTATAGGTAATGTTAGTATAATTACATAAAAATTCTCAAGTGTATTTACATGTTTTTGTTAAATTGCAATGAGTTAATGATTTCACTTCATCTTTCCATAAAAAGGAACAAAAATGTTTCTTTTTTCAGCATTATTTTCTTTTATTACTTTTCTTTAAAAAACCCACAAAATGAATTTATGAATTGTATAAGGAAATTCTTTAGGGTATGTTTCTATATTGAATTACCTTTTCTCAAACCTAACTGCATTCACTGAAGTAGTAGGTGTTATACTAATTCTCATCTAAACAAACTAAAGCAAATATACATGTATATCTTCATCATCGTCATCATTCCAACCTAGCAACGGTTGCCTGGGATTTTGTTAAGACAGTGTTTTACAGTTGAATGTCTTTCCTACATAGTCACCCTTACAACATGCAGCGATATGGTTTTCCTTATCTAAAAACTGACATACATACATGTATATATATATATATATATATATATATATATGTATACACACGAGGGTTTCTCTTAGTAGCTTTTTCATGTCGTTAATATTATGATGTTCCCTGCTGTATTAGCGTTAAATTTTCCCCTGCTGTATTAGCGATAAATTTTCGAGGGTTTCTCTTAGTAGCTTTTTTCATGACGTTATTATTGTTAATTTTACTGATGTAGTATTAACTTATTAACTTGGATATTTACCATGCGGTATTCTAATCCTATTGTATCTCTCTCAGTTATTTACCATGCGACCCTCAGTTCCTACCCCCCCCCCCCCCCCTCTATGCACTTCTTTAAGGCTTACTACCCTGTCTTTAACCTAATTCATTCAATCTGAAAATATTGAAGAGATAAGACACTTTGCCATTCTTCTCTGCTAAAATGTACCAGTAGAGCTGATTCAAATTTTCCCAGCCAGCCATCCACCTAATCTACGAAGGTATTTTAGCCTACATATTGTCGTTAATATTATGATGTTCCCTGCTGTATTAGCGTTAAATTTTCCCTGCTGTATTAGCGATAAATTTTCGAGGGTTTCTCTTAGTAGCTTTTTCATGTCGTTAATATTATGATGTTCCCTGCTGTATTAGCGTTAAATTTTCCCTGCTGTATTAGCGATAAATTTTCGAGGGTTTCTCTTAGTAGCTTTTTCATGTCGTTAATATTATGATGTTCCCTGCTGTATTAGCGTTAAATTTTCCCCTGCTGTATTAGCGATAAATTTTCGAGGGTTTCTCTTAGTAGCTTTTTTCATGACGTTATTATTGTTAATTTTACTGATGTAGTATTAACTTATTAACTTGGATATTTACCATGCGGTATTCTAATCCTATTGTATCTCTCTCAGTTATTTACCATGCGACCCTCAGTTCCTACCCCCCCCCCTCTATGCACTTCTTTAAGGCTTACTACCCTGTCTTTAACCTAATTCATTCAATCTGAAAATATTGAAGAGATAAGACACTTTGCCATTCTTCTCTGCTAAAATGTACCAGTAGAGCTGATTCAAATTTTCCCAGCCAGCCATCCACCTAATCTACGAAGGTATTTTAGCCTACATATTGTCGTTAATATTATGATGTTCCCTGCTGTATTAGCGTTAAATTTTCCCTGCTGTATTAGCGATAAATTTTCGAGGGTTTCTCTTAGTAGCTTTTTCATGTCGTTAATATTATGATGTTCCCTGCTGTATTAGCGTTAAATTTTCCCTGCTGTATTAGCGATAAATTTTCGAGGGTTTCTCTTAGTAGCTTTTCATGTCGTTAATATTATGATGTTCCCTGCTGTATTAGCGTTAAATTTTCCCCTGCTGTATTAGCGATAAATTTTCGAGGGTTTCTCTTAGTAGCTTTTTTCATGACGTTATTATTGTTAATTTTACTGATGTAGTATTAACTTATTAACTTGGATATTTACCATGCGGTATTCTAATCCTATTGTATCTCTCTCAGTTATTTACCATGCGACCCTCAGTTCCTACCCCCCCCCCCCCCCCTCTATGCACTTCTTTAAGGCTTACTACCCTGTCTTTAACCTAATTCATTCAATCTGAAAATATTGAAGAGATAAGACACTTTGCCATTCTTCTCTGCTAAAATGTACCAGTAGAGCTGATTCAAATTTTCCCAGCCAGCCATCCACCTAATCTACGAAGGTATTTTAGCCTACATATTGTCGTTAATATTATGATGTTCCCTGCTGTATTAGCGTTAAATTTTCCCTGCTGTATTAGCGATAAATTTTCGAGGGTTTCTCTTAGTAGCTTTTTCATGTCGTTAATATTATGATGTTCCCTGCTGTATTAGCGTTAAATTTTCCCTGCTGTATTAGCGATAAATTTTCGAGGGTTTCTCTTAGTAGCTTTTTCATGTCGTTAATATTATGATGTTCCCTGCTGTATTAGCGTTAAATTTTCCCCTGCTGTATTAGCGATAAATTTTCGAGGGTTTCTCTTAGTAGCTTTTTTCATGACGTTATTATTGTTAATTTTACTGATGTAGTATTAACTTGGATATTTACCATGCGACCCTCAGTTCCTACCTCACAATTTCCCTCCCCCCACCCCCACACACCACCATAGTCTATTCGACCAATCAAACCTAGCATGCCATTTGCACTGCTGCTGCTGCTACTACCTGCCTAACTAACTCTCTCCTCCTCTGGCGCATCCCAACACACCCTGCCATTACCCCACCACCACTGTCCTTCTAGCCCTCAATTTTCCCACCGTTATGGATGGATGAGCTGGGAATACACGAGCAACTCTGAATCAATAGATGAAATATGAATCTGCGAGCTACCAAGCACCCACGTGAAGCGCCAACCCAGAGACCCTCCCCTACGAGTGTCGACAAATGCCCAAAACTCCGAGTTGGTACCATCAATGTAGGCTCAATGAAAGGAAGAGCAGGAGAAATCGTAGAAATGCTAGAGCGAAAGGAAGTTGATGTATGCTGTGTGCAAGAGACTAGATGGAGAGGAGGGTCTGCTAGAGTCCTTGTAGGAAAAAGCCAGTGCTACAAATTTTTCTGGGTGGGAAATGACGATGGGATGGGTGGTGTAGGTATACTATTAGCTGACAAGTGGGTAGATAAAGTAATCTCAGTGTACAGGGTAAATGCAAGAATCATTAAACTCAGACTAGTCCTGAATAAGACAATTACCACAATAATATCAGCTTACGCACCCCAATCGGGGCTGCCAGACGAACTTAAGGATAGGTTTTACGAGTCCCTAATACACACTACTGCTCTAACAGACGACAAGGACTTCCTAATCATTGCAGGAGATTTTAACGGACACGTAGGTAAACACTGCGACGGCTTCAATAGAGTACATGGAGGCCATGGAGTTGGCACAAGGAATGAGGAAGGATTCAGACTTCTAGAATTCTGCGACGCCAATGACATGTCGATATGTAACACAAACTTTAAAAAACCCGACAACCACCTGATCACCTATAGATCAGGGGAGCACTCTAGTCAGTTAGATTTTATCCTCATCAGAGGACGTGACAGATGGACGGTCGTAAACACAAAAGCCTTCCCTAGTGAGGAATGTACATCCCAACATAGCTTAGTTGTCAGCGACCTCACGGTCAGAACTAGACGAGCCCTGAAACAGAGGCCAACCTGGAGAAGAAAGATCTGGAAGCTGAAAGTCCCCTCGACCAGTAACAGATTTAAAGATATTTTACTCAACGCCTACGACAGTAAAGAAGAACAGATAGAGACATTTAACGTAGAAGAGAACTGGGAGTTCCTAAAAAATAACTTACTAGAGGCGACGGATGAGGTTTGTGGCTGGAGTAAGACCTCAAGCAGGAGGAGAGTGACTTGGTGGTGGAACAATAAGGTAGATGAAGCAGTCAAGGCCAAGAGACAGGCATGGAAAGAATGGAAGAACGGGGGGAGCAGGGTACATTACATAGAGACCAAGAGGGAAGCTAGGCGACAAGTATACTTAGCTAGGAGGGAAGCAGAGGATAGAAAATTCAAGCATGTTTTACAACGTGAGGACCAGAAACAGGAGGTATTCAAGATTGCGAGGCAGTGTGTCAGAGATAGTTGTGATGTCATTGGAGAGAAGTGTATCCGGAATGATAAAGGTGAGCTTGCCCTCACAAGTGCTGAGAAGAAAGATGCATGGAAGAGTCATTATGATAGATTACTAAATGAGGAGAATGCATGGGAAGAAGAGACCCTACCCCACGTAGACCCTATAGAGGGACCAGCAGTACAAGTCAGCGGCAGCGTAGTAAGTAAGGCAATCAGAGATATGAAGATAGGGAAGGCAACCGGTCCATCGGGTATAGCTGCCGAGATGCTGAAGGCATCTGGGTCTGTAGGTCACACTATAACCACACGTATCGTTAACCAGGTAATACTAGAGGGGGCCATACCAAAAGATTGGTGCAGTAGCATCATTGTCAACTGCTACAAAGGTAAAGGCGATGCACTAGATAGAGGAAACTATAGAGGTATAAAGTTGATGGACCAGGTCATGAAAGTAACAGAAAGAGTTATAGCACAGCTGATTAGGGACCGGGTGAATATAGACGAGATGCAATTTGGGTTTGTTCCAGGGAAAGGCACCACTGATGCGCTCTTCCTTGTGAGGCAATTACAGGAAAAGTACCTAGCTAAAAGTAAGCCACTCTACTTGGCATTTGTCGACCTTGAGAAAGCCTTTGACAGAGTTCCACGTGCAGTAATCTGGTGGGCTCTTAGAAAACTAGGAGTAGATGAATGGCTTGTGAAAGCGGTACAAGCCATGTATAGGGGAGCAGTCAGCAAAGTTAGGATTGGCAATGAGTATAGCGAGGAATTTAGCGTACAGGTTGGGGTCCACCAGGGCTCTGTTCTTAGCCCTCTCCTGTTCATCATAGTCCTGCAGGCAATAACGGAGGAGTTTAAGACCGGATGCCCATGGGAACTCCTGTATGCTGATGACCTCGCACTCATAGCTGAATCTATGGTAGAACTAGAGAATAAATTCCAAACCTGGAAGCAGGGACTAGAGAGAAAGGGCCTCAAAGTCAACATGACAAAGACTAAGGTCCTTATAAGTAGACGAGAAAACAGAACCCAGATCCCCTCAGGGAAATGGCCTTGCTCAGTATGTAGGAAAGGTGTAGGTAGGAACTCCATTCTTTGCCCCAAATGCAAACAATGGGTACACAAGAGATGTAGCGGGATCTCAGGAAGCTTAATTAAGAATGTAGGATTCACATGCAGCAGCTGTGCTGAAACAGCAAGCAAACAGCCACAGGAAACAAGTACCACCAATCTCTGGGAGGGCCCTGTAGAAACAGTAGACAGCTTCTGCTACCTAGGTGACCGAATTAGCAACGGAGGTGGGTGCTCAGAAAGTACAATAACTAGGGTAAGAACGGGATGGAAGAAGTTTAGGGAACTACTACCACTGCTAGCTGCAAAAGGCTTCTCCCTCAGAATGAAAGGCAGACTGTATGATGCGTGTATCCGAACAGCGATGTTGCATGGTAGTGAGACCTGGGCGCTGAAGGTGGAAGACTTACGTAGATTAGAGAGAAACGAAGCCTGCATGCTCCGATGGATGTGTAACAGTAATATACGTGAACGACAAAGCATAAATGAATTGAGAGAGAGACTGAGCATAAGAGGAATCAAATGCTGCGTGCAGGAGAGGCGGTTACGCTGGTATGGACATGTGATGCGTATGAAGGATGACAGCTGCATAAAAAGGTGCAGAGCACTAGAAGTTGATGGAAACCGCGGAGTGGGGAGACCCAAGATGACTTGGGATGAGGTGATAAAAGCCGACCTTACCCAACTACACCTCTCAAAGTCAATGACACACGACCGTGACTTCTGGCGTCACGCAGTAATACAGGGTACCCGACCTCCCATGGGTACATGCTGAAGCATATAAACAATATGCCCCCCCCCCCCCCCCCACCGCAAGGTGGTCGTGGAGGTGCCACGGCAAAAAAGCACCCAGCCCACACTGTAAAGTGGACGTGTAGGCGCCACGAAAAAGCACCCAGCACTCACTGTAAATGAGGTTGGTGTTAGGAAGGGCATCCAGCTGTAGAAATCAAGCCAGATCAGTTCCTGTATGAGCAAGGCATGGTCAGCCGACCAGACACTGCCCACAACAGGACAACCCGTCTAACCCATGCTAGCGTGGAAGAACGGACGTAAAACGGTGATGATGATGATGATGATGACACGCACACACGCATATATGTATGTTTATATATACATACATACATACATTGTTTATGAGCAGAAGGCATGAGACCAGTGCTTGACTCTCAATCCATGACATAAAGTGTCTAATGTTGAAGATCTGAAGATAGTTTATCATCAGATACGAATAGCAATATGGTTAAGATGTTTCCTTCACCACTGTGGTTTGGGGTTCAATCCTATTGCCCCCCTCCCTGGCCAACAATCTTCTACCTTTAGAATGAATATTGGTAGATAAAACTGTTTCTAATTCTTAAGGTGCCCATTCTTGTTTTACTGGGTGATTTTGCATGGTTTATTTGCACAAGTGTTTTCAATCATAGCCGTGGGTGAGAAATAAGTAGCCAGAAACTGCATTTGTTTTTAAAGGTATGATTCTTATTAATTGGTGGGGCATTACACTTAACCCATTGCGCAGTTTAACACATGGACCATAGATAATTTTCTTGAGGTCCAATCTGTTGTAAGCCTTTAAACCAAGTATTTAGAGTGAGGATAACTTCTTCCCCTCCCATCACCAATCTTGGAGTCCCTGAAAAGTGTAATGAGTGCTGCTTTTCTTCCTCTGACTAAACTGCAACATTTCCTTTTTGAATCCTAGAGATCTAGTATTATGCTGCTTTGCTCAGAGACAACAACTAACCTACTGAAAACTTGGGGATTTAGTATTTTCTTTATTCAGCCATTTTACTATTTTTTGTCAATATCCATTGATCTAAATTTAGAAAGTTTAGTGGTTAGTGGTGGACTCACATTCATAAGATCGCAAGTTCAATTCCAACTCTAGATGACAAAACACTTCAGTTCATGTTGCTCCTGTCAAACTCCTGCAACAGACTGGCATTCGATCTATTTTTTCATGATAGGACTGGGGCCTTTAGCATTAACCTGAGAAAACCTCTATGAGATGCTACCAGTTAGGAGAACAGCTAAACCTACATAGGTGTGAACTGTAACAACAACAACATGATAGGACTGGGATCTGTAGCATTAAAACAGCCGAGAAACTTCTTATGGGATGCAACCTCAAAAGAGACCAATTCAACCTATATAGGTGTGAGCTGTAACAACAACATCTAACTATAGTCAAACAACAAAATTTTAATCAGACTAAAACTATATGAGGTGTAGAAATTGTGCCATGATTTCATATTTTCCAAAATGAAGAAATTACCACAATTTAATTTTGAAATAATGTAAAATAATAATTTTAACATTGCCTTGCCTTGCTTACCACAGTCCTTTGCAATGTTTAAACTCACCACTTTATATTATGTATGTCTTTCAGTAGTTTTAAGTGCTACAGTTAACTGTAAAGCATTATGTAGACAACATATGGGTCTCTTTTTTTAGGGATATATATATATATATATATAAATATATATATATATATATATATGTGTATATATATATTTATATATATATATATAGTCTGTAAGTGTGTGTATAAATGTTTCTTTTTTTTGCTTTTTCTTTTATTTGGTTCAAACTTTAGCAGAGAAGGTAAAAAATATATATGTATATGATAAATCTCTGCTAAATAGAGAGGAAAAATGTCTTTATAAAAAGTTCCGATGTGATATGAGGTAATTCTTTTTTTTCTCTGAGTTTGTAGATGCAATAATAATAGTAGTTATAATAATTTATATTTATGTATTTTTTACTAAGAGGAATATTTTTTCCTGTTGAATATATCAGTTTATTAAAGAGGCAGTTTCAGAAAATAAGTATGAAAAATATTGTTTCAAACAAAAGAAAAAACTATAAAAACAACAAAAATGTAATGTCATATATTTAAAATAAAATAATTAACAATGAAACAGTAACCCAAATATGTATGACACACAGTTATATATGTACACACACATGCACATGCATGGCCAACATTCCTATAATACAGTTAATATTATAATAATTGTGGTGACTCTTTATTAAATTACTACCATACCAAAATGAAAAGATAATATTGCCCAGAGGAAGGAAGCTTGAACCAAAGAAATAATAATAATAATAATAATTTCTAACTTAGGCACAAGGCCAGCAGTTTTTAGGGAGGGGCAAGTCGATTACATCGACTCCAGTATGTTACTTTTACTTTATTTTATCGACACAGGAAGGATGAAAGGCAAAGTTGACCTCGATGGGATTTAAACTCAGAATGTGATTCTGCTAATCCACTGCCCTCCAATAATAATAATAATAATAATAACAATAAACACCAAAAACCACACTGCACATACCCAAGGCACACAAAGCTGTGCTCAGTAATGCAGTGACAACATGCAATAAAAATAAGACTAATAATAATAAATAAATAAATTGAAATACACCAGAGCATTTTTAATATGCACAATGACAAGCCTATTATACACCTTTGATTGTTCTTTTTACCTCTTCAGAGGTAAATATATTTTTTATTAACATTCTTTTAGAAACATAATCTTCTCTTCAATCTTGCTGCCAATTCCCTTGTTTTTATATAAAGACATGTAAATAAATAGATGAATCATAGCAAAATAGAACAAAAATAAAAATGAATAAATGGAAATAAAATATGTATTAATATTATTATAAGTAGGAAGATATAGTTTTAGTCAGATAGGTAACCAAAGAATGATTATAAAAAGAGATATATCTAGATGTAGGTAGGTATTTAGAAAGAGATAGACACCCCACTCTATTCATCCTTCTATCTTGCTCTGTTTCGATCAGTATATTCTATTACCATATTCATAGGCACACAAACATACACACACTCACACATATATATAACATTTACGGTGCTGAGAGTGGGGAGACCGCAAATCAGGGTAGTACTCAATGCATGGGAAGAAGCAGAAGGTAAAAACCTGACCGTGATGCCTAGTGGTTTCAGCTTGTATTCTGCAAGCCTTTTCAAGGGTGGAAAGGCTTGCCAAATAAAAGTTGAAACCATTCGGCATTGCTGTCAGAATTTTACCATACCTTATAGATATAATAATCATTTAATGTCTGTGTTCCATGCTTGCATGAGTCAGACGAGCTGTCACATTCTGCCATTCAATCCATGGGTCCAAAACTTCTAATGGAGTCATATGGGGCTATCATGAACTACACCATGTCTTGTGCACTTAAACCTGGCAGAACCCAACGATCTCCATGACTGGACGCTGTCAATAAAAGGTCGCTGGCTTGGGTGTGTGGAAGTGCTATATATATATATATATATATATATATATATATATCCTTTAGCTATGATTAGATTAAAGCCTTCATTATTTTAATGTAATCATATGGCACCTCAAGAAGATCAGAGAATATATTGATTAAAACATAAAAGATAGCTACACAAAAGATGTGGCTAATGGCACCCAAACCTCTTAACTCATTTTAGAAATATTGACTTATGAATAGAATGGCACGTACATATCTCTTTCATGTACTATAAAAACAGATTAGAAACCTAAATGTTAGATATTA
>OZ024741.1:113717253-113832253 GCA_964016885.1 Eledone cirrhosa | reverse complement strand
ATAATATATGTTTATATATGTCTTCAAAAACACCTCTATTATGCTTAAACGCTGTCTTAGTGCTACTACCAATTACATTTATGGAAAAAAACTGATGTAAAACAAGATCAGAAGAAGAATAACATTCTTTTTATACCAGTACTTGTCTTCAGTGATTACCAAAATATTACTAACTGTCAGAGAGATTGTACCTATAATTCAAAGTGACAGCCTTGTTACCTACTGTGTCATTTTTAATCTCCCTAAGAATTGCTTAAAAGGCACACTTGTCTGTGGAATGCTTAACCACTTACATGTTAATTTCATGAGCAGATTGTTCTGTTGATCAATCAACAGAAACACTCGTCACCAATACAGACACAAGACCATTCCATTTTTTCCTTCTTGTCATATGAATGCCAAAAAATAAAAAGCAACTGACCTTTCAGAAAGTTCATCCCAGTGAAGTTCTATAAACCGCCATGCCAGTAATCTTCCTGCCAAAGAATATGATACTGATCCATAAACTAAATACAGATCCTGAGTTCGGATTTTGTCTTTATCCATTGAGTAGACTAGCAATCTAAATAGATAAGAAAAAGAGACACAAATTTGTTAAAAAGAAAAGGAATTATCGATCTTTTAGAGATTTGTCTAAATACTGATTTAAAGTTGACTTTCTAAAGTCTTTAGTATAAAAGAAGAGGAAGTGAGCCACAATGATATGTGCGTAATGAAATAGAGATTTACAATAGAAAAATAAATATTGTATTATCTCTTCCATTGTCTTTGTATGTACCTCTTGATGAATATATACATATATATATCACCATCATCTGTTTTTCTATGCTTGCATAGGTTGGCTGGGTCTGTAGCAGTTGCCTCCCTTGTTGTGACTCACTGTGAGGCCAAACCACTGGTATGCATTGGTATAATTCCTCACAGATCTTTTAATATCTTCTGCACTGCTGACCAAGGTAGCCATATCATCGGCAAATTGAAGGGCAGTCACTATGAAGACTGGTATTTTTCCTAGAGCGAAAGCAGGCAGTATTGAAGGGGCCCCCATCAAGTCAGTATTGCAGATCTACTCCAGGACTGTTAGGTGAGATTTCAAACATCATGGCTGCTTAATAGATGGAGAAAAGGGTAGGTACGAAGACACATCCCTGTTTTAAGCCACATGTGATTGGGAAGGTTTTGGTGGTTTGGTTGTTGTGCACCACCCTGCTCACCATATCATTGTGGAATTATCTGATAATGGAGACCATTGTTGGCAGAGATCCAAACCTTTCTAGTATCTGCCACATGGCATCTGTAGGTACACTATAAAATGCCTTTTCAAGATCATAAAAAATAACATAAAATGGTCTTTGCTGTTCTCTGCTCTTTTCCTGTATCTGTCTTGCGCAGAAGATCATGTCTAATATATATATATATATATATATATATATATATATATATATAAATACATACGCACAGACACACACACATACATATATATATATATATATATATATATATATATAGTGGAAATAGAAGCCTTTCACCGTATTTTTGACTACTAGAGAAATTTTAGCCTGATAGTGAGGTTTAAAACCCTCTAAAAAATGGAAAAGGATGAGTATTGACGTACATATATATATATATATAGGTTTTGAAGATTATAAATAATTCAGACACAGAAAACATTCACCATTCAATGTGATCACCTGAGTTATAAGATGATATGAAAATACTGTGTAATGAAGGATCTTTCATATATGATATATTAGTATGCTACGTCTAGGAATACAATTTTATCTGGTGAATTAGAACATGCAATAGCAGAGTATAATAAATGTAAATCATGGGTGCAGAGTGTCATGCTACATGGTAGTAAGACATGAGAAGTGAACACAGAGGATATACTGAAGCCTGACAGAAATGAGGCAAGCATACTTTGATGGATGTGCAATGTTAATGTGCAAGAATGAGAAATCATGGATGAACTGAGATAGAAATTGAGTATGAGAAAAATCAGAAGTAGTGCAAGAGAGGCGACTGCATTAGTAGTGATATGCATGGATGATAATCCCCGGGTGATAAAGTGTCAAATAATCCCAGAGAAAGGAAGCCATGATAAAGAAAGATCAAGGAAGACCTGGATGAAAGTAGTGAGAGCTGATCTCAAATTGCTAAAGCCCACAAAATGTAAAATGATGATGAATGAGGATGAATGAAGGCCTCCGTGTAAAGTCTGTTTATTAGATAATAACAGTTTAAGTAACAAACCTTCTCACAGCTTTTGTATTGATATGACATATGAAGCCAGCTAAAATTAGTTATCTGTGTATAAAAATTTCCATAATACAAAAACTGTGAGCAGAATTTTTACTGAAGCAGTTGTTATACCAAAGTCTTTCTTGTTTACTTATATATACATACATCTTGAAAGTTAACCATCACTAGTATAGATAGTGTCACTATGACCAATGCTAGAGTAGGCTGTGAAACATTAGGCAGCAGAAACTGAATAGAGAAATTACTTAAAGTAAAGCACAATTTTCATTTATTTATTCTACAGGAACACTTTTCATTTTTGTAATGCCAGTAGCAATCAGATTTCACCACTGGACTCTGTCTCTTGCAAGATTTTCCTTTATTTTGGTATTGATGTTGATCTTCTTCAGTGTATCTTTCAAGCAGTCTTTATATATATATATATACATATAAATATATATATATTAATTTATAACTCTATAAAGTTGTTTCTAATATGTAGACATCTCAATGAAAGGACAAGATTTATTTATAAATTATCCACTCAGAGAAATATTAAAATATATTAAACTTGAGCCAAAATCTCATTTTGCAGGGATATAAGCCAAATCAGCTAAACAAAGTTGGCTTTAACTTATATAATACTCCGACCATGGTTTCTGGAATTCAAGATACAACATTTGGAATAACCAATATTGGAAGAATTAAAGTTCCTTCATCAGGATATGGATGATGTGGATTCTTCTTACAATTTATCGAGGTGTTGTGATGATTTATTGACTCTTATAACTTTGGCCTACTCTAACCACTTGGGACAAAATCAATAACCTCATAATCATACAAGATGGGCCCCCTCTTCATTTTGCTTGCATTGTCCATTAGCGGCTTGATGTCCAATTTCCAAGACATTGGCTGAATCATTGAGGTCCATATGAATGGCCAGCAAGAAGGTCTGACTTAGCGGCATGCATTTTTTTCCTGTGGGGGTGGGTGAAGGAAGAAGTTTATTGCTCAGAATCAAAAACTCTGACTCAATTGGTGGAATACATTTGTCATGTACTGACCAACATACTGCCCGAGTTCCTAATGAATTCTGTTGATCATATACCCAGATGATTACAAACACTGGTGGACAACGCTTCTGTTTAAGTAAAATTTTAACATTGTACTGACTCAATAAAACATGTTTTAAGGAAATTGACTAATAATTAATAAAGTTATCAATTTTAAATAGAGAGTTTCTTTCCACCTTCTCTGTAAATGTATATATAGTAAGATATATGGATATTAAATGATGATGATATATAAAAGAAGAGGGAGTTTCTAACCTTCTTCCAGATTCCATATTAATTTGTCAATTTAATAAATGTTGTCAAAGTGTGATTTTACTTGACTTTGTAGCATTTCAGATAGAAAAAATAGATGGTGCTCAGGAAATTAAGGAAATTAAGCTTTCAAAATTTAAAAAATAGTATTCATCTTGTAATGACAATTATAATTTGACTCTGCTTTGCATTAAAAATGTTATTAACTGCTTCACCAAAATGCTATTGTTACATATGATACACAAGCTTCAATCTATTTTTGTTTTGTTTTAGAAGGCAAATGAATATCGAATTATGGAATTAATTCTGTGGTGGTTCTTTTCCTTGTCCTTTTAAAATTTACAAGGATCAATTAGCTGTTGGTGAAATTTGTATATTGTGAGGTTAAGAACAGTTATTAGAATAAGTAAGCTACTAGTAATCTACACTGACAATAATAACATTGGAAATCATCATCATTTCACACTTGCTTTTCCATTCTGGTACATTAATGTCCTCTCAGACAGGACGAGGGTTACATCTTGCTTACAATCATTCTAATTTTGGCATGATTTCTAGAGCTGGATGCCCTCTCTAAAACCTTTTTACAGATTGTGCTGAGTGCATTTTCTCATAGCACCAGCACAAAAAAGGGTTGTCATATCCCTGTCATCATGAGACTGTACGTAAACAAGAGGCAGACCTCTGGCTTGCCTGGGAGGTCTGTAGCCCCAAACAAGTACTAAATTGATCTATAAACACCCATCCAACCCTTGCTAGCAGGGAAAATGGATGTTAAACAATAATGACTCTTTCGCTAAGTAATTACTTTAATTTCAATACTTGGTCTCAGATGATATTACTTGTAAATCAAGACTAAATTAGAAGATAAATACTCACCTGCTTAAATCTTCACTGTTGGGTGTTTCACCAAGAACTGATAAAATTTTTGTCTTTAAAAGTGGATTAGTTGATTCTGAATAAACATCCCAAAGGTATTTCCATATTTCTGTTGACCCTGATTTAATGGCACATTTCAAAACTATTGAGAAGATTTCAGGATTTATGCTGAGGAAAAGAAACATGAAAACAAAATCAAATGTGTTATGTGTTATGTGAAAACATTTTGATATTTAAGTAAATTGTTCATAATAAATTTTCTGAAAGACAAGATGGAATCATTAGAATAAAATGAAATTAAGGGGGGGGGGGGGCACACAGAGGGCCAAAATAGTCATTGTGAAAGCCACAGAATACAATGTGACAAAATATCTTTGACAATTAAGAAACCATTCATTTACTAAATAGACCAAAAAAAAAAAGAAGTTACCTGACTAATACAAAAACCAAAGTAAAACTCAACTGGTGCATGAGTTTGTACAGGTAAAATTCCATTATAACAAATACCTTTATAACAAATTTTTCAGTATAATGAAATTTTTTTCAATCTCCTGTCACACGCTTGATGTGTTTCAGTCAATCTTGTAAAGAATTTTTCATTTCAGAGATTTTTTTTATACCCTGTTAATTTCGTTATAACAGAATCTCACTGTATTAGGAACAGGAACCTCTCAAAGTATAACAATGTCTGTTTCAAAACGATTTCACATCAAGTATCTTGCAAAATAAATACATTGTTTTAGATCTATTTTCCATGCTTTCATGAGTTAAATAGACTGTCACACACGTATGTGCACCTGCCTGCACATACCACTGACACACATTCCTGTGTGCATGTTCATGTGTGCTTGTTTCTCTTGCACACTTGTTTGTGTTCATGTGGCACTCAGTGCTGCAGCTGTAGTGTAGGTGGTGAATGTTTCTTACATTTACTCCATCCCCACCACCGCCCGGCTCTATCCTCCATGCATGTAATGACTTCACACCTTGTAGCTTAGCCATTATGGTTGAACTACTGTATCATTGTAACTGAAGCTAAGCAGCTTCTCTTATGACCATACCAGGTAATGAAATATACAGGCCACAACTATATTCACTACCTCATCAGCCCCTCTTGGCTGTTGCTATGTGTGTGTGTGTGTATGTACATATATGTAGAAATTCATATACATTCATATACACTCCCTTACATTGGTTAGTTCACACATGCATGCTCACTCACACACCCACGCTCTCACAGTATCCAGCCTGTTGAAGGCTTTTTTTAAAAACCTATAAACACACCTTCATGCACACACACACATACACACATACACACACACACCAACACACACATGCATACTCACATGTTCACCCCACATATACATTGATTACCTTCCTTCCTAAACCTCTCTAAGATGGCTGACTGAATACCCATGTTTTTTTGTCACTCTTTTTTTCTTCATTTTACCCTGTTTCTTCCTCTTATAACTCTTTACTTTCTATTTATCTTCTATTTCTAACTCTGTCTTCTGATGAAGGACTAGTGTCCGAAACGTTAAGACTCTTTTCCTGCTATTTCAAGTGTCAAACTAATATATTTCTTCCATGTACTGTGTCGTCTGTTTTGCTATTTCTGTTTATCCTTTTCACATGCACACATGTATAAATATATGTACACACACACATATAAATACACACATCATATACTTACATTGTGTTCATAGGGCAAGAAAAAAAAGTGAATATTGGTAATACAATAAAATAAGTCATATGATGATGATGATGATGATGTTAACTACTTCTGAAATATTCCTTGCTCAAATAGTTCTAAACAGCAGGTACCAAATAAAGAAACATGAATAAGTCGGATGCCCCCCCCCCCCCCAACTATATATTATTATTACCGGTGGATTGGCAGTATCGGTAGAGAGTCGGATGCGCTTGCCATTCAGAGTTCAAATCCCGCCAAAGTTAACTTTGCCTTTCATCCTTACGGGGTCGATAAAATAAAGTACCAGTAATGCACTTGGGTAATTGCTGGCCTTGTGCCAAAAGTAGAAACAATTATTACCAAAATCTATCAAGGAAAGGAACTACTGTATATCACAGAGCTGTTTCCCCTCAGCCCCCATAATAAATGAATAGATAAATAAATAAATAAAATAAAACCAATATGGAGAGCAGAAGAATACTATTCCATGCTAGAAGAAAATGTTACTCAATGCCATTTCCAATTATAACAGCAGCAAAGTGAAGAAGTCGATTACAAGAGCAGCAATGACACATTTGCACGAAATTGACCATATTTTCTAGCACCTGAAGTCACATATGCAGATAGCAGTTAAAATGGCAAAGCTAGATGACCATAATTAAGGATTATGAAAATATATCCTTAAGCTTGTGTGGCCCGAATACTTTGTGAGGTCAGGGCATCACATATATATCCATAGGAAATTATCAGTTGTTATGGACAGTAGAAGGCTAAGATAAGATAAATAGAAGCCTCACAATCGATCCATTTTTTTTCTCTTTTATTTTTACTATTGAAGATAATATACGATAAGAATATACATCTATTTTCAATATTGAAAAGACATTGTGTAGAATATAATTATTTGAGAAATTATTTGATCATAGGCAACAGCTAATTTTCCATCTCAAAAGGGATAAGTTTCTGGATATTTCAAAGTATAATCAAAGAAAATGGCTTCCAGCTCTGCAATTTTTTACAATGATGAGCTAGTCAGAAACTAGGAATTCATGGTGATATAATATTTAAAAAGAAAGAAATAGATCTTCCTCCAGTTTTGATGATGTTAGATCAATGGAACTACCTTCACATTGAATTAGTTTATAAGTGGTTGAATATTTCTGTTCTTCAATGAAATTACCCAATCATTATCCCTTTCGTTATCAACCCATCCAAAACTGGCACTGATCCTATAAAACATAACTACCCATTTTAAAGATTTTTTATTGAAATTAAAATTTTTCAACATAACATATAGTTCATCATCATCATCATCATCATTTTACGTCTGCTTTTCCCTGCTTGCAAGGGTGGGACGGGAACTGATTCTGGCTTGATTTCTACAGCTGGATGCCCTTCCCAACACCAGCCTCATTTACAGTGAATGCTGGGTGCTTTTTTTGCCATGGCACCTCCACAACCACTTTGCAGTGGAATGATAGGGACCCCAGTCCCTATCATCTCATTTCTACAACTGAGTAAAACTGGAGCAATGTGAAATAAAGTGTCTTGCTCAAGGAAACAACACATCACCTGGTCTGAGAATTGAACTCACAACCTTTCGATTGCAAGGCCAATGCTCTAACCACTAAGCCATGTGCCTCCATATATAAATTTAAGTTACTATCCTAATAATGATTTCTACTATAGGCACAAGGCCAGTAATTTGGGGAGAGGGGAAAGTCGATTAAATCGACCCCAGTGTATTACCGGTGCTTTATTTTATCAACTCTCTAAGGACGAAAGGCAATGCTAACTGCGGCAGGATTTGAATTCAGAACGTAAAGGGGCGTAACTCTATGTCGTGAAGCATAGTGTACGACACTCTACTGAAACTGCCATACTATCCTAATAATGAAATAAATCAATAATATTAACAAATCTCTCAACATTATTTTGAGTGTTCACAATAGTATTATTAGTATTATTAATGTAGTAATGACAGGTGGTGGATTGGCAGAATTGGTAGAGCATCTGATAAATGCCAATGCTCTATTTGTACTGGCTCTTTAAATTCTGAGTTTGAATCTCACTGAGGTGAACTTTGCTTTTCATCATCCTGGGGTCAATAAAATAAAATACCAGTCAAGTTCTGAGTTTGATTAAATCAACTTTGCCCTTCCCCCAAATTTTCTGGCCTTTTGTCTTAATTAGAAATCAATGTGATACTCATGGAAGTACATACATGGCCTAGTGGCTAATGTGTTAGGCTTATGATCATAAGGTTGTATGTGTGTAACCATGTTTGTACATACTGTTTGTTTAACCCTTTAGCATTTACATTACTCTATTGTATTTTTGTGGTAAACGCTTTACGTCACATACCTCACATAATTACCTCACATAATATTGAATCTATGAGATATTGATATAATTTATTTTGAGAACAATAGCTTAACATCAGTATGAATGGCCAGTTTGAACAGAAAGAGGTGAAATAATTTTCGCCGAATATGGCCGGTTTAAATGTTAAAGGGTTTAAGTCCTGAAAGTTTGTTGTTCAGACTTGAAAGAAAGAAAGAAAAAAATTATGTGGTCTATGTGTTTGACTAAATCTCTTTAAGGTGATGCTCCAGCATGGCCACTGTCTAAAAACTGAAATTAGCAAACAAATAAAAAAAGGTGTGTTTGTGTGAGAATTATATAACTGGATATTTCAATGCTAACATTAGAAATCCTGAATATTTTATTGCCTTTATAGTTTTATACATTTTCATCTTCCACTCATCTACTCCTTATTTTACTTTCCTATTTTATTTAGAAAAATTTCCAAGTCCCCCTCCCACCATTGCTTCTCTCACATCAATAGCAGCCGAGAAAGAGTGAGAAGGGTGGTGAGAGAGAGAGAGAAGTATGGTGAGAGCTGCATAGAAAGAGACAGAGAGGGATAGAATGAGATAGATACATAGAAAGATATAGAGTGAGACAGAGATAGATACATATATAAAAAGAGATAGAGAAGGTGAGAGAGAGAGAGAGAGAGAGAGAGAGAGAGAGAGAGACAGAGAGAGAGAGAGAGAGGAAGAGAGAGAATGAGATAAATACATAGAACGAGACAGAGAAAGTGTGATAAAATAAGATTGATACATAAAAAGAGATAGAACGCAATATATACATAGAAAGGGAAAGAGAATGTGATAGAGTGTGGGGGGGGGGGGAATAGAATATTATTTATTTATTCATTAGAAGAACCTTACACCATTCCAGTCAGTGAATACTGGCTGTTCTCTGTGTTTGAAGAACACCTCCATGATAGCTGTGCAAACTAAGTACATTGAGAAATTATCTTGATGGAGTTTGGAAACTTTCTGGTACTGTTTTAGTGCATTGGTAGAATAGAAGAGACATTAAGTCTATGATATCTCATCCAATCATCACACACACAGGCATACACACACACACACATGCATGTACAATCACACACATACACTGTCATAGATATAGTGTATATATGTATACACATACATTGGTGTATTACATTGAAAATTTGATGTACATACATACATATAGATATCATGTATATGTATATACATATGTATGACGGTTATACAATGCATCTGATGATGTCAGTGGAATTTTCTTGGCCTTTGGAATATATATAATGTGTGCAGAAATAAATACTTTAAAGGAATTTCAACTTTCCGGCCTCTTGTCACTTTATACCATTATATATATATAGTATCTAGAATAAGGATGGGTTGGAAGAAGTTTAGGGAGCTGCTTCCTCTGCTGACAAAGAAGGGTTTCTCCCTGCATACGAAAGGCCGGTTATATGATGCCTGTATGAGATGCGCGATGCTGCATGGTAGTGAGACATGGGCAGCAACTGCAGAGGATATGCGACAGCTGGAGAGAAATGAGGCAAGCATGCTCTGTTGGATGTGCAATGTCAATGTGCATGAATGACCGAGCATGGATGTGTTGAGAGAGAAACTGTGTCTGAGAAGGATAAATTGTAGTGTGTGGGAGAGGAGAAAGCGATGGTATGGACATGTGATGCACATGGAGGTTGACTGCTGGGTAAAGAAATGCCAAGAAATGCCAGTTGAAGGAAGACATAGTAGAGGAAGACCACAAAAAACATGGGTGGAGGTGGTGAGAGCAGACCTCAGATAGCTGAAGCTCACGTTGGAGATTGCGAAGGACCGTGACAAGTGGAGAGATGCTGTGCTGAATAGAACCCGTCCTACACTTGCAAGCAGGAAAAAGCGGACGTAAAAATGATGATGATGATGATGATATATATATATATATATATATGTAAAAGATAAAAATAACAACACAATCGGTACAGTATATGGAAGGAATATATTAGTTTAATGCTTGAAATAGCAGGAAGAGGGTCTTAACGTTTCGGACACTAGTGTATCATTAGAAGAAAGAATGAGAAATTAGAAAGATTGAAGGGACGGGCAGGGCAGAATTGGAAAAGTTGTTTTTAGAATGTGTCTGTGTATGTATATATATATATATATATATATATATATATATATATATATATATATACACACATATATGTGTGTGTATATATAGTCCTATGCGAGTAAGACAACCACTCTTGCCTCAAGTGGGAAAACCCCCGTCCAAACCCATGCAAGCGTGGAACACGGACGCTAAACCTGATGATGATGATGATGTGTGTGTGTGTGTATATATATATATATATACACACACAGTTCGGGTTTGTGTCAGGTAAAAGTACCACAGACGCTCTTTTCATTGTACGACAACTACAGGAGAAGTACCTAGCTAAAAGTAAACCCCTATACTTAGCTTTTGTCGACTTGGAGAAAGCCTTTGACAGAGTCCCCCGTTCCATTATCTGGTGGGCTCTTAGAAAACTAGGTGTTGATGAATGGCTTGTGAGAGCTATACAAGCCATGTATAAAGAAACAGTCAGCAAGGTTAGAATTAACAACGAATATAGTGAAGAGTTTAGCGTAAAAGTTGGTGTCCATCAGGGCTCCGTTCTTAGCCCACTACTATTTATTATTGCCCTTCAGGCCATAACAGAGGAGTTCAAGACTGGCTGTCCATGGGAACTTCTATATGCAGATGATCTAACGCTCATAGCTGAACCAATGGCTGAACTAGAGAAGAAATTGCAAACATGGAAGCATGGCCTAGAATCAAAAGGCCTTAAAGTTAACCTGTCTAAGACTAAAGTTCTAGTCTGTAGGAAGGAAAGTAGGACACCGGTCCCATCCGGGAAATGGCCATGCTCAGTGTGTAGGAAAGGAGTAGGCAGCAACTCCATTTTATGTCCCAAATGCAAAGTATGGGTGCATAAAAGATGTAGTGGGATCACAGGTAAGCTAACTAAGAATATAGATTTTATATGTGGCCGATGCTCTGGTGCAATAAGTAGCAGCAAGTGCCCACTGAATACTAGCTCATTCCATTGCACAGATGGTTCTATAGAAATAGTGGACACCTTCCGTTACTTGGGTGACAAAATCAAGCGGTGGTGGAGGGTGCTCTGAAAGTACAGTTGCTAGAGTCAGAGCTGGATGGAAAAAGTTCCGAGAGCTTGTACCACTATTAGTCGCTAAAGGGTTCTCTCTAAAATTGAAAGGCAGGCTGTATGATGCCTGCATACGAACAGCAATGTTACATGGCAGTGAGACATGGGCATTGTGTGCAGAGGATATACGCAGACTGGAGAGGAACGAAGCTTGCATGCTCCACTGGATGTGTAATAGTAATATACATGAACGGCAAAGCATAAATGAACTAAGGGAGAAATTAGAAATAAGAGGGATCAGATGTTGTTTATTCGAGAGAAGACTACGTTGGTACGGTCACATGATGCGCATGAAAGACAACAGCTGTATAAAAAAGTGCAGGGCAATAAAAATAGACGGTAGCCACGGAGTAGGCAGACCCAGAAAAACCTGGGACGACCTGATAAATTCCGACCTCACACACTTACACCTCTCCAAGACAATGTCACTGGACCGAGATCTTTGGCGCTACACAGTAATAGAGAAGACCCGCCTTACCTAAGTACAAAGTGAAACCTACTACAGTCAGTAGGCACCACAAAAATACACCCCCATCTCACTACCCCCACCCCATCCACACTGAAAACGTGGTTGGTGTTAGGAAGGGCATCCAGCCGTAGAAAATCCGCCAGACAGTCCTATGTGAACAAGACAACCACTCTTGCCTCAAGTGGGAAAACTCCCATCCAAACCCATGCAAGCGTGGAAGATGGACGTTAAACAATGATGATGATGCTGATGATGATGATATATGTGTGTGTGTGTGTGTGTGTATATATATACATTTGTGTATATGTAAGTGTGCATATGCATCTATCTTTATGTATATGTAAGTATACACAGGGTGTCCCAGTAGGATGTATACACATTTCAACAGCATTCTAAGTGTGTATACATTTTTTTTGGAGGGGGGGGGGGCACTCTGTATGTATGTTGGGCATCTAACAGTTATAACAATAAGCATTCTTGTTCAATGAAACAACCAACGTATAAAATTAACATGCGATTAGTAGAACATTCCAGAAAGGCATGTACTCTTAATGTAGTTCTCTTAGGGACAGGGATGGACCTTCAACTGCTGAGATCCTAAGCTATATCAAACTTGAGGCCATTCTTTAAAAATTTTCAGTAAAAACAATCATGTATAATCATACATGATTATTATTTTTTATATTAATAATAATAATAATAATAATATATATATATATATATTTATATATATATATATATTTATAATAATATATATATATATATATTTATAATTCTCAGACCGGGCAATGTGTTGTTTCCTTGAGCAAGACACTTTATTTCACATTGCTCCAGTTTACTCAGCTGTAGGAATGAGATGATAGGGACTGGGTCCATATCATTTCACTGTGAAGTGGTCGTGGAGGTGCCACGGCAAAAAAAAAGCACCCAGCACTCACTGTAAATGAGGTTGGTGTTAAGAAGGGCATCCAGCTGTAGAAATCAAGCCAGAATCAGTTCCCGTCTCACCCTTGCAAGCAGGGAAAATCGGACGTAAAATGATGATGATATATTTATATAATATATATATATATATAATATATATATATAATGTATAATCATCATCATCATCATCATCAACGTTTAACGTCCGTGTTCCACGCTTGCATGGGTTTGGACGGGGGTAGTCCCACTTGAGGCAAGAATGATTGTCTTGCTCGCATAGGACTGTCTGGCAGGTTTTCTACAGTTGGATGCCCTTCCTAACACCAACCACATTTACAGTGTGGGTCTGGGAGGTTTTTACCGTGTTGCCTACACGGCCACATTACAGCGTGGACTGTGTGTTTTTTTGTCGTGACACCTACACGATCTCATTTGTTTCGGCCTGGATGGCGCGGCACCAACATAACTTTACATAGAACGGGGTGGTGTGGATGGGGTGGGGGTGGTGGCGGGACGGGGTGTATTTTGTTAGAGATGCCTACTGGCAAGGCGGGTCTTCTCTGTTACTGAGTACCGCCAAAGGTCACGGTCCAGTGACATTGTCTTGGAGAGGTGTAAGTGTGTGAGGTCGGAGTTTATCAGCTCATCCCATGTTTTTCTAGGTCTGCCTATTCCGTGGCTACCGTCTATTTTTATTGCCCTGCACTTTGTAATACAGCTATCGACTTTCATGCGCATCACGTGTCCATACCAACGCAGCCTTCTCTCGAGTAAACAACATCTGATCCCTCTTATCTCTAATTTTTTTTTCCTTAGTTCGTTTATGCTTTGCCGTTCACGTATATTACTGTTACACATCCAGCGGAGCATGCAAGCTTCATTCCTCTCTAGTCTGCGTATATCCTCTGCACACAATGCCCAGGTCTCACTACCATGCAACATTGCTGTTCGTATGCAGGCATCGTACAACCTGCCTTTCATTTTTAGGGAGAACCCTTTAGCAGCTAATAGTGGTATAAACTCTCTGAACTTTTTCCAACCAGTTCTGACTCTAGCTACAGCACTTTCAGAGCACCCTCCCCCACTGCTGATTTTATCGCCCAGGTAACGGAAGCTGTCCACTATTTCTATAGAACCCTCTGCGCAATTGAAAGAGCTAGTATTTTGTGGGCACTTGCTGCTACTTATTGCACCAGAACACCGGCCACATGTAAAGTCTATGTTCTTAGTTAGCTTACCTGTGATCCCACTACATCTTTTATGCCCCCATACTTTGCATTTAGGACATAAGATGGAGTTTCTACCTACGCCTTTCCTACATACCGAGCACGACCATTTTCCAGAAGGGACCGCCGCCTTGTTTTCTTTCCTACAAACTAGAACTTTGGTCTTAGCCAGGTTAATTTTAAGTCCTTTTGACTCTAGGCCGTGCTTCCATGTTTGGAATTTCTTCTCTAGCTCGGCCATTGATTCCGCTTTGAGTGTCAGGTCGTCTGCGTATAGGAGTTCCCATGGGCAGCCTGTCTTGAACTCCTCTGTTATAGCCTGAAGGGCAATAATAAATAGTAGGGGGCTGAGAACAGAGCCCTGATGGACGCCAACTTTTACGCTAAACTCTTCACTATATTCGTTGTTAATTCTAACCTTGCTGACTGTTTCTTTATACATGGCTTGTATAGCCCTCACAAGCCATTCGTCAACGCCTAGTTTTCTAAGAGCCCACCAGATAATGGAGCGGGGGACTCTGTCGAAGGCTTTCTCCAGGTCGACAAAAGCTAAGTAGAGGGGTTTACCTTTAGCTAGGTACTTCTCCTGTAGTTGTCGTACTATGAAAAGAGCGTCTGTGGTGCTTTTGCCTGACACAAACCCGAACTGCATTTCATCTAGATCAATTCTCTCTCTGATTAGTTGCGCTATTACTTTTTCCGTGACCTTCATGACCTGGTCGATTAATTTAATGCCTCTATAGTTACTCCTATCTAGGGCGTCTCCTTTACCCTTATAACAGTTAACGATGATGCTGCTATGCCAGTCCTTCGGAACAACCCCATTCTGTACGACTTGGTTAACTATGCAGGTGACCATGGTGTGTCCCACCGTGCCAGATGCCTTCAGCATCTCAGCAACTATTTCCGAAGGCCCAGCCGCCTTACCAGTCTTCATATCCTTGATTGCCTTACTTATTATACTCCCCTCGACTAACACTGCTGGTCCCTCTATCGGGTCGATATGGGGGAGACCGTCTTTCTCCCATTTATTCTCCTCATTTAGTAGCCTTTCATAGTGACACTTCCAAGCTACCTTCTTATCAGTGTCGGTGATGGCAAGTATGCCGTCATCGTTAAGTACACACTTCTCCCCGACAATATCACGGTTTTCCTTGACGCATTGCCTGGCAATCCTGAACACCTCACGTTTTTGGTCATCGCGTTGTAGAACATGCTTGAACTTTCTTTCCTCAGCTTCCCTTCTTGCTAAGTACACTTCTCTCCTAGCTTCCCTCCTGGCCACTTGATAGTCTACTCTACTTCCCCCATCCCGCCATACTTTCCAAGCCTGCTTTTTGGCCTTAATTGACCCCTCCACCCTACTGTTCCACCACCATGTTACTCTCCTCCTGCCTACAGGCCTGCTCCAGCCACAGACTTCGTCTGTCGCCAACAGCAGGTTTGCTTTCAGAAATTTCCACTGTCCCTCTATATTGTCCGATTCTAGATGCTCTTCCTTACTGTCGAAAGCATCAAGTAATATGCTTTGAAATTTATTTCTGGCTGTGGGGTCCTTTAGTTTCCATATTTTCCTCCTGGGGATAGTCCTCTTCTGCTGTCGAGTACGTCTCGTCCTGACTATGAGGTCGCTAATTATCAGTCTATGTTGAGAGGTGCATTCTTCATGGGGGAGGGATTTAGTGTTTACAACAGACACTCTGTCACGTCTTCTGGTAAGGATATAATCTACCTGGCTTGTGTGTTCCCCGGATCTATAGGTGATCAGGTGATTGTCACGTTTTTTGAAGTTAGTGTTACAGATAGTTAGGTTATTTGCATCACAGTATTCCAGGATTCTGGAGCCTTCCTCATTTCTAGTACCAAACCCATAGCCTCCATGGATTTCGTCGTAGCCGTCACAATGTTGTCCAACGTGACCATTTAGGTCGCCTGCAATAATTATATAGTCACTGTCAGATATTTGGGAGGTAGTTAGCAACAGTGTCTCATAGAATCTGTCTTTTATAGTGCCGGGCAGTCCGGATTGGGGTGCGTACGCAGATATTACTGTCACCGTAGTTCTATTGAGGACAAGTCTTATTTTAATTATTCTGTCGTTCACTCTATTTACGTCTATTATCTTATCTGCCCACTTTTCTGCTACCATGATTCCTACTCCACCCAGCCCATCGTCGTTTCCCACCCAGAAAAGCTTATAACATCGTTTTTTACCCTCAATGAATCTAGCAGACCCACCCCTCCACCTGGTCTCTTGAATACAACAAACATCGACCTCCTTACGTTCAAGCATTTCTACAACCTCGTTAGCGCGACCCTTTAGGGTGCCTACATTTATGGTACCAACTCTGAAGTTTTGGGTTGCGTTTGGAGGGTGGGGGTGGTGGGGGGGCGGGAGGAGATAGGGTTATGTTAGCCATCCGCGGACGAAACAAAGAGGAGTGCTCGCATTCTCGTCCACGAGGTGAATTTGACTTTAACTTTGGCATTTTCGCTCTGAGCGTCCAGATTTTTCTCTCCCTTCCACTCTCCAGGATTCCGCAGTCCGTCCGTCCATCCATCCATCCATCATATATCGAAGGCAACCGGGCAAGCGATAGTATAGGCCTCTGGCTTATGATTTGGTCCGCGTAATAATAATAATGGTGATGCGTGGGGGTGGGGGGCTCTGGCTTATAATAATGATGGTGATGCGTGGGGGGGGGGGGGGGCTCTGGCTTATGATTGGTCCACGTATTAAGATATATATAAAAGTGGTCATGTAGGTATCACAACAAAAGCACCCAATACCCACTGTAAATGATGTTGGTGTTAGGAAGGGTACCCAGCTGTAGAAATCAAGCCAAAATCAGTTCTGTATGACCAAGACATGGTTATCTGATCTGCCATTGCCCACAACAGGACAACCCACCCACCTAACCCATGCTAGCATGGAAGAATGGGCGTAAAACAGGGATGATGATGATGATATATATCTATATATAAAAAGTTGTAGTTCCTGTCTGTGTGTTTGTTTGTTTGTTTGTTTGTTCATAAACTCTTATGGTTTTGGAGATAGACCCCATAACCATATATATTCTGAAACTACATTGCCCAGGGTACTTGAATAAGTATATTTCATTTTAATCAAAGGGTACCCCGAGGGCACAAACCCCCACTGATCTATTCCTTGGAAACTCCTGGCACTTAGTTTAAACCTTTCTGTTTCTATTGTCGTAGTGTTATATGTATGGTTAGTGCCTTCGGTTGGTTTTCTTGGTGTCACATTTTATAACTGTTGTGTTTACTCTGGATATAATGTTTTTAACTTTCACGCCATTGAATGCTTTGTAATTGGCTCAAACAAATTGAATAGTACTTGCTGTGCAACAGGTAAAATTTTGATTTATACCTATTATATATATATAGGACGGCATGTATATGTGAAGGTATGTATATTTCCTCTGATATTTTGTAATACTTTTACATAGATCTATATGATATACATACCAACACACATATACATCACAGAAACGATCGTAAAATGATGAATTTTTAATATAAGGAACTTGATCTTTGTTTTTATTTCATTGTTTTTATTAATTTATATATATATATATATATATATATATATATATATATATAAATATATATATATATATATATATAATCACATTTTTGCCATTTTATGTCTGTGTTCCACACTGGCACAAGTAGGAGTTGAGGCAAGAATGACAAAGATGAAAGAGAAAGATGATATCATAGATAATTGTTTCTACTTTTGGCACAAGGCCAGCAATTACAGAGTACATTACTGGTACTTTATTTTATCGACCTCTGTATGGATGAAAGGCAAAGTTAACCTCGGCGGGATTTGAACTCAGATCGTAAAGGGACGTAACTATGCTGGAAAGCATGTCCGACCCTCTACCGAAACTGCCAATTCACCGCCCTTGATGATATCATAGATAATTGTTTCTACTTTAGGCACAAGGCCAGCAATTACCCAGTTCATTACTGGTACTTTATTTTATCGACCTCGTAAGGATGAAAGGCAAAGTCAACTTCGGCGGGATTTGAACTCAGATCGTAAAGGGACGTAACTATGCTGGAAAGCATGTCCGACCCTCTACCGAAACTGCCAATTCACCGCCCTTGATGATATCATAGATAATGAATATAGATTACATGCCTTAGAAGAAGCCTTAGAGGTATGAGACGTAAAACATAAAGGGATTAGGAAAGCTGAAGAAATAAGGAAGAGTCACTGAGCAAGAAATTACTATTATTATATAGGAGGGAGATTCAAGTCAGAGATTGCAGATAGTAGTGAGAAAAGTTAATTTTGTCTAAGAAACATGATCCAAATACATAACAGTACTAGAACCAATAATCTTTTATATCATAGTCGTGTACATGTCACTGGGATATTTAGGCCTATGATTTAAATCTGAAACAAAGAAATGCACGCACACACACACACAATCACTCACCGGCATAGACAGGTAACCATGGTGGAAAAGCTAACTAAACAGTCAAGGAAAAAAATACACCTGACTAATGTTTCTCATATGGAAATTTTTATTTATCCTAGGATTCTGGCCTTCCTCCCAAGAAATCTTAGTATGTAATAACTTATGTCAGAATGTAAATATTCAGTTTATTGTTTCCTGTCATTTGGAAATCTGACTGTTATTGTAAAGTAAAATTGTTACAAACAAACTTAAGTTTTATTAGATGATTTGTATTAATAATAATAATAGGTGGAAAAGGAGAATACAGGCCACAATAGATAATCTCTTAAAGGGCATTTTTATCTTAGTTCAAAAAGAGGGGGAGCTTAGAAATGAAAAAATGCACAGCACTGGAAAAAAGTATGGCATTGAAAGAAAGGGCCAAAAAGAAGTAATGGGGGAACTCAAGCAACATCTGATAGCAAAAAGAAGCAAAGATAACTAGATATGAACAAAGTATAAAGCAATATCAGCAGAATAGACTATTCTATTCAGAGTAGAACAAAAGAGATTTTACCAAGAAATAAATGGAGAGTGTATAGATGAAGTGATTATACCAGATAATATTGAATGTCAAAGGTTTCAGAGCAACATTGTAGAGTAAAGAGAAGGAGCACAAAAAAAGGACGCTGAATGGTTTGAAGAACTTAAACAAACAACAGTGTGCCCACAGCAGGTAGAACTAATCATATCAGCTAGGGACATGAAGGAAACCAGAAAAAACATGAGCAATTGGAAGTCTCTGGGACTAGATGGAACTCAAGGCTACTGGATCAAAAATGTGTGGTGTGTTAATCTTGAACAGGGGCAAAATAAAAAGCATTGAGGGGTTGGTGCTGCCATCAGAGAAGGTTATGAAGCAAATAGAAGAAGAAGGTTATAAGTACTTAGGGATATTGGAAGTTGATAAGATAATGCAGGAGGAAATGAAAGAAAAATTTAAGGTGGAATACATTCACAGACTGAGACTTATTCTCAAGTCAAAATTGAATTGACAGAATAAGATGGAAGCTATCAATACATGGATGGTGTCACTCCTTAGATATAGATATGTGTGTGTGTGTGTAGGGGGGGGGGGGGGCATGGGCAGTATTAGAACTAAACAGTTTAGACCGAAAGACAAGAAAGATATTGATATTGACTAGATATGGAGTATTTCACCCAAAAAGCAACACAGTCAGATTATATGTACCAAGAAAAAGAGGAGAAAGAGGACTGATGGGGTGCAAAGACAGCATTAGAACAGAAGATAAGATGGTGTGGTACATAAAATGTTCCAGAAAACTCCTGTTGCTGGAAGTAAGAAGGTTAGGGCTGTGCAAAATAGAAGATTGTAAAGAAAAAACACAGTACAAGCATTTGAAGATGGATGAAGCTGAAAGTAGATGGACAGAAAACAGAATGTATGGACAATTCCATCAAGATATTGAAGATAGGACAGACAGAGAAGAAAGGTGGTTATGGATGGCTAAAAGTGATCTAAAACCAGAAACAGAAGCCTTAATCTGTGCTGCTCAAGAACAAGCATTAAGAACTAACTACATCAAACATAGAGTAGACTACACAGCAGAAAGGGATAAATGTAGAATTTGTGGCGTGAATAGAAAAACTGTATGGCATATTACCAGTCAATGCACACCACTAGCTCAGCAAGAATATAAGAGACATCCCAACAACATAGCAAGGATATTCCATTGGGTACTTTGTGGCAGATATGCACTTGACAGAGCAGAAAAGTGGTACGAACATAACCCTGAGGGCATTATCGAAAATCATAAAGCAAAGATCCTGGGACTGTGATACAGTGTGACAATGAGACTGAGCATAGGAGACCAGATATTGTATTAATTGAGGAAGAAAGCAAATAGTGTTGGATCATAGATATAGCCTGTCCAGCTGATAACAAGGTATGTGATAAAGAAGGAACAAATTGATAGATATGACATGTTAGTTTGGGAGGTTAAACAGTTGGGATCACTAAGAATGTGGTGGTAATACTAATAATAGCTGGAGTCTTATGAACAGTGAGTAAAGATCTTGAGAAGTTCATTAAACAAATAGGGTTTTGAAATAAGGATGGAACATTTACAAAAAAACAGCATTGTTTGGAACAGCTTCAATATTCTGGAGGGTACTCTAAAAATAAGGGGTGACACCTCAGTTCACTGGTAGTGAAAAGCTAACACTGTATCACATCCCCAGCATTAGAAATTGAGTGAAGAAATAATATTAATAAATGTATATTATAGTCAAAGCCGGATATTATATTCAAAGATCACAAAGAAAAGAATGTCTTCTAGTTGATATATGAATCCCCACAGATGACAATATATCTATGAAGTAAATGGAGAAATTATCCAACTATAAAGATCTAGAGATAGAAATAATCTGAACATGGACTGGGAATGATAACAAAAACAAAAACAGATACAGAATCAAAACCCCAGGAGTTACAAATGTATACAGCACACAAAAAACAGTACTACAAGACATTTGCACACACATTATGAAAAGTACTCTCAATACAATAGAAACAACATCACACTGCACATACACAAGGCACACAGAGCTGTGTTTGGTAATACAGTGACAGCATACAATAGACATAAGACTAATAATAATAATTGTTTCTACTTTTTGCACAAAGCCAGCAATTACCCCAGTGCATTACTGGTGTTTTATTTTATTGACCCTGTAAGGATGAAAGACAAAGCTAACCTCGGCAGGATTTGATCTCAGAATGTAAAGGGCCTTAACTCTATGCTGAAAAGCATGGTATCCGACGCTCCATCGATACTGCCAATCCATTAGGCACAGGACTAGCAACTTTTTTTGAGGGTGGGGAAAGACAATTAAATCGACTCCTGTATTTGAAGGATAAAACAAAATAATTGTTTCTACTTTTGGCACAAGGCCAGCAATAACCCAGTACATTACTGGTACTTTATTTTATCAACCCCGTAAGGATGAAAGGCAAAGTTAACCTCGGCGGGATTTGAACTCAGTCCGTAAAGGGACTTAACTGTGCTGCAAAGCATGGCGTCCAACCCTCTACCGATACTGCCAATCCACAAATGCAAAGTTAACCCCAGTGAGATTTGAATTCACAGTTCAGAGAGCCAGAATTAATACTGTGAAACACTTAATCTAATACTCTCAAGACTGCGAATTCATAGAGCTTTAAGTTAATGTTTCTGTTATTTCGTGAATGAATAAATCTATGATCAAAGGTATTCTATCCAGGTATTTAGTACTACTTTTCTAACACTAACCATTACACTCTACTAACTACCACCCTCTCCATTCTTCGGTGAAACTAGAGTCCTTGCCATTGCCTTCATTTTCCGTTTTTAAATATCTGTAGTGTTGTTGTTATTTGAAATAGATTTGTTTATGATTTCCTTGATTATAAAACTGTAAATATCTTAGAAGAAAAATTGATTGTGACATCTATCTGTATGGCAGTCTGTCTGAATTTTAAGATATATTTATTGTATGATTAAATAAAAACACATTTTTTGTTATGAATTGGCAGAGACATTCAAAGGTCAGATAAAATGTTTTGCAGTATTTGTTCCAGCTATATGTGCTCTGATTTCAAATCCTGCCAAGGTCAACTTTGCCTTTTATCCTTTTGAGATTGATAAAAGCAGTACCAGTTCAGTATCTCTTTCTCACTTCCTCTCTTTCTTTGGAAGAAATCGTCTGTGTTTAGACTTGGAGAAGGGATCGGCTTCACAGTTTTAAAAAAGCCAGATGTATGTCTCTTACAACTCCATCAGGGGTTACAAGTCCATATCAAATAAAGTATATAATACAATGTGTCTTCTTCATTTTTAAAACAGTAGAGTGTGATTTGAAGATTTGGTTGCTGTTTCTAGCAGATTGAACATCTGTGTAGAAGATTTCTCATTGGATTTTTAAGTTATTTACTGATGGTTTACTTATATGTGGATGCAGCATATGGCCAATCAGTTTTGGGTTTGATTCTACTGCATAGCACCTTGTACTAGTGTTATTTAGTGTAGCACCAGGTTGAACCATGCCTTGTCAGTGAAACTGGGTTGACAGAAACTGTTTGGAAGTCCATTGAATAGACTGTATCTGTAATTCAAAGGGCCAGCCATTGTGTCACTCTGAATTTCCTTTAGAATTATATTATGGCTGTATATGCCTGAGGAATTCTCAACCACTTACCTACTAATTTCATGAGCAGGCTGTTTAGTTGGTTGAACAAAACTGGCACACTTATCATTGAAACCAAAGTAGGCCCATCAAATTGAATCTTCATATATATATTAGTGGGTAGTCCATCATATAATGAGAGACGTTTGGAGTATACTTTTGCCACAGTAACATATAACAATATCACATACTTATGGTACTTATACAAAATAATAAAATGAAAACTAATTTTGGAAATAAAACTAGTTATTAAGATTTGAAAAAAAAGTTTCTGATATATGTATTTGCAATAAATGTGTTATCAATAAAAAATAATACTGCAATACTCTGAAAATAAAAGGAGAGACATGATGGAATTTTGGAAAAGATAAAAAAAAACAGAGCTATGTTTTCATTATATAAGTTTAATACTCAAATATTATTATGAATAATTGTTGTTATAATTCACTTATACAAACACTACAAGTCCTCAGTCTTCATTTACTAGGTAGTATCATAACTTTTCTGGATTAGTTCTGTAGTGCACCAACAAATGTAAACACATGGTTGTGCATGCAGTGACTACTAGCAGTGACCTTCATGTACTAGTGTACTGAGTTACATCACTGTGTTCACTTCACAAGTTGTGAAATTTGTGTTTTTGTGATCATATGTATGCTGTAGCCAATGAGAAATTTTGCGTTCAACTTATGAAGTCTGCTACAGAGACATTGAGCATGCTTTAGCAAGCTTATGGCGATGAGGAAATCGGTTGTATGCAATGTTTTAATTGGCACGGGTGCTTCAAAAGCAGAAGAACGCCCCTAGAAGATGACAAGTAATCTGGAAATCCTGCCACAAGTGTTACCCCCGGAAATGTGGAGAAAATTAATCAGTTTGTGCGTGAGGATCGTTGGAGAACAATCAACGATATTGCTGATTGGTTCACCTACCTGTGAGGCACCATCATGTCAGATGCCAAGATCGACATAGAAATCGACAATAAACTAGTGAAGACGATCAGTGCATTTCGTAGAATTTACAAGCCTCTTTGGAACAACAAACACCTGAAAAAGGCTATCAGGATCAGCATGTACAGAGCCACAATCCTTACCACACTTCTATATGGCTCAAAGTCATGGGTCACTTATCGTCACCACTTTCAACTCCTCAAGCGCTTCCACCAGCACTGCGTCTACATGATCCCCAAAATTCACTGGAGTAATTTCCTCACCAATGTTGAAATCCTTAATGGGTGGAAGTCACCAGCATCGAAGCCATGCTGCTGAAGTCCAAGCTATGCTGGGCAGGCCATGTCTCCAGGATGAAGGGTCATACCTGCCCAAGATCACACTGTACAGCAAACACTCCATTGGCCATCACAGTAGAGGGGTACCAAAGAAGTGATACAAGGACTTCGAAAACTTCCCTTGGTGTTTGTCATATTGACCATTGCCAGTGGTCCACCCTAGGTAAGGGCCATGATGCCTTGCATCTCACCATCAACCATGCTGTCTCCTTCAGAAGCACCTGCAGGGCCACCCTTATGGACAAAAAGAACAGGAGGAAGAATTGCCACTTCACGTCATCAAACCCTGACCAGATCTTCAGCTGCAATGCCTGCCTGTCCCACATTGGCCTTGACAGCCATGAGCATGCCTGCAGACAACATTGACCACCTTCTTCTTAATCTTCATCTGTGAAATCAAGACAATGATATATATATATATATATATATATATTATATTATATTTTGAGAATAAACTCTCAGTCGTTTACAATAATTAAGCTCCAGGAAGGGGCTCTTCCGAGCAGTTACATTTAAAATATATGATAAACACGAAATGTGTTCATATTGCAACAGACAAAGTTAGCTATTAATGAAATAAACTAATTAATTTTACTCGATTCCTGTTGATATGCACAGTAGATTTGGGTATTTCACTCTTTTATTTCAACTCCATTTCGATTCTCTTTATTTTTCAATTCACATTCCACCGTTGCGAAACTTATTTGGGTTTCGAGGTTCAAATTCGTCTACAGAACAGGTTTGAATTTCGAAATTTAAATATGTCCAGGAATCATGGCTGTTGCCAATATAAGCTTGTCTTTATTGACTTATATCGAGACAGACAAATTGTATTTACTTTGATTAGTTTATTTCATTAATAGCTAACTTTGTCTGTTGAAATATGAACACATTTCGTGTTTATCATATATTTTAAATATATATATATATACACACACACACACATATATATATCTATTAGTTTTGTTCTTTAATCAAATTAGAATATTTCTGTTATTTCAAGACAGCCAGACAAGCAAGTTACAAACCATAAATTATCTTAGTAGATGTGTGTGTTAATTAAATATATCCCTTAATTTTTTACCTTTTATTGGAATACCGCCATTCATCAAAGATTGCTTTCCCTTTCTCAAGAGTTTCTGCATGTTTCAAAAAGATGGCACTATTTAGGACAGAGGATCGTAACATTCTGTAAAAGACAAGAAAAAAGAATGATTGCATTGCTTCAGAG
The DNA here is from genome assembly GCA_964016885.1 of Eledone cirrhosa. Lineage (NCBI taxonomy): Eukaryota > Metazoa > Mollusca > Cephalopoda > Octopoda > Eledonidae > Eledone > Eledone cirrhosa. Next base: position 113,806,736 of record OZ024741.1, on the reverse strand, counting down.
TGAATCAAAATTCAAAGTTTGGAGTTTTTGCCTGCACAGCATAATTTCAAGTCAAGAAAACTTTCTTTTTTGATCTCTCTCTCTCCTCTTCAATCTATCTCCACCCTCTCCCCTCTCTTTTTCTTCCAGTTGGTTACAATGACCAGAAATCTTTGGTCACCTCACATACCATAATTATCATGTTCATTAACCCATTCTTGTTTTATTTTTCTGGTACTTCATATTGACTAGTACTTTATTTTATTGACTTTTGGAAAAATGAAAAGCAAAGTTTACCCTGGAGAGATTTGAACTCAAAATGTAGAAAATCATAACTAAATACCACAAATTATTTTGTCTGACATGCTACTGATACTTTCAATCCACCAATTTCTTCTTATTATTTTGATGGGGTTGTTTTTAGATGAATATAAACACTTTAAAACAAACAGTATTTGATTGTATAACCAAGGTCTGTTTGGTATCAAGAGGAATAATGTCTTATTAAAATTTGGACTGTGAGGATTGTTCATAAAATATAGAGGTATGCATTATGCAAATTTTGGAAAATCATATAAGAATTCAGCATCTTCATTTTTACCCCTGCTTTCTATGCTGGCATGGGCTTGGTGGGTTGTCAGACAGGTCAAAGTGACCAATTCTGTTCATTATGATCCATACATGGCATGGTTTCTATGGTTGAATTCCCTTCCTAACTTCAATGACCTTACAAGGTGTACTGGATACATTTTTCCTGGCACCAGTACTACCATTTTATAGAATGAACCGAGTGGATTTTATCGCACTAATAACACTAATGACCAAAAGAATATAATTGTAAATACAAGCGGCTGAAATGGGGTTCTCCAAAGGGTTTTTAGAGTAATGTTACTCAATAGAGTCTGTAGCTTGGAGATTAGGGGGTCACCCATCACTCCAGATACAGCTGCTACATCTCCAAATTGTATATAATTTTTATAAAACAATAATTAACATATGATACAAAATATAAAAACATTTACGGTTACCCACCTGCACACAGGTGAGAACCACTAGTTAAGTTGAGTCAGAATACCCCATATTCCTGCTCATCCACTATGTATTATATATTTTCTGCGGATCCCCAAAATCCTATATAAGTATTTCATCCTTGATATCATCCATAGAAGCAACTACAACTTCTTGTCAGAAATATTTTATTCCTTTGTATACTTCTTTTGTTGTTAAAAGTAAAAGTTTATTGTTCAGGAGGTCTTGGTAGCAATCTTTTAGTCCATCCACATATTGAGTCCATCCACATATTGAATGGATTTTCCTGCTTTAATTCATATCTTTTGTTAAACAAGCAAGTGTTACTGATTCTGATAAGTGTGTACTTTAGGGAATTATACTGTTTAGTGTCTAGTTTTGAAGATTCCTGACAGAGTTGTTTTCTTTTTTGCTATATTTTTCTTTCTTCATTTTCTTTTGACTCCTGTTACAACAAACTGTCAGTTTTCCTCAACCTCCATTTCATCCTCATCATCACCAATAGATGGGGTGGTACTCTTAGGAGGAGGAGTTTCAGTATAATTCATTTCACAATTAGGATGCAACTCAACACTGTCTGCTTCAGGAACTGGAAGGTTCCTGAAGAGGTCTCCTCAGAAATGGAACTGGTGGTGTGATTGATAATTGTTTCTACGTTAGGCACAAGGCCAGCAATTACCCAGTGCATTACTGGTACTTTATTTTATCGACCCCGTGTGATTGATAATGCTAGAAGAACTTATTCATTATGTGGTTTTGTTTTCACCCCACTCATAACCAAAAGCCCTCAAGTGGCTTTTGCTGCCACAAGTGTTACAACCAGGTTTTTTGTTTTGCACCATCATCCAATTGCTGTTCACACAGGACCTATAATAGGAGAGAGATCTGGAATGGTGTTGTAATGCTGGGGTGGGGATGAGCATGAGTACTTGCAAATCTCTACTGACCCCTCCAGACCATATATCATTTTTCATTACCTTGGCATTTATTACATGCCTATACTATTTAACAAAGGCCACTATGACCCAGAGATCAATGTCATTGGCTATTCATAAGACTATGCCTTTGTATTTCACCTCCTCATGTAGTGGGATGTGAAATTGTGAGCAAGGGTTTCATATATTATTTCTGCTTATTTCCTCATTCCTGAAAGTCAGGCAGATAATCCCATAAAATTTGCCATTTTCAATGCTTGAAGTTTAAGTCCAGACACCAGACACCACCTCTTTAAATCCATTAATTGAAAACATAGAAAATTACTCCTTTTCCTACCCATATTCGTTCGTAGGACAAAGGTAAATCAGTTTCCTCCATGTCTGATTCTGGATATATTCCTCAGGCAAGGAGATACAACAATCATTTTGAATACAATGTAACCACTGGTCTGTTTCAGTCTTTGTTTTCACTCTAACAGTAATAATAATAATATCATTTGCTGTGTTTCATTGTAGATTGACTAAGTTAAATATATAGTATTCAGATTAGAGTTATGCAAATCAATGTTCATTGACCAACAAGAAAATGTAAGATATTTTCTCTTACAAAAGATAAATAATTGTCTAAGTATTTTGTCTAGAAAGTATTCGCTGTAGTAAAATATTAGTATATACTTATTTCTTTTGTGTTCTCGTTACTTCTAAGACATAATTCCTTTTGAATGCATACAAACTAAAGAAAATCCATCTAATTATTATAGTCTATAACTTGGTGTATGAACGCAACATGACCAAATAGTTAAGAAGTTTGCTTTGCAACCATTAGGTTCCAAGTACAGTCCCATTGTGTGATATCTGGGACAAGTATCATATAGCCTTGTGAGTGAAATTGAGTAGAAGGAAACTTTTTGGAAGCCTGTCTGATGGACTGTACCTGTAACTAAAAGGACCAGTCTCATGCTGAATGTCCTTAAGATTACACATGTCTGTAGAATATTCAACTACTTACACTTTAATTACATGTATAGGTTGTTCTGTTGATCAAATAACTGAAACACTTATTGTCGAAACTAACATATGACCATTCTATTTAAGTTAGTATCTCATTATTCTGAAGTCTAGACTTACTGAATCTGACTTTGCCCTTTATACACCTATGTCTGTGTGGAGCAATAAAAGAAGCATTAATAATATATATGACTTTTGATAATAACCTGTCCAAAACAATCTCTTGTTCTATGAAATAAAAGGGTTCCAATTTAAATTGTAATCTTCCAACACAATTCTTTATACAAGCCATATGTTAAGTTACATTCTCAGTAATGAAATAATTAATAATTTTAGTAAATTGGCTAAACGTTTTCATTAACTACTTGAAATAGAGTGTATCCACTGGGAATCATCATCATCATCATCATCATCATCAACGTTTAACGTCCGTGTTCCACGCTTGCATGGGTTTGGACGGGGGTAGTCCCACTTGAGGCAAGAGTGATTGTCTTGCTCGCATAGGACTGTCTGGCAGGTTTTCTACAGTTGGATGCCCTTCCTAACACCAACCACATTTACAGTGTGGGTCTGGGAGGTTTTTACCGTGTTGCCTACACGGCCACATTACAGCGTGGACTGTGTGTTTTTTTTGTCGTGACACCTACACGATCTCATTTGTTTCGGCCTGGATGGCGCGGCACCAACATAACTTTACATAGAACGGGGTGGTGTGGATGGGGTGGGGGTGGTGGTGGTGGGACGGGGTATATTTTGTTAGAGATGCCTACTGGCTGGAGTAGGTTTTACTATATGGTCATGAAAGAGTTAAAACACAAGACACTCCCAATGAAAGGCAACGTCACAGTGTGAGCTGTAAGAACAACATTAATGGTGTACTTCCCTTCTTCCCAGATTAAGATCATTGTTACTTAAAAATATAATTTTGTCCTCCTCCTCATATTTACCTTGCTAGAATATTGCATACCATATATCCTGATATCTGGTCTCCCCACATTTTTGCGTGAGTCATGTGGAAGCAACTGTCTCCAAATGAGCCAGCTAGATCCCCTAGTAAGAGCAACGAAGATTATAGTTGTTATCTAATCCTCTTGCTCAGGGTATACCCTTGGGTCTCCTGCCAATTAGCTTTGCATATAAAATCTTGTGTGATTTCCTTAGAAATGTTAACATAATTGTGATCTCCCAATGCAAGAAAGTAGTGACTCTATTTTGAGTGACTCCTTGATCTCCAAGCTATGCATTCTATCTAGTAACGTTACTTCAGAGACTTTTTGAAGAAATCCCTTTTCAGCTGTTTGTATTCACAGTATCTTTCATTAGAAATATAATTATGAGAAGGTTAATATAAATATTACTTCACTATTTCTTGTTCTCTCTGAATGGGAGTTTGAAGATATATTTCAAAACACTCATTATAGAATATTTCTATAAAGTTGATTAAATGAAAATAAAGATGGAATGTATTTCTAGAAATTATGATAAGTATTTGGGATGTAAAATACTTTGCTATCAGAGAAGAGCAAATTCTACAATGTTCACAATGTCAATGATAGAAAGAACTCAATGCAGTGACAATGGACATGGGAGAGAGGTGTCTCTAAAATCTGTCTGGAGGGTATGATACCAAGAAGGAGAAATTGGGGATGCTCTAATGGTAGATGGAGAGAGGAGATCCTAAAATAGTCTCAATGTCAGTCATAGATAGAACTCAATGAACAGGGATAAATAGATGAAATATGTTCATGACGTTTCAACTCTGCTGTAAGTGAAAATAATTGTTTCTACTTTTGGCACAAGGCCAGCAATTACCCAGTGCATTACTGGTACTTTATTTTATCGACCCCGTAAGGATGAAAGGCAAAATTAACCTTGGCGGGATTTGAACTCAGAATGGCAAGGGCCGTAACTCGATGCATCAAAGCATGGCGTCCGACCCTCTACCGATACTGCCAATCCACCGAAAATAATGATTAAAAACAAGTATAGTAGTATGTTATTTTGTTGATTATTTAGTCATTAGCCTTTTAACATCAGTATATATATTTAGACTGTAGTCAATAAACTAATTAGGATGACAGTTTATGATCTGTTTTTCTTTTACTGGCATTGTGTGGCAATCTGTTTACTTTCAACCAGTTTCATAGAAAAAGGAAGTTATATTTGATTAATTTTCTTTAACAATTTTAAAAATGATTTATTAATTTTTAATAGGTGGTGTCATTAATAAATTGATAAACTATTGAAATTTCATAGCTATCTAAAATAAAAATTCTGAAAGCAAGAGTCTGTATTATACTTATGTTTATATTTTAGTCTAGAATTAAAAAAAAAATCTAGCTTGAGAATATAATTAGATTTGATATTGTTTGTAGTAGCAACCTAAGGCCATATAGGGTTGAGGGGGATCCTTTAGTTCTATTTAGGACATAACAACCTATTCATGCTAGTTCCATGATAAAATTCACTCAGTCCACTCTGTAAAGTGGTAGTGCTGGGGTCACAAGCAAATAAAACACCCAGAACATTTTGTAAAATGGTTGGTATTGGGCATCCAGCCATAGAACATATACCAAAAATGTAACATTCAAGTAAGATGAGTTTCTTCAATCCCTCCAATCTCAAACTGTGACAATCTGTCGAATCCATTCCAGCATATAAAGTGGATATAAAATGATGATTGTGCGTGAGGTTGCAGTAAGAAATTTGTAGTATTAACACATGTATTATTTAATTGTTGCTTCCTTCCTAATTAGCTATTACTTCCTATCATTCCTAACACTATCATTGATTAACTGAAGGTGACAGTTTTATGAGCAAATACTAATTTATATTCATTGCACTTTTCCTCTCACACGCATCTTAATCACACTGTGCCTTCCAATAACACCTCTTACCACTCCTTTGCTTTCCAGTGTTCTTTTCTGAGTTTCCTAACAACCCAAAAGGAACCACTAGTATATGGTATTGTAAATTACAAGCAAGATGTGATACATTACAGCTACTCATAATCTCATTAATCAATTTATTATTAAATTTACTTTTGAGACCTGAACAAGCTCAGATATATTTGCTGAAATGTTGCTATGACAATTGAGATGCCATTACCACAGTTGTGATGTCCTTACAACTACTGGAATGTCTATACTAACTGAGATGCTTCTACCACAGCTGTGAAACTCCTACCCCAGTTGAGATATCTTTACAAGACTGGTATTTTGTTTATTGACCACGAAAAGATGGAGAGCAAAGTTTACATAAGCAGGATTTGAACTCAGAGAACAGAGAACTGGGACCAATCCTAGAAAGCATTCTATCTGACATTCTAATGACTCTGGCAATTCACAGACTTCTCAGAACTAATATCTGAACTAATAGAGAATACACAACTAAAACAATGTTATCACACTACCTTCCCCAACAAACCATCTCACCAGCTGACAATGGAACTTTTAAATGATCACTTGATAATTTGCCAGATATAGTAGTCAAATCTCTCTACAAAACATGCTATTACCTTAAATTAAAATAGATGCATTAAACAATATAGTTCTTGATGTACAAAAAGACAGAATTGTCATGGCTGGAGCACTTTTGATCATAGGTCAGCGTGATCAGGGCTTATGGGACTAAACAACAACAACTGAAAAATGCAGAAATGAAATGCAGAACATACTTGTTGGTCATTTTAAATATTGCAATTTCATATTGACCAGAATTTTTTTCTTCTGGTCAACTGATATTGTCAAACAGAGTCAGTTCAACACTTGAGGTTAGTTTTTTAGTGAAATCAATTCTTGATCTAAAAATAATCAGGATTAAAGCCATTTTCCCTGGTAAATTAGGTGTTACCCTTTGGGTACTATGACATCATGGGGTCATTCTTGAAGCAGTCTTTTACAGTCAGATGCCATTTTAAGCACCAATGTTTTTAGTCACCTTTTATTTTACAACACATGCGGATATGGTGTACCTATTCTAAACAGGATGCACACAGAACAGTAAATGAGCTAAATCTGGATATACACTAATTCATTATGTTATATCAGTTGTTGCCCTTAAGCTTAAACAAAATTCAAGTGGAAGTGGCTTCTGATTCATCTTCCAGATGACAGTAGCATCAACAACTCCTTCAACTGAATTCCTTATCCAGAAGTATAACCAGCACACACACACACACACACACACACACACACACACACACACACACACACACACACACACACTCTGCCTAGAAAATATTTGATCTTCTTAATTTTTTGAAATTTATTAAAATTTGTTTCTTTGACTGGTATGAAGTGTAAAAGTTTTCACCTTTTTGATACCAAACTGTCAGAAATCACCTCTGGTTCTATGATACTGAACTGTTTGTTTCAAAATGTATATATTTATCTAAAAACCTTCCATTATAATTTTAACATAACAAAGAACCTTTATTATGTTATGTTCCAAACACCAGATTAATAATAAGAAAGGTAGTTATATCATCAATTCCTTACAAATTCTTGGTTACTTCAAAATGATTTGAAACTTGTAAGCAATGTCTTTCAATAGAAATATTGCAACGAATGGGTTAATGAAGAGGAAATATGTCAAGCTGTGACATTGATGCTTTTCCAGAAGAATTTCATTAACATAAATGTAACAGAAAGGTTTTTAGGAAACCACATTACAAACAGAATATAACTCACAAAAGAATTTTCTTCTATCCTGCAGCTAAATAGCAATACCAAAATGAAGTAAAATAAATAGGTATTTCTTTGTTGTTGATGATGATGATGATAATAATGATAATAATAATAATAATAATGAACAAGAGAACAAGAATATCAACAACAATAACATAAAATGGCACTAAAATCAATAGATGCTATCTTGTAGCAATAATGTTGAAAATGTTTCCAAATTTTATGGAAGAATAAGCATTGTCTCAAGTTAGAGAGTGTAGCATTGTTCCCCTTCACTGGCTGGCTGGCTAGCTGGTTAGTTTACTGATGTAGGGTGGTCATTGTTAACGGGTGGTAGTATTTGGTTTCAAGCATAGCTGAGTAGTTAATGTAGTTCACTTTTACGTCTGTGAGGTCCTAGGTTCAACCCCAATCAGCAACATCTTGGAAAAATGTCTTTATCACGGCTTTGGGTAGAATAACTTAACTTAGGGTTAACCCAAATTTTGTGTAGGATATTGGATAGAAACTACGTAGACGTCTTTCTAATTAATTATATTTAATTCCAAGGGACAACTTTGTGACACCTTGCCATGCATGATAAATACATTAAGGGTATACTTGTCTGTAGAATTCTCAGCCATTTAACACTACTACAATGAGTATTTCGAAGGCACGTGGCCTAGTGTGTTGGACTTACGATCGTAATGTCGTGGGTTTAATTCCTGGGCTGGGTTGCGTGTTGTGTTCTTGAGCAAATGAGTACTAGCAATAGCTGGGGGTTTAACTCTGTGAATGACTGGCGTCCTTGTACTCTCAGTCGCTTCATGCCATGAAACCAGGATAATCACCGACTCAATGCACTGCTTGGGCATAAACATGAGGGCGAGCATGCTTGCATGCACAATGAGTATTTAATACAGGTGTAGATGAAGGCATATGCAATATGCTGATGTAACATCATCATTTTCATGCCCATTTTTCCATGCTATCATGAGTTGGTTGGAATGTTTTGAGGCAGTGTTTTACAGCTAGCCCCAATTCTTTTAATCACCTCTTACAACAGGTGAGGCTACCATGTATCTATTCTAAAAAACCAGGATTCACACATATAATGAACTTATATGTCTTACTATAGGTGTTTCAAGTTGCGATCATGCCACAGCTACCTCACACAGCTACTGAAATAGCTGTGATATGATCGCAGCTTGAAACACCCATAGCAAGCCATATATATATTTATTATACATAAACATGTATAATATGAGTGTTTCAAGCTGTGACAATGTCACAGCGACTTCAGTAGCCATGTGAGGTAGCTGAAACATGATCACAGCTTGGCACACCCATAGGCCCATGACTTAGTAGTTAGAGAATTAAATTTGTAATCATGAGGTTACGAGGTCGATTCCAGGACTGGGTGATGAATGATGTCTTTCAGCAGGACACTTTATTTCATGTTGTTCCTTCTGCCACGAGATGTTACTGGTAGATAGTATCAGCAATGGAAAGACCATTAAAGCAGAAGGCCAGCAAATTTGGGGGAAGGGCAAAGTTGATTAAATGAACCCAAATAGTTGATCAGTATTTTACTTTATCGATACCGGAAGGATGAATGATAAAGTAGACCTCAGCAGGATTTGAATTCAGAATGTAAAGAACCAGAAGAAATACTGCAATAGTATTTTATCTGATGCTCTACCAATCTACCACTGTCATTATGTCAATAATGTCAATTAAAAGGGAATTTTTCTCACCTCGCATCTAGCAAAACCATCAATTACGAATTTATAATTATCAAAATTACATGTAAGAGATAATTCCACTGCTAAGATCTCTAAATTAGGTAACTTGTTGATCTAACATTTTAAAAACTCTCAATACCATATTTTTGGGGCATTTTCAAATCGTTTGAAAAATAATCAATGGCAGGCAGGAGGATTGATGAACTGAGGAAAAGGCTGTTTTCTTTAGAGGTCACCTACATTTGGTGGAGAAATGATTGCACATCCAATATGGAGGCTGCTAAGCTCTCTACATCATAATTCATGTTCAAGACATCCCACTTATTTTGCCAGAGCAAGAACCACTGATTGGAGATTGTGACAGACACATTCTGAAGCATTACCTATCCTCACATTGTCCAGGTACCAGATGTTGTGAGGGGCTGTGATGCTTCAAACGATGTTGTCTATCCCAAGAGTGAAAAGAAGGGGTCTCAATTGATGATGTTTTTGAATTCTGGTTGAAGATGATATGACATTGTTCATAGTGAGGAGCATGTTCAGAAATCCATTAGACAAGCAGGCTAGTGGGTAGACAGACAGGACATGACTGAGACAAGCCTCCTCCAGCAGGTGGTCATGGTGCAGACAGTTGAGGTATTTCTCATGACAAGCTTGATTATGAGATGCCTGGAATCACTTGGTGAAGAGGATAATCATAGAAGAACTGTCTAGTGGCTTGGGTAGCTCCCTCATACCCACTGGCTATGCTGACTCTTAACTGCACTAGACTGAGTTTCTCACCTATTTCAGGTATGACAGACTTGCAGATGACCTTGGCTGTAAGAAGAGGCCTCAGGGATAAGGGTACAGGGTGTCATGGATGAACCTGTTAATAAAAGCAGGAGCCTGATGAACAGAACAGCCTACTCCTGAAATTAAAGTGTAAGTGGGTGAAAATTCCACAGACACAGTGTGTAACAAAGCTGGCCCTTTGATTTGCAGGTACACTTTATCTGATCGGCATCCAAACAGATTCTGTTTATCAAGTTTCATTCTCAAGGCATGGGTCAATCTGTGGTTATGGTATATGACATTTGCTCAGTGGGAGTGAACTCAGAACCTAATCATTGTGAAGCAAACCTCTTTTCCATTTGACCACCACTGAAAACTCTTTTAGCTTGTGCTACTGTGACAGGTGGGCTGTAAAATATTCGAAGTGCTATAATTACATTAGGGAATAATTGTACTACAAGATACAGCTCAGTAAGTTTGTTTAATAATTCAATTGGTAGAATTGGGCGGTTGGAGAAAGTATTTGATTCATATATTGATTTTAAAGGAAATATTTCATCTTTCATATCAATTGATATATCGGTATTATATATTCCACCCAATTGATTAACACTGAACTCAATCTGATCATTTTCTATATCAGGATACTTTGAAATGAATGCAAATAAATTATTGAAATACGATGCAGAATTGAAGTGTCTAGAAATATTTAGAACCGAGGCACTTCTAAGGGTAACACAGAGGAGTGGAAGATATTCAAATACCTGGACTTGAACAACTGATTCATTTACGTAGTGGCCACCATTGAGACCTTTAGCACCCTTGGTCCTTTTCCTCTGTAAAGATGAGAGGAGTACATCTCACCTGAGGAAGGAGCCCTGTGAGGTGGAGTGGTTGAAGCAGTGGGTGTTGCTGGTTATTCTCCACAGCCCGCTTTCACCATTTTGTCTGTAGGCACAGCTGAGATATACTACCTAAACTAGAGTGTAGAATTTTCAGGTCCATCCCCACTTTTCCATACTTTCACTATTTAATTTTTCTCTCTTTTTCTTTATTTTGGTGCAAACATTATATAATCCAAGTAAAATTTATGCAATTATTTATTGACTGATTTATTTTTTATTATTTTATCTAGTCACTGTAATGTGTCATGAATAAATGAAGCTTGTGATCTGTAGGCAAGAGGTCTGTAGTAGTGTCCTGCTGTGAGTGTAGAATGTGTCTGTGACTATCAATCTACCACTGGTGTGGAGTATGTCTATGACTCTATCAATCCACCATCAGTGTGGTCTTCTCTGGGCTCTGAAGACTGAGGAATTTGTGTTATGTGACAGGCCCATGTGACCTGTTGTCAAATTGGCACTCTTAACAGGTAACCAAAGCATTTTATTTATTCTATTTGTTGTTGAGCTATGAACTAGTTATTGGTATGGCAATAGTGTGATGTCTCCATTTCTGACCTGGTCCTTTCTGGGTTTCCCAGCTGCTCACTGGGGACATCTGATCGCACAAGTTGGGAGTTTTTGTTCCAGTTCAGATATAGTACTGGTAGGTGAGGATGGGGATGAAGATTCAGTTGATCAGTTTGGTACTGGTCTCCATATGTGTATGCTTGTCTGTGTGTGAGTGCATGTATATGTGTGTGTTTTAGGAGAGGTATTAGTTGATAGTTGACTATTTAAAATGTCTGAGTAAAATATGACTTTAAACTTATTTTTGATGGTAGAATATCTATATACAACATTTTTCTTTTCTTGACGAGAATAAACTTCATTTTCATATTCTGTCTTTAGTTGAAAAATTCATTTGAGTTTCCAATATTTTTACCAACACCTTTAGCTTCATATGTAAAGGATTTAGCTCAGCTAATAAGGTCAGTATGGCTGTCTTTCCTGTTAAAGTGAGGCTTTGTCTTACACTCCTGACTTGAAGAACAATACTACAATCATTACTAGCTTGTTTTTCAGCATTCATTATCAGGGAGCCAGAATATTTGCACATGCATAAAACTCAGATATGGAGTAACTCATTGACTTTGCTATATGTATTGAGTATTATTTTTCTAAATGTAAACATATATGCACATCACATAGTGGTTTCAGTTATTGGACTGAGGCTATGATGGAGCACCACTTTCAAGCACTTTAACCTTTTCATTATATTTCTAACTATATTAAATATATTGTCTCTGGTTTTAAATTCAACGCTAAAATAATAAAACAAATTCGTAGATATTTATAAGATATCTTTCTTATTATCAAGTTAGTATACATAGCCGATCTCTCAGATTTTTACAAAGCACTGAGGGGATAAAGTTAATAAACAGTAGGTGTGCTCATGCATGGAGATGCTATAAAATAGTTCATAAAATAAGTTGGCAGTAGCTGATGGCAACTTCTTTTTCCATTTTATGGGTATTTATCCTATTTTATAAGCATCTCCACACACAAGCATATCATTCTGTATATTAAGTTAGTGTTTAAAACATAACTTCAGTAAAGGCTCTTACAAAAAGTTACAATGCAAGGTTTAAATTTAAATATAAACAATTTAAAAAAAGGGTTCATCATTGTAGCACCATGGGCAGCTTCAGGTAGCTTTATAGGAAAAGGGTAGTACTTGTTTTAGTCAGGTATTTATTTTGTTGATTTCTATCAAATGGCTAATTGCCTTCTCATGTAAAATACTGTTTTACATTAGCACACACAAAGCAAAGGCACACATGCAGATTTTCACTACATGACTTGTCATTTTAGTAGTATTTTAATCCTTTTGTTATCGTATTTCTAATGATAGACGCTGCCTATAATTTTCAGTTTTGAAAATAATCAAGAATTTGGATTGTAATATAACTAATTTTCTCATTATTTATCTGGTGTTTGGTGCCTTGCTTAACGAAGGTTCTTACCTAAAGTTATGGTGGAAAACTTTTTGATAAGTATAAACACTTTAGAAGAAACAGTTTTGTATCATAGAGCTAGGGTTGTTTCAGGCTGTTTGGAACATATTTCTAAAGTCTATTGTAATACTCAATGACTCTATTGAAAGTAGTTTCTTCTAAGATGAAAAAAAAAAAATGTTCTTTTGTTGATGATTAGAAACTCTATGGCATTATTTGTTCCAGTCGGTGGATTGGCAGTCAGTATCGGTAGAGGGTCGGACGTCATGCTTTGACGCATAGAGTTATGGCCCTTTCCATTCTGAGTTCAAATCCCGCTGAGGTTAACTTTGCTTTTCATCCTTACGGGGTCGATAAAATAAAGTACCAGTAATGTACTGGGTAATTGCTGGCCTTGTGCCAAAAGTAGAAACAATTATTTGTTCCAATGTAAAAACTATCAGCCTTGAGAGAGATGACATCTTGAAGCTGGTTTTTAAAAATCTACCGTGATTGGAGGTGCAATATATTGATAAGGATCTACCACAAATAGAAACATTCTTACAGTATATGGAGACTATGGAAATATTCAACAATAGAAACATTTAGCTACTTTATAGCTGTCAATCTTTTTCACCTTTTTTTTTTATTTTGCTTCTTTTCTATTTTCTTTTTTCTTTTTTTTCTGACTCTCATGATTTTGTTTCTTAATTTTAAGTGATATTAGATATCCCTCTTAATCTGTCAGGCTTACTAGCTCTGTACGAGCGTTTAAATTGATTCAATAAAAAAATAAATACATGCTGATGCCTTTAAGTACTTGGTTAATGATATCTAGGTTTGATGTTTTGTAGATAGAGAAATGCTTTATGTTTTGTCTCTGAACATTATCCAGTAATTTCCAGTTGAAGCGAAGTTTTAATGTCAACAAAGTTTATTGTTATCATATTGGTCTCAACCATTGTCAGTTTAAAGGCAAATTTGTTTAATGTTGCTAGGATTCAATTTATGACAACGTTGCTGTGACCTCATATTCAAACTATTCAAAATCATAAGCCTGATATTCATCGTCATCCTCATCATCATTTTATATCCAATTTTCTGTGTTTGCATGGGCTGGATGAGCCTTTTCCAGCATAGCTTCCCTCCACCTACTGCACCCCTTAGTCATCTGTACTGTCAGGTTCAGCATTTTGAGATCTGTTCTCAACCCTTCTGCCCAGGTCCTCCTCCACTGTAGCATCCTTTCACTGGCACTTCTTCACCCATCAATCATTATCCATCTGCATCACATGCCCATATCTGTGCAGTTTTTTCTCTTGAATAGAAACATATTGTCATCAAATGAAACTGCTAAGTTATGAATGTACAAATTCACCAACTTTGCTGTTATACGCCAATTCTAAACTAATCACAGAAAGTGCTTTAAGGCCTTTCAAAAGCAAGGTTTAGTCTTTTCAAAGCAATGTCTTCAAGCAGGATTAAACAAGATAAACAAAAATCGAAAACAGAAGATGCATGGCACACAGTGTATATACACAAAAATGTAAAGAATATGTAGAATGAAAAGATTTATGCCAAATGAAAAGAAGACAAGAAATAACAATGAACTATATGCACATGATTGTATCTCTATCTGCCTGTCTGTCTCTCTTTTTCTCTCTCTCTCAATATATATATATACACTATCCAGGTAAAACTTGAACTGTTAAGATCTCGTTCCTGGATATGTCAATATTTATAAAACAAACTTTGTATTTTATCTGATGAGAACGTACCAAAGTTTTGGTACCCTTGAAATATATATAATAGAATAAATATGGTTTTATAAATATAGTTTCCATTTATTAATATCATTGATATTATACTCCAGAAAACCTGTTGAGCGCTTTGAATCAGTTATAAATATATATATTTGTTGAATTACCAACAAATTAAATATCCCTTTGCTTGTATATATATATATATATATATATATATATATATATATATATATATATATATAAAGAATTAGTATATCTACCAACATATATATACAGATGCATACCTATGCTAGCAAATATATAGGTATTGTCTTAATAACTTTGTGGTTCAATGCAAGGGGATGCAGAACAATTATATGAAAGACGTAAAATAAGAAATTATAAAAATTAACTTACTTACTATCATATAATTGTTCTTCATCCCCTTGCATTGAACCACAAAGTTACTAAGACAAAACCTATATATTTGCTAGCATAGGTATGCATCTGTATATATATGTTGGTAGATATACTAATTCTTTATAATTATCTCCAAATTATTTTGTTGAGCAAAAATTTGCCAAAACTGCTGCTATAGTTCATAGTAATGGTTCGGCTGCTGTCTTCTTAACACCCCACTCCTCACTGATTAACCTCGATGTCATGTGATTGATTCTTTTGAATTTGCCACCGACCAAGTAGGCAGTGATTTTTTCAATGTCTTGGAACTTAGTCCACGCTTTGCTTTTTTCCATCCACTGAATTATTTTTGTATAAGTTCCCTGTGTCCATGCATTGCCTGGGAACTTAGCTGAGAATAGACTTCCCTGATGACGAAAGGCTTTCTCCATGCGTTCCTTCGGAAACCATGTTTATTCCCTTTCAGAAACTAATTAGTTGGAGTGAAATTTTAGTAAGTATGTTAATTTTTATAATTTTCTTATTTTACGTCTTTCATATATATATATATATATATATATATAGATGGATTCAGCAAGAAACTGGTTTGACCATTACTCACCAGACTACTCAATATTTGGGGTAGTAGAGTATGATTATATGAATGAGTCAAGACCCCAAAGGCTGAGATCTTGCCATTTCAACAGCTAGTTCCAGACTGGAACTAGTTGTTGAAACAATTAGTTCGAGTCTGGAATCTGTGGATATGTGGAGAACTTGAACCTCAAAATGTCTCATCTACCACATACCAGCATAGAAAAGTGAATGTAAAAACATTGATTATGATGTTGGAACTACACACACACACACACACATATATATATACACACATATATATATATACATCCATGATGATGGCTTTATCTTGTCAGTCAGAGGATGGCCAGCCAGCTCATTATTCATTGATGAAAGCATTCTCGCTGCCTCTGGGCAGATTTGTGACTATGTGCTTCCAACTGGTTTAAGTTAATACATGTCATTACTTCTTCATCTCCTCAGAACTTTGGAAAGAAAACAAAACAAAACAAAACAAAGCAAAACAAAATTGAAACAAAAACAAAACAATGCACAAAAGAAAGTGAAATACATCTACACATCATTGGATTATAGTGACATCGACACATCATTGTATGAGATGACTTGACACGCATGCCACTTTCTAAAGTATCTATAGTTTAAACAACCAATGATAAGCAGGCATAATATGACATGTAACTATTTCAACCACAGTGTTTATATCAGAGGGTCTCCTCCTCGACTTTTCCGATAAAACATTTTCTTTTTGGAGTTTTCCTTCTACAGCTAGTCTTACTTTATGTTTAGACTCAAAGCCAAATATCTCTAAGTTCTCTACATAATTTATACAGAGAAAGAGAGGGAGAGAGGGGCAGAAAGAAAAGTGTGTGTACATGTGTATGTATATATGTATGTATGAATGTATGCATATAAGTATATATTTATATCTTACATAAGACCACACAATAGGACACTCCCTACTGACTCTAGAATATACAAACCAGTTCACCCTTATCAATACCACATATGACACAAAATTTGAAAAACAAACAAAAAAGGTGTAAGGAGACATTTCAGGGCTCATCAAGATACACAGGCAGTCCAAGCTTGATCAAAACAAATACACAATTTATATGGATGGCTTTCAAAAAGTATGCCTGGTCAAAAAAGCCAGAACTGAGCATCATGTACAATTCAGTGGTCAAGCTCTGTACTGAGCAGACAACAATGATGATTATATATATATATATATATATATATATATACATATATATATATATATATATATATATTGTCGGGGAGAAGTGTGTCTATAATGATGATGGTGTACTTGCATCACTGACGCTGATAAGAAGGTAGCTTGGAAGTGTCACTACGAAAGGCTACTAAATGAGGAGAATAAATGGGAGAAAGACAGTCTCCCCCACATCGATCCAATAGAGGGACCAGCAGTGCAAGTTGAAGGTAGTATAATAAGTAAAGCAATCAGAGATATGAAGACGGGCAAGGCGGCTGGGCCTTCGGAAATAGTTGCTGAAATGCTGAAAGCATCTGGAACGGTGGGACACACTATGGTCACCCGGATAGTAAACCAAGTCATACAGAATGGAGTCATACCTAAGGACTGGCATAGCAGCATCAGCATTAACTGCTACAAGGGTAAAGGAGATACCCTATATAGGGGAAATTATAGAGGCAATAAATTAATTGACCAGGTCATGAAGGTCACAGAAAAAGTAGTAGCGCAACTAATCACAGAGCGAATTGATCTAGATGAAATACAGTTCGGGTTTGTGTCAGGTAAAAGTACCATGGACACTCTTTTCATTGTACAACAACTACAGGAGAAGTACCTAGCTAAAAGTAAACCCCTATACTTAGCTTTCATTGACTTAGAGAAATCCTTTGACAGAGTCACCCGCACCATTATCTGGTGGGCCCTTAGAAAACTAGGTGTTGATGAATGGATTGTGAGAGCTATACAAGCCATGTATAAAGAAACAGTCAGCAAGGTTAGAGTTAACAACGAATATAGTGAAGAGTTTAGCATAAAAGTTGGTGTTCATCAGGGCTCTATCCTTAGCCCCCTCCTATTTATTATCGCCCTCCAAGCTATAACGGAGGAGTTCAAGACCGGCTGTCCATGGGAACTTCTATATGCAGATGATCTAACACTCATAGTCGAATCAATGGCTGAACTAGAGAAGAAATTCCAAACATGGAAGCATGACCTAGAATCAAAAGGCTTTAAAATTAACTTGTCTAAGACTAAAGTTCTAATATGTAGAAAGGAGAATAGGGCACTGGTCCCATCTGGGAAATGGCCATGCTCAGTGTGTAGGAAAGGAGTAGGCAGAAACTCCATTTTATGTCCCAAATGCAAAGTATGGGTGCATAAAGGATGTAGTGGGATCACAGGTAAGCTAATTAAGAATATAGATTTTATATGTGGCCGGTGCTCTGGTGCAATAAGTAGCAGCAAGTGCCTATAGGATACTAACTCATTCCATTGCACAGATGGTTGTATAGAAATAGTGGACAGCTTCCGTTACCTGGGTGACAAAATCAGCAGTGGGGAAGGGTGCTCTGAAAGTACAGTAGCTAGAGTCAGAACGGGATGGAAAAAGTTCAGAGAGCTTATACCACTAATGGCCGCTAAAGGGTTCTCTCTAAAAATGAAAAGCAGGCTGTATGATGCCTGCATAAGAACAACAATGTTACGTGAATGGCAAAGCATAAACGAACTAAGGGAGAAATTAGGAATAAGAGGGATCAGATGTTGTTTACTCGAGAGAAGACTACGTTGGTACGGCCACGTGATGCGCATGAAAGACGACAGCTGTATAAAAAAGTGCAGGGCGATAAAAATAGATGGCAGACCCAGAAAAACCTGGGACGACTTGATAAATTCCGACCTCATACACTTACACCTCTCCAAGACAATGTCACTGGACCAGAGCTTTGGCGCTACACAGTTATACAGAAGACCCGCCTTGCCTGAGTACAAAGCGAAACCTACAGTCAGTAGGCACCTCTAACGAAATACACCCCCATCCCACTACCCCCACCCCATCCACACCACCCCCTTAAATGTGAAGTTATGTTGGTACCACAACATCCAGTCCGAAACAAATGAGGTCGTGTAGGTGTCACAACAAAAAAAAAAACACACAGTCCACGCTGTAATGTGGCCGTGTAGGTAACACGGTAAAAACCTCCCAGTACACACTGTAAATGTGGTTGGTGTTGGGAAGGGCATCCAGCCGTAGAAAACCCGCCAGACAGTTCTATACGAGCAAGATGACCAATCTTGCCTCAGGTGGGAAAACTCTCGTCCAAACACATGCAAGCGTGGAAGATGGACGTTAAACGATGATGATGATGATGATGATGAATGGTGTATATAATCTTTGGGACGCCCTGTGTGTGTGTGTGTGGTTTAGAATAGGTACACCATATCACTACATGTTATAAGAAGCAATTAAAAGGATTGTTGTCAGGAAGAGCACCTGGCTGTTAAATATTGCCTCATAATGACCCCTCAACCCATGCCAACATACAAAAGTAGATGTAAAAATAAAGATGATATAGACATATATATATATATACATGTATATGTGTATGCCTGTACATGCACATACAATGCTAAGATAATTATAAATTGATTTCAACTTACTTTGTGAAAATACTTCCTTCGTTCTCCCAGCCTAGTATTTTAATTTGGTTGATGATTAACTTTAGAATATAATTCTGGAAAAACAATAAACAGAATATTTCATTTATATATATATATATATATATATATATGTATGTAATGTATGTATGTATATACAATATGGATATACATATGTATGTTCTAATCCTGTAGAAGCCATTTCTATATTAAAGTTTATATATAATCAACTATTAGCAAACAGTATCAAGTTGAAACAAGTACACATATGATGTAATTGTTGCCTGCACCCTGAATATTACAGTATAGAACACTTTGAAAGATGTTTGTTAGTTCATTTAATTAAATCTCATGTTATTTGGTTTCTAGTGCTTCACTTTGGTTCTAGCTGATCTAACTGATCTCCTTGGAAATAAGCTGATAGTTTGTGTAAGATTGCACACTAATATTGTTCAAATTGAAGAAATTTATTTCAATACCAAATATACTAATATTAGAACAACACGACCCCCACCCCCCATGAATATAACAATATTCAAAGAATCAATTTTTGAAAATTAGGCTGTTTAGGTAGAGAAAATAAATTGATCTTCAACAGGAACATCCCTAGGGAAGGATAGGTACAAAGAGATGACAAACGAATACAACAAATGGTGAGATGTTTTGGAAAGAACCTGTCCAACCCATGCAAGTAGATGTAAAAATTAGTCCTCAAAGGTTAAACAGAATTTTTCCCGTTTTTTTTTTATGCCATAATGTATTACCTTGACCATGAGTCTAGCTTCCCTTCATATTAGAGTGCATGTTAGAGTGCATGTTAGAGTGCATGTTAGAGTGCATGCTAGAGTGCATGTTAGAGTGCATGTTAGAATGTATAATTTTCAAAATAATAAAAAATTTGAAATGATTTAGTAAAATAACTAACTTTATCATTATTAAGTCAGCATCTGCCACATAAATTAACAAAGGTTCTAGCCAGGCCCTTGGGCTTTCAAGTATTTCTTTTAAATCTTTCACCACACTTGGCATTTGAAACATAACTTAACGATGGTTCTTTCCACGTCTCTTGGCTTTCAGATATTTCTGGACCACTCAGTTTTTAAAATCTTTCACGCACACTACAGCAAAACAATTTAACAAGCTCCTGGTCATTGCAGAACCTCTAGACATTAGCTTAATTAGCCTTATAAATAATAAAATTGTGAAGAAAGATTTTAAAATAGATATAAACACTTTTAAACAAGTATTATAGAACCAGGTGATTTGGCATCAAAAGGGTTAATTTACTAGCAATGATGAGAAAGCAAAACCTCATTAATGCAATTTAAGTTATCTTATGACTCTAGGGGATTGTTATCAGGGGATGTTACTAGGAATGTTTGTAAAAAGCCTTTGTATGATTCACCAATAAACAGAAATGTAAATAGATCAAAGATGTTTCCCCATGATAGCAATAAATAAGAAATCATAATGAAATAATGTCTCTGTCAGTGTGTGTAGGATTAGTTATTTGTTATCTCGGTTTGGATAAATGAACATTATTGGCAGTATTGGTAGAGGGTCAGATGCCATGCTTTCCAGCATAGTTATGTCCCTTTACAGTCTGAGTTCAAATCCCGTCGAGGTTAACTTTGCCTTTCATCCTTATGGGGTCGATAAAATAAAGTAACAGTAAAGTACCAGTAATGCACTGGGTGATTGCTGGCCTTGTGCCAAATGTAGAAACAATTATTATATCATTATTAATCATTATCACAAAAACAGAAAGGAGGAAACACCAGAAGGAGGGAAGAGGAGGAGGAGGAGAAGAAGAAGTAGAAGAAGAAAGAGAAGAAGAAAGAGAAGAAAAAGAAGAAGAAGAAGAAGAAGAAGCAGAAAGAGAAGAAGAAGAAAAAGAAAAAGAAGAAAGAGATGAAGAAGAAGAAAGAGAAGAAGGAGGAGAAAAAGAAGAAGAAATAGAAGGAGGAGAAGAAGAAGAAGAAGAAGAAGAAGAAGAAAGAGAAGAAGAAGAATTTTCTTCTGAATACATAAGAAATAATTGGAAAGAATTTTGTTTAACTCCAAAAAGATGTAAAAAGGATTTGTTTTGTTTTTGCCCCTAGGTACAGTGATAATAAATAACTCAATATACATATACACACACACACACACACACATATATATATATATATAGAAGTGGTTACACAACAGTTAGTTCACCATACCGAGAACAGCTCGAGCTGTGGATCCGCTAATATGAAACAATTGTTCTCAGTATGGTGAACTAACTGTTGTGTAACCACTTCTACCTAACTCATCCCATGGATTGAGTGCTCTACCACTACGAATATTACCTTCCAGTGTTCTACCAATATATATATATATATATAAGTATATATATATATATATATATATATATATATATACATATGTATATTGCTATGATTAATTGAACATACATACAAACCATTTTAGAAAATGAATTGAGAGAGAAAAAAAACAAAAAAACATTTACATACACATGCAAAAAGACTTTCTATAACAATAAAAAAAACATCAGGTGGTGGTTGGGCGAGCATGGTGGTGATAGTGGCATTAGTTGTGGTAGTAGTGAAGGTAGCAGTTGTGATGGTGGTGGTGGCAGTGGTAGTGGCATTAGTTTCTGGTAGTGATGGTAGCAGTGGTGGTGATAGAGATGGTAACAGTGGTGGTGATAGAGATGGTAGCAGTTGTGGTGATGGTGGCAGTGGTAGTGGATTAGTGGTAGTAGTGGTGGAGGAGGCAGTGGTTGTGGGATAAGGAAGGGTGTTATGGAATATTATGGAAGACAGCTTCACATCTGTGAACTTCTTTATGTGTTTTTGTTTTATTTGTCTCTGTTTATTGTAATTTTTTAATGTTTTTTATCTTCAATTTTTGTTATTTTTCCCTACATGTTTTTATGCGTATCTAGCAGATAAAGGACGTTATTAATAAAAAAGAAATTATTATTATTGGCTGAATTGGTACAGCATCGGACAATATATTTTGTGGCATATACTTATAGCCTTTTATATTCTGAGTTCAAATCCCGTCAAGGTTAGCTTTGCCTTTCATCATTACGACGCCGATGAAATAAACTACCAGGAATGCATTGGAATCGATTTAATCGACTTTCACCTCGCTCAAAATTTCTGGCCTTGTGCCTAAATCAGAAACCATTATTATTATTGGTAGGGGGTTGGTACAATCATGAGAGTGTTAGACAAAATGCTGTGTGGTATTTGTTCTGTTCTGAGTTTAAAATCTACTGAGGCCAACTTTGCCTTTCCCCTTTCTAGGGTCGATAAAATAAAGTACCAGTTAAGTACCAGGATTGATTCAATTGACTATTCCTTCATTCCAAATTGCTAGCCTTGTGCTCAAAGTAGAAACAATTATTATAATTTGGAAACTGTCTGGTGGCTATGACAAAAGAGGTTGTATGGTGGATATGACTGAAAGTACTGAAAACAGTTTTTCTTCAGCTAAACCCTCATCAACTTTTTCAAGTTCTATTTGGAGAGTGGAAAGAGAAGTGCTGTCCCCACCGCCATCTGGTATATTTGTTAAAAGTTGGGTGAATGTAGAGAGAGCTGGCTTTCTGTCAAAATTAGAACCCCTGTGATCACTCAAAATGTTAGGCTTCACAATCAATGGGAATTTCTCAACATAGCTAGAACTGTATCATGATTACTGGCCCTTCTTTTCAGAGCCCAACAAATAATGGCCCTCTACAAGATCCACGTGAGACCTACAATGGAGTACTACTCCAATATCTGATACTTATACTAGAATTATAGGACACACCCATAAAAAACGTCCCAGCCAATGGGTTTCAAGTCATTCTCGGACAGTTCCCTGCTTATGGCTAACAGATGTGCAGCTATTTCCTTCAGCCTCTTCTACAATTACTCCAGTGGTTGCTACTCCCCAGAACTTGCTAGTCTCATAGCACAACAACTCAAACACTTATTTACTTGTCTTTCCATTCATCACCCATATTATATGTGTCCTCAGGCCACACACTAACCATAATGCTTAGTTCTTCCTGTCAACAATGTTGGCCTTCTGGATCTTTTTCGAAAATCCAAACACAGTGAACCTGCAACAGTTTAAGCTGAATGTATCAGCATTTATCTTTCTGGTCTTGGAGTGCCTACAAAGTACACTGGTATTTTCGAGGTCAGAGACATCGATGCTGTTAATGTTCTGCTTAAACTATTGCATGTCCAGTCTTGTGAAGAACATAGGCACTGCCTCTTCCTTCAGACTAACCAAGTGAAAAAAATGTGTGTGTGAGTGTGTGCACACATTTATAATTATTTGTCAGTGTGAGAGTGTATCTGTGCACGTATGTATGCATATATGTATGTGTGGGTGTGTGTGTGTGTATATATATATATATATTATTCAAAATATTAATAAATGAAAAATATTCTCATAATCAAAATATATATTTTATTATACATATTTCAAAGGTACTGTGGTGTTTAAGTACATTTTCATAAGATAAATATAAGATTTGATATGCGACATACCGCTACGGTTTTGATTATTCAATTCCAATAGTGGCAGTGATACTCCAGGAAAATTTTTTGTCGAGTGCTTCTAATCTATTGTAAAATTGTATTCGTTGAATAATCAACGAACCATATTAATCTTTGGTTATATATATATATATATATATATATATATATATATATATATATATATATAATTTATCTTAATTTTGGATATAGATATATAAATACGGCTCCTTAATTGTAGAGCTAACTCTGTTGAAAGGACTCGACTGCTGTTTCTAGTTGTCGATAACCCTATTCACGCCACTGGGACGAAGCTACTATGATGTGTGTATTTCTAGTAAATACTACATGTGGTGATGGCCAGTCGCAGATTTGAACTTGTTGTGTAAACACGGATCGCTGGAAATTTCTTCCTTGTTGAAGATCCAAATCTCCACTTCCGTGGTTTACCATCCGATTAATTGGTGAAATATATTTCTTTAATGGAATATATACAGGGAAGATTAATCATATTATAAGGTATCTATTTTTGAAGTTCTGGTCAACTTTATTTCGTTACCTACCTAGCTATGTGTGGTTACACACTTGTAAAAATTATCTCCTGTGATTATTCATGTTTATATATATATTAATCAATTTCTAGTTATTATATATATATACGACCTCTTTTATACCATAAACGTGGTTCTGTCTTTGCGCGTAATTGTTTTTCACCGCTCCTATTAATGACGTATTATTCGTTTTTTCCCGTTCTTTGCCAGCGAACGTCACCATGAACCAAAGTATCGTCTTCCTGTCTTCCTCCGGTTGCAACGTTTTTTGAAATATCCAGTTCTGCGTTTACAGATTGACTTTGTTAGTTTCAGAAGATCCCGTTAAGGGTGAAAGCAGCGATTCTTTGCTTAAACTTTAATCTGTTATATTAATAAATATATATATATATATATATACAGTATTTTCCGTTGTGTTGTAATATAAATATTACACACAGTAGATTATCAGCTCACGTAGAGTTTGCTCGACGGTTCCAGTTGTAGTTCCAAAAGTAATCCGGAGAAAAATAGAAAGATTTGAATGGATACAGTTTAGTTGAAAGGAATTTATTGACACGTGTTTCTATAACAGTTACATAACCTAAAACAGCTATCTACAAACTTTTAGTTACGCAGACATTCAATATTTCAATGTTATTATTTACTGTCATTTCATCAGAATAATATTACTGAGGACCTATTTAGTTTTTATAGAGAATATTAGGAGGGAGGGGTGAAGTTGTTAGAAGAATAGTTGAAGGAGTGGTTTTTCGATAGCAGTGAGAATTCTTGGTGGCAGTGAGTAATTAGATTCCCATCTGTTGTTTTGACATTTTTTATAGAATATATTATTGGTTATTTTTCTAAATCTATAGAAGGATTAGAGATAGTGAAGATATGCGTGGTTGGTTTTGTGTTTGCACTTAATTAACATTCAGACTTAAATTTTTCTTTCAAGTGTACGTATCCTTTCACCCACGCATTCACACATAAATATATTTGCACACCTCTACAAAATACATATACACACAATTCACATATTCATACTTACACATACATACACATGCATACACATATATATACACACATGTATTCATGTACATACATACGCGCTCATGTGTATACATTTTCATACTCAACTTATCTTTATATACACACGTATAGACACACACATATATACATACATACTCTATTCCATGTGTACACACATTCACATACATACACATCCATATACACATATATACATACACATATATACACACACATATACATACACACATATATATATATATATATATATATATATATATATATATATATATATATATATATATATATATACATACATACACAAACATACATATACACACATACACATATATATATATATATAAGCACTTTAATACATGAATACACTTACATCTAACTATACACATCAAACATATATATATATTTACTTATTTATATACATTTTCACATATATATACATACTTATGGACGTTTTTAGACACATTCATTATCGCATATTTGTACCTATTCTCATCAGCATATCTTTTCATTATTAGTATGGTAATTTAAGGTTATTAATATATGTTGAGAAGAGATTGTTTTTATATTTTTCTAACTAGATTAAGGTTTATATAGTTGGGGGATGTCCCTCTTTTATGTAATATTCGGCTTGTAGTGGGAAAAAAGGGTTTTAGTTCTGTGACGGCAGAATAATGTTCGTTCAATTCTGTTATTCAGCAGTTTCTTCTTGTGTGTGATTATGTAATAAATCTCAAGATTACACAATATAGAAAAACGAGTGAAGTAACCCTTAAGCACATCAATGATGAGGCATGCGAAATAGTGAAAAATCTCGGAATCGAAGATAGGACAGGACCACTCTTACCGGCGGTACCCACCTTCAATCTTAAGGACCACAAGGTAAACTTTGATAATGACCCTAAAATTAGATTAATCTGCCCCTCTAAATCAGATATAGGTAAAATAAGCAAATATATCTTAGATAGAATCATCCCCCAAATTAAGGCTAAGGTTAACATTAAACTCTGGGGGAAGACCCAAGAAGCAATAAGATGGTTTAATAGCATTAGCAATAAGAATAAATCTAAGTTTATCCAGTTTGATATCGATGAATATTACTCATCGATATCACCTGAAACTTTGAATAGAGCCATTAAGTTTGCTAAGGATAACTCTGACCTTACAAACGATGAAATTAAGATTATATTAGAAGCTAGGAAAACTATAGTCAAATTTGAGAACAGTTATTGGGTACGTAAAGATAGACCCTCTAACTTTGACATAACAATGGGCTCTAACGATTCGGCGGAAATAACTGATATTGTGGGGCTATTTATCGCCTTTAGACTCCAGGAAAAATTCAGCAATCTCCACGGCGGAATATACCGCGACGATGTTCTCCTCCTAGCTAAAAACCTTAATAACCAAAAACTAGAAAAACTACGCAAAGATATAAGAAAACTATTACTCGAAATAGGACTAACTATAACATATGAATACAACCTTAAAGTAGTTAACTTCCTGGATGTCACACTCAATTTAAACTCTGGTTTGATTAAACCGTTTCATAAATTGAATGAAAATCTCAAATACGTAAATGTTGGGTCTAACCACCCCATCTCTATAATTAAATCTATCCCTAAAAATATTTCCCTTAGAATCTCGGGTCTATCTTCTAACATACAAGTATTTAAGGAACACGCCGAGTACTACGATAACGCCCTTAGTAAAGCAGGCTACCTCAACAAAATAGAGTACATAGATGGGAACAATCAAAACACCCAAAATAAATCCCACATAGGTAGATATAATAACACAAGACCAAACCACACTTACTACCATAGTATGCACACCAGTAAACCAACAAACAAAACTAATAGAAAGCGATGCAAAGAGTACTTATGGTATAACCCCGAATACAATAGCTCCATTAGTACAAATTTACCAGTACTCTTCTTTAAAATAATTAAAAGACATTTTCCCACATCACACAAATACCACAAAATCCTAAACCCTACCACTATAAGACTGTCATACTCTACAGCGTTAAACCTTGAACAACACATAAAAAAGATCAATACTAGAAGGTTAAACGAAAACACTAAGAACTTAAGTACAAAGAACACAAAAAAAAACAGTAGACAATACACTACAGAACATAAATAAACCACACCTAAGTTCGTCCGCAATACTACTCCAGAGAAAACCCAACGTACACAACTGTAACTGCACCTATCCTGACAACTGCCCCCTCGGCAATAACTGCCTGGAAAAAAATATTATTTATAAGTGTACCATTAAATCCGGAGGCAACGAGTGGTATTACGTGGGATCAACGGCAACATCGTTTAAATCTCGATTGTATAGGCATTCTTACTCAATAAAACACCAGAGCCAAAGAAATGTAACAACTCTAGCAGAAAAAGCTTGGACGCTCAGGGATAGCGATCAAAAGTTTACCCTAAAATGGGAAAAATTAGCTAAAACCCAAAGCTTTTCCAGGAGCCAAAATTTCTGCAAATTGTGTAATCTTGAGATTTATTACATAATCACACACAAGAAGAAACTGCTGAATAACAGAATTGAACGAACATTATTCTGCCGTCACAGAACTAAAACCCTTTTTTCCCACTACAAGCCGAATATTACATAAAAGAGGGACATCCCCCAACTATATAAACCTTAATCTAGTTAGAAAAATATAAAAACAATCTCTTCTCAACATATATTAATAACCTTAAATTACCATACTAATAATGAAAAGATATGCTGATGAGAATAGGTACAAATATGCGATAATGAATGTGTCTAAAAACGTCCATAAGTATGTATATATATGTGAAAATGTATATAAATAAGTAAACATATATATATGTTTGATGTGTATAGTTAGATGTAAGTGTATTCATGTATTAAAGTGCTTATATATATATATATATGTGTATGTGTGTATATGTATGTTTGTGTATGTATGTATATATATATATATATATATATATATATATATATATATATATATATATATATATATATATATGTGTATGTATATGTGTGTGTATATATGTGTATGTATATATGTGTATATGGATGTGTATGTATGTGAATGTGTGTACACATGGACTAGAGTATGTATGTATATATGTGTGTGTCTATACGTGTGTATATAAAGATAAGTTGAGTATGAAAATGTATACACATGAGCGCGTATGTATGTACATGAATACATGTGTGTATATATATGTGTATGCATGTGTATGTATGTGTAAGTATGAATATGTGAATTGTGTGTATATGTATTTTGTAGAGGTGTGCAAATATATTTATGTGTGAATGCGTGGGTGAAAGGATACCTACACTTGAAAGAAAAATTTAAGTCTGAATGTTAATTAAGTGCAAACACAAAACCAACCACGCATATCTTCACTATCTCTAATCCTTCTATAGATTTAGAAAAATAACCAATAATATATTCTATAAAAAATGTCAAAACAACAGATGGGAATCTAATTACTCACTGCCACCAAGAATTCTCACTGCTATCGAAAAACCACTCCTTCAACTATTCTTCTAACAACTTCACCCCTCCCTCCTAATATTCTCTATAAAAACTAAATAGGTCCTCAGTAATATTATTCTGATGAAATGACAGTAAATAATAACATTGAAATATTGAATGTCTGCGTAACTAAAAGTTTGTAGATAGCTGTTTTAGGTTATGTAACTGTTATAGAAACACGTGTCAATAAATTCCTTTCAACTAAACTGTATCCATTCAAATCTTTCTATATATATATATATATATATATATATGTATGTATACATAGACACACACACACACACACAGATATATATATATATATATATATATATATATATATATATATACACATACATGTATGTATGTATATAAAGGGTGAGACAGAGAGAGAGAGTAAAGAGTGAGAAGAGAGTGAGAGTTAAGAAAGAGAAGAAGGAGTGATTAAAGGGAGATTCTGGGGATAGTAAGAATGAGAGTATCTTTCATACTTACCCTGTAAAATTCATAAGATGGTGTATATACCATGAACTTATTCAATACCAGAAGATCCTGTATGCCAGTATAAAATGGAACATATTCATTTTCTTGGACAAGATACTCAGAAGCATCAAGATACAGTGAATAGTTCACTTTTCCAATCCTATAAATAACACAAATAAATAAAATGAATATAATATAATTAATAAAATGAAATATTGTTTTCGTTAATATCTGTCATCATATATTTCCTTAACATTTACAATGTTATATCCACATTTATAAAATATTTGTTCATATAATCATTATTGCAAATACAATCAGCCAAAATGGAGTTCCTCTGAAGTGTTTCTAGACTAACAATACTTGTTAGTGTGCATAGCTTGAAGATCAGGGAATTGCTCCGAGTAACTGAGATCTTAGTTCCAATACTATGGACATGTGGTTAGCATTTAAACCTGCTGCATCCGGCCAGAATTCTCTCACCTCTTTGTGTTCAAACCGCTTGTAACTGGTCACTGTTACTGATGTTAGGGTATTGTTCTCAAAATAAATAATATTAAAATCTTATAGATTCAATATTATGTGAGATAAAGTGTTTACCATAAAAATACAATAGTAAATATAGAGTAATATAAATGCTAAAAGGTTAAGGAAAGAATTGAAAGAATGATTTTACAAGTAAGTCCAACTGACAGGAGATCCAGAGGCAAACCATGAGAAAGGTGGCTGGATAACATCCATAACCTCGGTTGCTCTTACTTGGGAGTTCAGCTAAATTATTTGGAGAGGCTTTATTTGCCCTAACAGACATTTGAAGAATATGTGAGTGAAAATATGTTTTTGTTATCCACAATCATTTATCCACATTTGCAATATTTGCAATAGATATTATTATTATAGTATTCAATATAATATTTATAATTATGTTATAACATGATATTTATATATTCACAATCACAATTACATAGCCACATTTATAATATTCATAATATTTACTATGATATATTCATACTTATATTCTTTTACTGGTTTCAGTCATTAGACTCTAGCCAAGATGGGGGACTTGTAAATCTATGAGAATTTCGACAAGTCTGTTTGGTTTAAAAAATCAAATAGTAACCCCTTTTATATGAGCATGGGTGCCAGCAATTTGACGGTGGTCACAGGCCTTATTAAGGCTGAATTCTCTAATGTAGGCAGGAGTCTGTACTGTGATGATGGGCTTTTGACTATGACTAAGTACAGATCTTGAGCTTTCTTTAACCCTTTAGCCTTTACATTATATATACTACTAGCAGTGATACCCAGCGTTGCACGGGATAAGGTATTTTGGAATGTGGGCTGCCAACAGACCTAATCGTGGAAAAACTGCATGCCTGGACAATATGTAAAGAAAATAAACCGAATACTCTGATGGCTGGATAATCTTTAAGATTTTCCTCAATGAAGCAGGAAAAATACAGGTCTTCACCTAATGCAGACCCTAGGGGACCAAGAAAATGAATTTTTTTGATGTGCATAATATGCTTTGAAATTTTGGGAAAATTGGCTAGATGTAATGCCTCAAAAGAGCCCTAAAAAGCTGAAAAAAAATGAAGTTTTTCACCTAATCCGGGCCCTAGGCCATGAAAAAGTTGGATTTTCTTTGCTCACAGTATGAAGAAGAGACTGACTAATACATAGTTACAATTTCAAGGAAATCGGTCTCACGTAATGCCTCAAAAAACCCTTAAAAAGCTGAAAAAAGCAGTTTTTCACCTAATGCGGGCCCTAGGGGATCAAAAAGTTGCATAACACTCCCCAAAACATAGGTAATACACATGTAAAGTTTGAAAAAAATCGGTTGGGTACTTCTCGAGTGTTAGGGATTCAAACTCATACACACACACAGACAGACATCCTCAGTTTTATATATATAGATTGTATTTGTGTGGTAAAGGTTTTATCTCACATAATTATCTCATATAACATTGAATCTTTGAGATTTTGATATTATTTATTTTGAGAACAATACCTCAACATCAATATGAGTGGCTGGTTATGGCTGGTTTGAACAGAAGGAGGTTAGAGAATTCTGGCCGGATATGGCTGTTTTAAATGCTAAAGGATTAAAGGATTCAACCTTTCCATTCAAGTTGAGGTCAACCTATATGTCTTGAATTTCCTTGATGTGACACTTAATATGTCAAATGGCTTGTCCTACCCATATAGAAAGCATAATAACATGTTAAATTACATTAGTAAGCACTCTAACCATCCAGCAAGCATAACTAAAAATCTGGTCAAAAACATCTCATTGAGGCTTTCTCCTTTATCAGCTAATGAGCATATCTCCACTGATTATTCCACATATTACAATTAAGCTCTAGTTCAGAGCGGATTTCTAGATAAGTTAAAATACACTGAATACGAGCAAAAACCTAAGAAAAATAGATTTAGATGCATTATATGGTATAACCCACCATATAATATGACTGTGGCCACACCAATAGCTAAAGCCTTTCTTACTTTAATTAGGAAGCATTTCTCCTTTGCACATAAATATCACAAGATTTTTAATAGAAACACAATTAAAATATCCTGTTCCACAACTCCCAACATCGCACACAACATTACTGCAGCTAACTTAGCTAAATTACATAACCATAGTAAAATAATCCTGCAGTTAGTTCTAGCTGGAATTGTATCAATAGGGACTACTGCCCTCTTGCTGGGAAATGCCTATCAGGCAATATATTTTTCAAATGTAAGGTTGATACACCCACTATTAGTAAGGCTTACATAGGATTAACTGCCAATGGATTTAAGCAGCGTCTATATATGCACTTTAATTCATTTCAAAACCCTTTGAGAAGGAATTTGACTTGACTTCAGCCTATATCTGGAGTTTAAAAGACAATAATATCCGATATAGGTTACACAGGGAGATATTTGTTAAAGCTACATCCTATACTGGAAATAAAAGACTGTGTGATCTTTGTGCCATTGAAACCATGGAGATCCTTTATACCAATTAACCAATCTTAAACAAAAAATCCGAGGCAATTTTGGCCTGTAACCATAAACTGTATATAACATTTTTGTATAACAGTCCAACACTATATCCTAATGGATAGTATGGACACTCTGCTGTTATGTGTATGGACATGTTATGTGTATGGATGTTGATCGATGGGTAAAGCAGTGCCAGGAAATACTAGTGGATGGAAGCCACAGTAGAGATTAACCGAGAAAGACCTGAGCAGAGGTGGTGATAGCTGTCCTCAAATCACTGAAGAAATGCAGCGTGTGGAGAGATGCTGTGCCAAAAAAAGGGCGTAAAAACGATGATGATATATATGTATATACATGGAATTTGAAACAGTACTGTACCAGCTTAGAATTGGATTATTGTACTCCAGTAGATCTTTGTGTGCTAAACTAGGAGGATATTGATTGTTTCAATTGATGAAATTGTGCGTACTTTAATGTTCTCTTATGTTGATCTGTTTATACAATAATTACACTGTTTTCATTGCCTTGGCTTCTGGTTGGGACTGTTGTATTACAATTGATCCTATGCTTTGGCTCCAAATGAATTTGTTGAACAAATTGAAAACAATGATATCAATCACTGGATATCAATCTAAAACCTTTATTATTATAATCAACTCCCCAATTTTTTTCTTTAATTATGGTCGAGTTCTCCCCATTGGTGATATTGTGTTGCTATATTAACCATTACTACCAATCCCAGCCAGTCAGCCACTGTTGCTTTAATTTTCTTACTGAATAGCAGTTAATCATACACGTGGGATATCGGCACCGACTTGAAAATTTAGTAGCAAGGTCAATTTACAGAAATCCTTCATAGGACAGCTAGCTCATGGAAATTCCATTGTCCGGAACCTGCAGGTTATGGATTTAATATTAATTGATGACCACCAGATTCTCCACGAAATTTGAAACAGTACTGTACCAGCTTAGAAGTAGATTTTAGTATTCTGATGGATCTCTGTGTGCTAAACTAGAAGGATACTGGTTATTTCAACTGATGAAATTGTGAGTACTTTAATGTTGAGCAAATTGTAAACAACGAAATGAAAATCACTGGATTCGATCTGAACCATTATCAGTATCATTATTATCATTATTATTATTTCATTTATCTTGCTTTATGTTTATACGAGTTATCACCAAGTCACAACCAGTGACCTCAAGAGACAACAAGGTCCGCCATGTTCAAGAAAGAACATACATACACACAGATGCATCTTTAGGTATTTAGACTTGTGATGTACTTATATTGACAGAATCTTCCTTAGTATATGGGCAGTTCCCATTAGTACTATCTTTTGTATTTCTTCTATACGCGGGTTTCCTGGGATTTGGGATAAGTAATCATTAGACCTCTTAGGTATCATTCCTAGAGCGCCTACAACCACTGGTATTGTTTAGTTCTCAACTTTCACATTTTTCCAATCTCTATCTCCAGGTCCTTATACTTGCTCAATTTTTCAAATGTTTTTTATAGATACATTCTTGTCTATTGGAATGGACATATCAATTAGCAGGCATACCCTCATTTTAAATTCCTTCAGTATTATATCAGGTCTATTTGCATCTATTTTTCGGTCTGTTTGGATGCTAAAGTTCCACAAGATTGAGATGTGATCTTTTTCAAGTATGGGAGGTGGTTGATGCTCCCACCAATTCTTTTGATGGGCAGGTCAAAATGCTTATACATGTATTGTGCAGCTCTGTCATGCCTGTTTAGGTATTCGGTTGGAGCTATAGGACTGCACATTGAAATTATATGATCAATGGTCTCTGGTTGTTTTTTATATACACGGCATAATGGGTTGCATCCATTTTTTATGATGTTGGCTTGATCATTTTTTGTTGGCAGACACTGATCTTGTGCTGATATAATCAGTCCTTCAGTCTCCCATTTCAATCCAGAGGATGCCAACCACTGATGGGTTAAAGTTTTATCAACATCAGGATTGTTAGCTTTTTCTGGGTATTTATCATATAGAGGCTTTTCTTTCCATTTCTTAGCCAGTTTCTGTAGCAGTTCTTTCTTTGCAGTTACTTTTACCTGCTTTGCTTTTTCTCTGTTTTTTTAATTATTATTATTATTATCATTATCATTATTATTATCATTAAGCACACACACATATTCACACAGACACACACATATATATAATTGATAAGTATATATACAGTAGCATTTCAGAATGTTATGTATGAATGACCCTGTAACTCCACATGGAGTTATATGGGCACATTAGTAATATACAGTGTGTCTTGGACATTTTAAATCTGGTGGAGCCCATCCCCTCCCCAGGCTTGAACACAGCCAGATGTGACAGAAAGGCAGATGTGACTGAACTGTTGGTTTTTTTATTGACGTCTAAAAGATGAAAGGCCAAGTTGACTTTGATGGGTTTTGAACTCAGAGTGCAGAGAGCTGGAATGAATACTGCAAAGCATTAACAATACTTTTATAAATTTACCTGGCAATACAGGCTAAATCATGAAGAAGTGTCGTTCTGTCCTCGGGCAGAAATATCTAGAAAAGAAACCATATAAATACAGAATTAGTAGTTAATATCAAACAATGTAAATATTTGTATAGACTTTTATTATTAAGAAGATAAATAGTTTTATAATTTCATTTTTTGGTAATTTCTGAAAATTTATATACTCTGACATTCTGTCAATTCTTATAGTGTTTTTTGTTTCTTGAATAACTTTTGTGTCATTAGCTTCTGTTCTATTATTTATTTCAAGGAACTAGAGCTGTGCTGATAATATAGATGACAACCAGCTAAACTAAGATATTACACAACACTTACTTCATTCTCACACACTGATGAATTGGAGCTGTGTAGTGTAAACGATAGACAAGGAAATAAAATACAATTTAATACATCAGCATCTCTGTTGGTTTCCTTTATATAATACAATATCTGTCTCAGTAAGAATTTATCAACTATTTAGTGCTAATACGTTACTCAATTTTCACTTGTATTCCTAATTATTTTCTTTATATATTTGTATCCACTTTTAGTTTAAATTATTTATATACTTACACGCAGACACATTATATATATATATATATATATATATATATATATACTAGCTGAGGTACCCAGCTTTGCCAAGGTTAACAAATGATAAGAGAAGACCAGCAGAAGAGAAAATGTATGTATGGAATGCATTGTCTTGTTTACAGTGTGTATGTATGTTTGTGTGTGTTTGTGTATATATATGTGTGTGTGTATGTGAGTGTTTGTGTGTGTGTGTGTATATATATGTGTGTGTGTGTATGTGCTTGTGTGAGTGTTCGTGTGTGTGTTCGTGTGTGTGCATGTGCGTGTGTGTGTGTGTAAACCACCGTTGGAATCGGAGACATAGGCCGCGAAACACGATCATCACTGACAACGAACTCGCAGAGAGAATCCCTTATGGTTGATTCCCAACCTGCTAGAAATAACAGTCAAGTTGATTAGCATACATGGTATGTCTTTCTTCTTCTTTGGTGTTATAAAATTAGTATCAATAAACTTTCCTGGATATACTCTTATCTCAATACTGTACATACTTTCCGATTGTCACTTTTCGTTTTTTTCGTGTGATACGCGAAGGAACCAACAAACAAACAATTGACCATGGTTTTCCCAGATGAAGGCTAGCGACTTTTAGGGTTTGACCCTGAGCTTTGTTGATGGTAATTATGAAGCTTAGTCTCTCTGTTGGTCGAGTAACATTTTTTCTTCTGGAAAATCTGATCTTGCGCCAGGCTAGGACTTTTTGGGTGGCATATCGGCATTAACAATGACGATAAACCGTCTGTGCTTTCGTGAAATAAATACGTTTGTTTATATTTTGTTTTTGTGTATGCAAAAATATCTGTACACGAATATATAATTATATATATATTAAAATAACAGATTAAAGTTTAAGCAAAGAATCGCTGCTTTCATCCTTAACGGGATCTTCAGAAACTAAAAAAATAAATCTGTGAACGCAGAAGTAAATATTTCGAAAAACGTTGCAACCGAAAGAAAACAGGAAGATGATACTTTGGTTCGTGAAGATGTTAGGAATGTCGTATAACCGGAAGTGTTGACATTTGAAAATTTTAAAGAAGTGAATATTTAAATAATGTCTTTAATCTTTTAACAAAATTCAGTAGACGAAAATACCCTCACCTTTTTACTTGGAAAAAGTTACATCTACGGTGCAAATTTGGTGCTGTTTGGTCCAGCTGTTTGGCAGAAAGTTTGTTACCTACATACGGCCGTCAGCTTTATAGTATAGATATATGTATATATATGTATGTATACATACTTATATTTAAGTATCAGCCGTACTAAGAGTGAGAAATGAAATTTCATTTTTTCCATTTATCGTTTTCGGTACGCCCGGCCGACTAACTCACTCGATATGCAAATTAGGCTGCTTAGCCGTTAATATTCATAAGGAAAGTATATACTTTCAAACGTTCAATCAACTGATAGGAAGGTATACGGTGCTGATGACAGCTAATAAGCTAAAAACTAGTTCATCGTTCCTTTGTCAGTGTTGGACAAAACGACAACGATGGTTGCTGAACACTGCGCGGCTAATAATTCAGGCTGTTTGTTTAGAAACAAACCGAGCATCATAATAAATGTTCGGTAAACCCATACGTACATATATATAATGTGTGCATGTATGTATATACATACTACTGTACGTCTGTATACATATATGTATGTACGTATACATACTTAT
Source organism: Eledone cirrhosa (assembly GCA_964016885.1). Classification (NCBI taxonomy): domain Eukaryota; kingdom Metazoa; phylum Mollusca; class Cephalopoda; order Octopoda; family Eledonidae; genus Eledone; species Eledone cirrhosa. Next base: position 113,769,461 of record OZ024741.1, on the reverse strand, counting down.
ATTTATATATATATATATAGGTGGATTCACAGTAAAAAAAATGCAGTGAATATATTAGTAGAGTATAGGCATCTTTGTTTTATTACAGAAATGATTTCTGCAGGAGTAGAACTGTTTCATTTGTAACAAATCATCAGAACTTTCCTGATGATTTGTTATGAATGAAACAGTTCTAATCCTGTAAAAGTCATTTCTATAATAAAATAAAGATACAAAATATATCTAAAATGCTAGTAACTAGGAAATAATATAGGTCCATGATTCCTTCAAGGAAGTGGCCCTGCTCAATATGTAGAAGAGAAGGCATAAACTCTATACAATGTACACAATGTAAATCTTGTTTATACAAGAGATATAGTGGGATAATGGGTAAACAGGAGGGGAAGATTTTGTATGTAGAAGATGCAGAGGGAAAGTAGAGGAAAAAAAATAAATGATATAAACCTTTTCTAATTACATGAAGGTTCCATAAAAGTGGTTGATTGCTTTTTCTTTCTAAGTGACCTAATTAGCAGTGGAAGAGGGTGCTCCAAGAGCTTAATAGCTACAATAAAGATAGAATGGAACAAGTTTAGAGAGTCATTCCTATTGTTAACAACAAAAGGTTTCTCTGCATGACATCTGTGTGGAAAGTGTGATGTTGCATGGCAGTGAAACATGGGCAGTGACTGCAGAATACATGCATAGGATGGAGAATAATGAATCAACCATGCTTCGTTCTATGTGTAATGTAAATGTGAGAGAAAGGTAGAGATTGGATAAAGTGAGAGAGAAACTAGGTTTAAGAGGAATCCAAGGAGGCATGCAAGAGAGAAAACAGCTTTGGCACAGACATATTATGTGCATGGATGATGATCGCTGGGTGAAGAAGTGCCAGGAAATCCCTGTAGTATGAAGTTGCAGTAGAGGTAGGCCAAGGAAGGCCTGGGCAGAGGTGGTGAAAGCTGATTTCAAATCACTGAAACTAACAGAAAAGATGATGAAAGAACATGGTGAGTGGAGGGACACTGTGCTGAAAAGGACCCATCCTACACATGTAAGGATGGAAAATTGGTCGTAAAAATGATGATGATTATAATGATGATGATGAGTTTGGCTTAACTCTAAACTACCAGCACTTCCAAGGCGTGATGATTTAGATTTCAAACCTCTTGTAGTCTAGAGTTAAGGCAAACTGTTAATATAAATACTCATCTTCCACATGATGTATTGATTGCTTTCTTCTTTCAATTATACACACACACGTACATATATATATATTTTTTATCCCTTAACTCTTGAGGGAGTCATAAGGGTATCCTCCTCTTACATAGTGTATCTTGGCCATTTTAGTTTAACCCTTTTGGCACCAACCCACTCAAAACCAGTTGTTTCTTTTAACCCCCCCCCCCCATTTCAAAAGTTTCCTTATTTAAGTTATAATCTTATATAAATTTTACATAGCAACTATGTTAAGTTACTCCCTTAGTAATGAATTAATTAATTAAAAAATTCTTCATTAATTAATTAAAATTGAGTGTATTTCATTAGAAATATGGTAATTAAATGGTGAAACCTGGAGTAGTTCACCCATCTCCAGGCTGGAACACAACCAATTTCTTTCAGAGAAAGAAAGACAAGGGAAAAGAGAAAGAATTGACCCAAGTACTGGTTTCTTTTTATTTATCAACCTGGAAAGGATGAAATGCAAAGTTGACCTCTGCAGGATATGATGAACTAAGAGTGCAGTGAGTCAGAACAAATACTGAGGTATTTTTAATTTGACGACTCAATAACTCTGCCAATTTGCCGTCTTATTATTAGGTAAACACAACGGTATACAAGGTGTTCTAATAGTAATTACCACTTTAATAAGTCCTATTGATGCAACAACCAAACTATTATTTCTAAAAATACATACGGTAATGTCTTGTTATTTAAAAAAATGCTTTGAGATATCCTTTATCATCATCATCGCTACCATTATAATCGCCACCATCATCATCAACACGACTATCATCACTGCCATCATCATTTTACATCTGTTTTTTCATGCTGGCATGGGTTGCACTGGTCATTATAATGTTAGCCAGTTCTTATTTGAAATCATTGTTCTCTTAGAGAGGTCCAGAGATCACATCCCACTCATAGTTACATTTGTCCTAGAGAAGATGGAAGACTACATCACCCTGATACATATCTGATCATTTTTTCTAGAGAGGCTGGGAGATCACATAACATGCATACATATATATAATATTATCAGAGTCTGTAAAGCAAGGCAGTTTCACTAAGTGAACTTAATTTTTCTTGCTCAAGTCAGGTTCTTACATTTGACACAATGGCATATGCGTTGTTATTTTCAAAAAGATATGGCATCAATGATTTTAAATGCACTTAAATCAAAGGCAAGCATTACTATATTAGCTTTGTTATGGTTTTATGTACAACTTTATGTTTATATCCATCAGTTTTAATGTCTTGTATAGACTGGTTCACTTAAGTGTTATTCTTTCAATCCTAGCAAGTAATACTGTTATAATGATAAGTTTTTCAGCAAGATATAATTGGTTATATGAGTGTCTATTGATAGCCCTGCACTCAATAATGCTTTCAGCATTTTAACTTTATATCTTTAAATTTTATATATATTTCTATTTGGTGAAAGTATGTAGCTTAGTGGTTAAAGTCTTAGGCGTATGATTATAATATCTTGGGTTTGATTCCAGGATGTATAATCTTTAAAGTTCCTGAGTGAAATAAATTGTGTATATCAGTTGTGTGTGTGTGTTTTTACAACCCAAGACAAAGCAGTTTGTGAAAAAAGCATTTGATAAAATATATAAGTACCCATATTGAAAAAATAAGTAGTAGGTTTGATATAACACTTTATACCAGCTCTGGGTCAAGGAAACAAAACTACCCATTTTAAAGGGTTACTATTTAAATTAAAATTTTCCAACATAATTCTATATAAGAGCAATTAGTTGTGTTACTAAGTAATGAAATAATTAATAATTTTATTAAAACCCTCAAAGTTTGCCATTAATTAATTAAAATAGTGTATTTCATTGGAAATATGGTCACAAAAGTGTTAGGGCTGTCTAATGACTGAAACTAGTAAAAGATTAAAAGTGTATGTATCCATCTAACCCATGCCAACATAGAAAACTGACATAAATGAAAATGATGAAGATAAACACTTTATAATATATAGAATCATATAAAATCAAAAGTTTATGTAGTATTGTATTATAAAAGATGGGGATAAAGATCCTCAAGTATATCATAATGGTTTCTGATTAAATCGACCCCAGTGAGTTTGTGATACTTTATTTCATTGACCCCATAAGGATGCAGGGTAAAGTTAAACTTCGTAGGATTTGAACACAGAATATAAAGGGCCATAACTAGATGTTGCAAAGCATGTTGTCTGACATGCTACCGATATTGCCAATCCACTGCACTAAAGACTAGCTTAATGAAAAATTTAGTTATATTATTAAATGCCTTTTCAAAATTATTTGAATATCATAGGCAGCGTCTTTCATTAGAAATATAGTAAGAAAAGGGTTAATATTGTCAGATAGTTGATAACATTACCATCTCATGTCTCTCGCAAACATCAGCTTGATGTTGCTTTAGTGGACTAGCAGGGAATTGTGAATACATTACTAGTGATTACTACGAGAAGAATATTTAACTAAAACAGCAATCATCCTTCATCATCATCATCGTTTAACGTGATGATGATGATGATGATGAAGGATGATTGCTGTTTTACTTAAATATTCTTCTCGTAGTAATCACTAGTAATGTATTCACAATTCCCTGCTAGGCCACTAAAGCAACATCAAACTGATGTTTTGTGAGAGACATGAGATGGTAATGATATCAACTATCTGACAATATTAATCCTTATATATATATATATATATATATCATCATCATCATATATATATATATACATATATACATATATGCAAAAGGCAAACAGAAATAACAAAGCAAACGACACAGTACAACGAAGATGTATGTTATTAGTTTTACGCTTGATATAGTAGGAAAAGAGTCTTAATATTTCGGATGCTAGTCCTTATGTTTTTGGAACTTTGGATTATATACATATTCACACACACACACTCTCTCACACATATATACATATATATATAAAAAAAAGATGTCACACATGGGTGACAGTGTAAGGAAAAGAAATTGAAAATGCAACTGGAGTCTTTTAGGAATATTTATTTACTTAATTTACCGGTTTCACAGTTCTTACGATTTTCAAAAGTAAACTTGAGATGGAGGGTTTGTGTTTCTGTTGTGGTTTATCTCGTGAGACAAAGCGTTTCACCTAAAACGTTTTCCTCCAAGGCCAAGCCTGGGCAAGATTTGTTTGCGGAAGACCAGCAGTCACTCAAGCATACCAGTCTCCCTTCTCCAAGCCACTGATGTTGTCTGAGGGAAGGCAATGGCTGATATAGCTTGGCAGCAGTGATGTCGCAACTCATTTCTACAGCTGAGTGAACTGGAGTGACATGAAATAAAGTGTCTTACTCAAGGAAACAATGCATCACCTCTCAATTGCAAACCCAATGCTTTAACCACTAAGCCATGCACCTTCACACACACACACACACGCACACATATATATATCATCTATTTTGTTTGCTGGACCTTCACAGTCTGCATCAGTTCTTATTTGAAGTTACTGCTCTCCTAGATTGATTAGAAGACTATGTAATTCTTAGATTGGATACCCTTCGTAATACAACTCATTTTACAGAATGTACTGGATGCATTTTATTACAGCACCAGTCAGATAAAATACTTTGCAGTATTCATTGGAGCTCCTTGTATTCTGAGTTCAAATCCTGCTGAGACTAACATAGCCTTTCACCTTTTCAGGCTTGATAAAGTACCAGTTCAGTACTAGAAGTCAATTCTTCTTAATCTCTCTCTCACCTTCTCCATCTATCTTTAGAAGAAATCAACTGATTCAACCCAGAGATGGATGGATGCTGCCTCATTTAAAATGCCCAGTACAGGCTGTATAACAATGCCCATGTGACTCCATCAAGATTTAGAGGATCAGGATCAGTGATGTTAACCTAAATTTTGATTTTATTCAAAATTTCTCCTAAAAACAGGATAAAAACACAATGTTAACACTTGTGTGATTTGAAGCCAAAATATAAAGTCATGGAAACTGAGGAATTTACAATTGTAACAAGTATTGTAATCTTGTTTCTGTGTGTGATCTCCATGAAACGGAGATTGATAAAAATCTTCAGAATTGTTTAGTTTAGTGTCAATTTCTAAAAGTTAAAATGATAAATTGATGTTCAGAATATTTGCATACACAAAAGTCAAACGTTTACAATACGATGTTTAAGTCAGACTGTGAGTTTTTGTTTTGTATTTAAATAAATTCTAAAGGATGTTTCTATTCTGTTTATCTGATTTTGAAAAATTATCAAGAATTTGGGATAAAAAATAATACTAATAATATATAAATAGATAAATAAAATAAAATAAAAAGTGATCTACAGACAAACATATACATACACAAATGTGCACATACACACTAACATATGTACGCACATATAAATACATATATGCAATTATGCATATATACATAAACATGTGCATGTGTATTATATATATGGGGATGTTATTATACAGATGCATATATAAGTATTCATATGTATATGTACGAATATAAGGTTGCATGAAAGGTTGCATGTAAATATGTGTGTGTGCGTGCACATATTTAGAATCAGAGACAGAGGGGGGGGGGGGCAGATGCTAACATGGAAAAACTAATGCAAAACTGATGATGATATATATATATATACACACACACATACATACATGCAGATGTTTACATACATATACACACACACATATATACATATATCTATATTTATATGTGTGTGTGTGTGTGTCTGTCCATGAGTGTGTGTATGCATGTGTGTGTCACACATGCATTGATACACAAACATTCTCAAACACTGGCATCATTTTTTTTATATATTCTTTACAAGATTAAAGTTCAACAGTGAATGCATTGCTTTCATTTGCAAGTGGCTTTCTGTTTATCATTGATATTATTATTATTATTATCATTAATATTATCAAATACTATTGCGATTATTATTATTATTAACAACAATAATAACAACATTATCCTATTATTGTTGCAAGATTAACTAAATCCAACTTAAAAAGTATAAGAAAGGAAACAAGCAAATTGAATCGATAACTGAACATTCTCCTCCACCACCGCCAACTCCACCACCAAAAAGAAAAAATGTATATGAAAAATAAAGATAAACAGGAAAAAAAAAGAAAAGATTGTCAAAAAGAAAAATGAGAAACATTGAAAACTAATTTACAAATAATCATTCACATCACACATATATACATAGATACATACATGTACATACATAGACATTCACATATACAAATGTGTACATGTATATATATATATGTGTGTGTGTGTAAATGCAGGTATATATATATACATATTGTTATATATGTATATATATATATACATGCAATTACATTTATATATATACATATATACATATATCTATATCTATCTATATATGTGTGCGTGTGTAAATGCATGTATATATATATATACACATATATCTGAATGTATATCTGGTTGGGAAAATTTGAAAATTGGAATGCAGTTGGTGAATTCAGGAAGTCAGTTATTGTTGAGAACACCTGACTGTCAAATACTTTAATGGTATGAGAAGTAAGCATGATCAAACAGTAATTTATTGCAAGTGCCTTATTTCCTCTAGTGTAAAGTGGTAGCACTGGTGCCACAATAAAATGCACCCAGTATACTCTGTAAAAGGGTTAGCATTAGAATGGGTGTCCTATCCAACCCAGTCATAGAAACTGAACCAATTCATGCCAACATGGTAAATGGATGTAAAATGATATATATATATACTAACATGGAAGATGGACGTTAAACGATGATGTTATATATATATATATAACCCATGCTAGCATGGAAGAACGGACGTAAAACGGTGATGATGATGATGATGATATATATATATATATATATATATATACATACCGAGACTTCTGGCGTTACACAGTAATACAGAAAACCCAACTTCCCATGAGTTAAAGCTGAAGCATATAGACAGTATGGCCCCACCCTCCCACTGTAAAGTGGTCATGTAGGTGTCACGACAAAAAGCACCCAGTCCACACTGTAAAGTGGACGTGTAGGCGCCACTATAAAAAGCACCTAGTACTCACTGTAAATGAGGTTGGTGTTAGGAAGCGCATCCAGCTGTAGAAATCAAGCCAAAATCAGTTCTGTTTGAGCATGATATGGTCACCTGACATTGCCCAGATCAGGACAACTCATCTAACCCATGCTAGCGTGGAAGAATGGATGTAAAATGGTGATGATGATGATTATATATATATAGTAAAAGACCGATAATTTTTTAAAGCCAGTACAATACAGTAGAAAAATACGAAGGGCAAATGATGACAAATGAATCAAAAGTAATGTTTTATTTACCCAGTGTATTTTAGCATCATATTTCAGGGCTATAATGCTCTCTTTAGATACAAAGCTGAAATAGTCAAAGACAAAACTAAATGAATGATCAAAGTTTTCTTCCCTAACTGGTCTATGTGTTTGCAAAATGTATGCATGGGGTTGCCACATGCATTTCTGATCTATTAATTATCCCTGGTTTTATTTGATTGATGAAAATTGCCTCTTTAATCCTTAAATTGCCTATATTTCTTTCTGTCACCTCTATGGTGACCTCAATGTCTTGGCTGTGGCATCCGTCAAGATGATTTTTTAACGGAAGATGCTCTCATTATCATATGCTTCTTTATCCTTATGGTACTTCTGCTGTATGCAGAGCTACATATTTTGCACGTGATCTTATCGACCAAATATGCTCTCATGCATAGTCCTGTGTTGTTGATGGGACAATTAGGAAGTGTGCAAATATTGCTGTATATGGGTTGGTGTCATCTTCAATGAGGGTCTTGATTGTGTGTATATTTATTAACTCCCTGTGTATTGCTTGTATGATGGCATCTGACATCTTCTCGTTGAAATGTGGCAGCTTTGGGTTGTGTGCCATCCTTGTTCTTTTAAGTCTTGCTGCCTTGGCATTTCGTTGTTTGGTGAGGGAAGTAGGATAGCCGTTTTTGGTGAGAACTCTTTGGAATTCCACCATGCTGGTATGTCTTTTGCTACCCTTGTTGCATCTGTGGCATATCTGGGTGACCTCATTCCTTTTACAGGCAATTTTAGCTCTGAAGGGAGGTGTGGGGTTGTGGTGTACAAAAGTCTCTGCAGGCCTCCATCCTGTAAAATTTGGTATGGTTCCCACCTCTGTGACTCTCAGTGTAAAGTCAAGTAGAGAGAGGTGTCCAGTGGTGACAAATATTACATGATAAAATACTTGTTTCTACTTTAGGCACAAGGCCAGCAATTACCCAGTGTATTACTGGTACTTTATTTTATCGACCCCATAAGGATAATACTATTCTGTATACATACAGAAGAGAGGTTACTGAGTCTACAAAAATGTATATATAAATTTATATATTTTTAGTATGTAGACATGTAAACATGCGTATATAGACATGTAAATATACGTATTTCCATTTAGAGTTGTATCCTGGAAAGGAGGTACTAACTTGCATTTTATTAGAACTCTTGTCGGTAGTTAATGAAGATATACAACATGGGTGGAAAGAAACTCCCTATTGAAAATTACTTATAACTTCTGACCTATTGTGACCACTTGGGACAACATCAATGACCTCATATTTATGCTTAACACCAAGTGATATTTTCCAAAACCAAAAACTCTGATTCAATTGAGGGAACACATTCATCATACAGACCAACATACTGCCTGAGTTCTTGATGAAGTCAGTCGAGGATATACCCAGATGATTAGATAAACTGGTGGACAACGTTTATGCCTATCTAGAATTTTAACACTGTACTGTACTGTACTTCTACCATTATACTGTTCAAAATAAAACATGTTTCATGAAAATCGAACAATATTTGAGAAAGTTATTCACATTTTTGAATAGAGAGTTTTCTTTTACCCACCCTTTATATTACTTCATGTGTAAAGTAGCTAAAGTTTATGATAAGGTTATATCGGTATGATAAGGTAGAGAAGTAATTGAAACTGTGTAAAGTTGTGTGTAAATTTATACATTTTTCAATTTACAGGGAAAAATACATATACTTAGCACGTTTACATATCTATATACTAAAAATATGTGTGTGTATTCCTGCACACATAAATACTCATAAAAGTACATAAACACTAAAAAAATGCCTACATAATCATATATACACATATGTGGATAGCTGTACACATACAAACTATATATTTTAAAACCACACAAGAATACACCAAAATACACAAGAACAAAGAATATTTAAATAAAGAAGTCAAAAGTTGTATGATTTTTTTCTATGATTTATCAGTTTATGAAAGATATTAAAAATGTCATCATGATAGCCTTTGATATCACATAGAGTAGATTATATAGGAATGTCAATAGGATATTGTCTAAAAATAATATATTTTACATTTCCTATTGGGTTGAAAATGTTGAGGAAAACTGTCTCTAATTGAAGGAGTTTTGTATTACACAATCTATCTACACACAAACATCTACACATACTGATTCAAACACATACATACTGACACACACACACACACATACTGACCACCCCACACACACTGACGCACACACAAGCATACATATATATATATATGAGATAGAGTGAAACAGAATTAGATAGATAGATACAGATATATGTATATACACTATATATATATATATATATATATATATATATATATATATATATATATATATATATAGAGAGAGAGAGAGAGAGAGAGAGAGAGATGTATATTCAAGCATTTAAATAGGTTGATCAATATATATGTATCTATTTAGAAATAAAAAGATAATTTAAACAACTTATGTATACTTCTATGTACGTTCTCTAAACATAAAATAAACAATTTTCTGTTTCTTTCTCTTCTCTCTCACATGTTTGGGATATAACTTAACATATGTTCTTATATAAAAGCAGGTTTTTAGATAAATGATAAATATAAGCATTTAAAAATAAATAGCTTTGCATCAAAGAACCAAGGGTGGTTTCAGTAAATTTGTTGTTAAAAGAGTTAAATTGTTTAATGAGTGAATATTTTTTAATTCAAAACCTATATATTCACTCAGTCATTCTTAGATCTAAGATTCTGCTTCATTGAAAGGGTCTACTAAGATCAAAAGATGCTTAGTGTTGTCCCTATACTTACCAAAGATCTGTTTCCTTCCCTACTGCATGATCTTTATAACTTTATGATTAATTTTGATTTAAGATTTATCTCCCTTGTCATTTTGATAAAAAATATGATTACTGCAGGCAAATTGGTAGAGTCAATAGAACATTGAATCGAATGCTTTGGAGTAGTTGTTTCAGCTCTCTACACTGAACTCAAAACCTGCTGAGGAAACTTTGCCTTCCATCTTTTCGAGGTCAAAAAGAAAGTACCTGTCCAGTACTGGTGTTGACTCTTCCTCTATATCTCTTTTTCACTCTATCTCACTTTGTGTTTAGACCTGGAGAAGAGATGGGCTCTGCCAGGTTTAAAATAATCAAGACTTGCGATAGTTTATAGTATCTCTATTTGTGGATAGATTGTTGTGAAAATGTGCAGTATTAAAGAAAAGACTTTCATTTTAGATATGGTGTAGTCAAAGTACTGTTTTGTACATTTCAAAGTACTGTTTTGTACATTTGCTGATGTAGTTTCATGTGGTATAGGACATTAAGAGTTAATATTAACAACTTAATAATATCACATATTTTAAGGGAGGGAAGAATTGACTAAATCGACTTTAGTTCCTTAACAGTACTTGTACTATCAACAATAATTCTTTCTACTTTTGGGACAAGGCCACCAATTCTCCCAAGTGCATTACTGGTGCTTTATTTTATCGACCTTGTAAGGATACAAAGTTAACCATGGTGAGATTTGAATTTAGACCAAAAAGGGCCATAATTCTATGCTGATAATGATAAACTATTTTTAGGTCACGTTTTCTCCTATGACAGAGGTTAACATTATAGGCCCCATGATTGACTTCATATTCATCATGGGGTTCTTTTGAGGGAAATGTTTTACGACTGCTTACTGTCCCTGGTGCTACCCCTTTTAGAAGTTGCCTCTTATGACATGCAAGGATATAACATACCTATACTCAACTGGATACACACAATATAATAGATACTTGAGTTTAACATTTAGAACAAGAATCAAATTGCCCACATGGTCAAAGTGGTGAACAGAAGTTAGTAGCGAACTTAGTCATTATATAACATATGTAGTTTGTCTGTGTGTTTATATTTGTTGATGTTTATATAACAGAGGAGTTTAAGACCGGCTGCCCATGGGAACTTCTATACGCAGATGATCTAACTCTCATAGCTGAATTTATGGCTGAACTAGAGAAGAAATTCCAAACATGGAAGCATGGTCAAGAATCAAAAGGCTTTAAAGTTAACTTGTCTAAGACTAAAGTTCTAGTATGTAGAAAGGAAAATAGGGCACAGGTGCCCTCTGGGAAATTGCCATGCTCAGTGTGTAGGAAAGAAGTAGGTAGAAATTCCATTTTATGTCCCAAATGCAAACTATGGGTACATAAAAGATGTAGTGGGACCACAGGTAAGCTATCTAAGAACGTAGACTTTATATGTGGCCGATGCTTAGATGCAATAAGTAGCAAGTGCCCACAGGATACTAGCTCCTGCTATTGCCTAGATGGTTATATAGAAATAGTGGACACTTTCCGTTACCTGGGTGACAAAATCAGCAGTGGTGGAGGGTGCTCTGAAAGTACAGTAGCTAGAGGCAGAACAGGATGGAAAAAGTTCAGAGAGCTTATAACTGCTGTTGGCCACAAAAGGTTTCTCTCTAAAAATGAAAGGCAGATTGTATGATGCCTGTATACGAACAGCAATGCTACATGGCAGTGAGACATTGGCATTGTGTGCAAAGGACCTGCGCAGACTGGAAAGGAATGAAGCATGCATGCTCCATTGGATGTGTAATAGTAATATAGATGAACGGCAAAACATAAATGAACTAAGTGAGAAATTAGGAATAAGAGGGATCAGATGCTGTTTACTTGAGAGAAGACTACATTGGTATGGTCACGTGATGCGCATGAAAGATGACAGCTGTATAAAAAAGTGCAGGGTGATCAAAATTGATAGAAGTTACAGAGTAGGTAGACCCAAAAAAACCTGGGACGATTTGATAAATTCCGACCTTACTCAGTTGCACCTCTCTAAGACAATGTCACTGGACCAAGATCTTTGGCGCTATGCAGTAATACAGAAGACCCGCCTTGCCTATGTACAAAGCGAAACCTCCAGTCAGTAGACACCTCTTAACCAAATATACACCCCAACCCACGGCCCTTACTCCATCCTCCCACTCCCACCAATGCCACCCTTTCTCTGTAAAGTTATGTTGGTACCACAACATCCAGTCCTAAATAAATGAGGTCATGTAGGTGTCATGACAAAAAACACACAGTCCACACTGTAATGTGGCTATGTAGGAAACACGGTAAAAAGGCTCCCAGTCCACACTGTAAATGTGGTTGGTGTTAGGAAGGGCATCGAGCCATAGAAAACCTGCCAGATAGTCCTTTACAAGAGAGACACAGTCACCCGGCCAATCTTGCCTCAAGTGGGACAATTCCCGTCTAACCCATGCTAGCATGAAAGGTAGACGTTAAACGATGATGATGATGGGTCCCCAAAAAATGAATACATACTTTGATTGTCTGTACAGGCAATATTTATTACAACGCTGTTGAAGTGTGTACACATTTTTTGAGGGCACCCTGTGTATATATATATATATCATCATCTTTATATATACATATATATATATATATATATAGAGAGAGAGAGAGTTATATATAAATCAATCCAATATGGATAATTCATGGAGTTATAAATATACAGGTTAATAGAAAAACATGGCACATTTGTTGATATTCAATGATTCATTTATTGAATCCTGGAAAGTCGTATATGTGTTTCAATGTATTACATAATCACCCTATAAAATTTATATTATTACACTGCTTGATGGTACTCACCGTATCTCCAGAGAACATCCCAGAAAAATGATTATGTAATGTATTGAAACATGTGCAAAATTTTCCAGTATTCAATAAATCAATCACGGAACAACAACAAATGTGCCTTGTTTTTCTATTAACCTGTGTGTGTGTGTGTGTGTATATATATATATATATATATATATATATATATATATATATATATATATATATAGAGAGAGAGAGAGAGAGAGAGAGAGAGAGAGAGAGAGAGAGGTGTAATGATGAGAGCATCCAAAATTACTCTGGTAACAAATCTTGTGGAATTTTAAGGACTGTTAATTTCTTTAATAAAATTAGTTCTTTTGTAATTTATTCTTGGTGTACTCATTTGAATTTGATTCAATTGGAGCATTTGTCTCGCTAACTTCAGATTGAGTCCATGCTGCAACCTTCAGCCAAAACAATTCTCAGACTATTATATATTATTATATTGTTCCATGCTGTTATCAACTATATCTATGTAATGAAACAAAACTGTATCATATGTTTCTGTTTATCATATTGCTTAGAAAACTGTCACAGAGTATATACATCACAATAAATTGATAACTTCAAGCTTTACTTAGTTACTCTTTTTCAGAGTTATCAGCTGAAGGAAAACTAAAGACTCTCTGAAAAACTACAAAACTTTTTTCCCCATCATATTATTTTGAACTACCTTGGTGGTTACTTTATATTATAATAAAATCTGTTGATGCAAGAATCTCTAGCTCTTAATTCACATAGTTAACAGAATTATTATTTTCACTGCAGATCTTTGGGAAATTCTCTAGGTAGAACTTGTCCAAATGTCTATACATATATGAATACCAATTTCTTTTTATTTTAGACTTGCTTGTGATTGCATTAACACTTTCTTTACAATATTTCTAATGAAAAACACTGCCTATGCTTTTTCAATCATTTTGAAAATAATTAAGAATCTGTAGGGGTTTAGTAGTAATATAACTAACTTTCTAATTGTTAAGCTGGTGTTTGGAACATAACTCAACAAGGATTTTTACATAAACATATAATAGAATGTTTTTATTTAAATATAACATTTTCACAATAATCAGCTTAGTATCATGGCTCCAGAGGCAGTATCATGTGGTTTGGTAGTAAAATTAAAATGTTTTATTTTTTTTACTAATAAGGAAAATTATCACATATTTGTATGATGCCTGTATACGAACATCAATGCAACATGGCAGTGAGACAAGGGCATTGCATGCAGAGGACCTGCGCAGACTGGAAAGGAATGAAGCATGCATGCTCCGTTGGATGTGTAATAGTAATATATGTGAACGGCAAAGCATAAATGAACAAAGTGAGAAATTAGGAATAAGAAGGAACAGATGCTGTTTACTTGAGAGCAGACTACGTTGGTATGGTCACGTGATACGCATGAAAGACGACAGCTGTATAAAAAAGTGCAGGGCGATCAAAATTGATGGTAGTTACGGAGTAGGTAGACCCAGAAAAACCTGGGATGATTTGATAAATTCCAACCTTACACATTTGCACCTCTCTAAGACAATGCCACTGGACCGAGATCTTTGGCGCTACGCAGTAATACAGAAGACCCGCCTTGCCTATGTACAAAGTAGGCACCTCTTAACCAAATATACACTCCAATCCACTACCCCTACCCTATCCTCCCACTCCCACTAACACCACCCTCTCTCTGTAAAGTTGTTACCACAACATCCAGTCCAAATAAATGAGATAATGAGATCGAGATCGAGATCGTGTAGGTGTCACGACAAAAAAATACATATGCCACGCTGTAATGTGGCCGTGTAGGTAACATGGTAAAAAGTTTCCAGTTCCACAATGTAAATGTGGTTGGTGTTAGGAAGGGCATCCAGCCATAGAAAATCTGCCAGATAGTCCTATATGAGCGAGACACGGTCACCCAACCAACCTTGCCTCAAGTGGGACAACTCCCATCTAACCCATGCTAGCGTGGAAGATGGACGTTAAACGAAGATGATGATGATATTCAATTTATAATGATAGAATATAGCACTGTCAGTTGTCAGCCATTTAGCTGTTTAGTTGTTACTGTTTTTACTGATTTAACCCAGGTGATCCCTGATCTAGTGAAGTTATGGTTAAAAACATTCTATGACCATTCTGTCATTTTGTTTATCAGATCAGGCAACAACATAGGCTCTTTTGATGGCTTATTGACCATTATGTTGTGGCTTCAAATATCTTTTAACCCACCAAAAATATATTTAGCCCTTTTGATACCAGCATGTCCCAAGCCATCTCAGGTTTTATGAAACAAAACTGCGCATTTTAACTCTTAATGTCCTGTACCACATGAAGTCATAATGAAAGAAAACACTAGTGCAGCACAGAAATCCTTGCTAAAGCACAAGATTGTAAGCTGATGTATTTTTTACATGTAGTGAGACACCCCTAGGATTTGAGACTGGTGAGCACTGTAATATATGTGTCAGGCAGTAGAGGAAGAGGGCAGCCATCAAGATGCTGAATGAGCAACCACTGTACATGGACCAACAGGAGTCCCTAGGAGGTGATCAGAATGGCAGGGGACAAGACTTCTTGGAGGAAATTGCAGAAGACATCCACTGACATTGAGCTCTGTGATGATGATGATAATTTTCAGCTTTACAAAATGTTTGAAATATTGTATATTATATATAATTCTTCAAAAAATGATTTGTATGAAATATCAACACAACTTCTAGTAAGTGTATATGTGTGTGTGTATATATATATATATAAATTTGTATGTATGTGAGCTTCAATAATCACATATAAAACTGTATGGTAGATTTACTGTTACCTAATTTATCAAAAGCACCATTGGGTCTTTAGGTGCATTTTGTTGCAAACTTTTGAGCTAGATCTTCAATTTGAGGTTACTCTCTTCCCTCACTTACGAGTCATGGAGGTCCTCAAAAGGGTTAGAGATGTGCCTCTCCTCCCTTCCTTATTAAAATGTGTAAGGCAAACAAAATTGCAAACCAGAGAGAAAGGAACAAAAAAAAACAAAACATTAATATAAAAAAATAAAGAAAAATTAGTCATAACACCAAAATCTGCCCTCATTGCAACCCTCCGAAATAAAACATCACCACCATGGCCACCAACATAAACAATACCATTACACTACAACCACTAAAATATCACCACCAACAATGCCACCACAACAAAGCCATCACTACCAACAACACCACTACTAAAATGTCACCACCAACAATGCCACCACCACAAAACCATCACTCACCAACAACACCACCAACAATGCCACCACCACAAAACCATCACTACCAACAACACCACTACTAAAATGTCACCACCAACAATGCCACCACCACAAAACCATCACTCACCAACAACACCATCAACAATGCCACCACCACAAAACCACCTTTACCAACAACACCACCACAACAAACACCAAAAACAATAACACCAACACTATCACCACCACTGCCAACTCAGCCACCACATATGGTGTCTAAACTAAAGCAACAATAATAAAGACAAGAGAGGAATCAATATTTCTTTCCAAAAGATCCATAACGGGCGAAAGATCAACACATTTCTTTACCTTTTACCTTGTCA
This sequence comes from Eledone cirrhosa, assembly GCA_964016885.1. Taxonomy (NCBI): domain Eukaryota; kingdom Metazoa; phylum Mollusca; class Cephalopoda; order Octopoda; family Eledonidae; genus Eledone; species Eledone cirrhosa. The sequence continues at coordinate 113,752,637 of OZ024741.1, read as the reverse complement.
GCCATTTCTTATTTTTCTAATAAAATTTCGCAACCAACGATTAATCATGTATGTTTTTAGTTGATATTGGTGATACTATATATTTCTCCTACTCCTACTACTACACCACTACTACCCCTAATACCACCACTACCACTACTACTACTTCTACTACTAATAATAATACTACTACAACCTACACCATCAGTACTACTGGTGCTGGTGATGATGATAGTCTGCAATGACTTATACACCATATAACAATATTGACTTAGGTTTAAAGTCAAAGTTGTAAAGTCGAAAGCTGCAATTTGTCTTTGGCTTTGCAAAATAAGCATTTAATATAGTGAAATAAATGGGGGTATATGTATATGTGTTGAATATATATATATATATATGGATGTTTATATATATATATATAACATATATAACTATATGTATGCATATGTTATGTATGTGTATACATACACTTATACATATATATACACATACAAATATATATATATATATATATATATATATAGGGTGTCCCCAAAAAATGTATACATACTTTGATTACCTGTACAGGCAATATTTATTAGAATGGTGTTGAAGCGTGTATACTTTTATATATATGTGTGAGTGTGTGTGTTGTGTGTGAGTGTGTGAGTGTGTGTGTTGTGTGTGAGTGTGTGTGTATATATATATATATATATAAAATAAAAATTGTATACTGATAAGGCAGACAGAGACAATGGTAACAAACATGAGATAATGTAGAGGTGGTCCAAACATTCAGAGGTGACAAAAAATTGGATAAAACAGAAACAAATAAGATACACCTGATTATTAGCTACCTATTTACCCATTTGGTGACATTTAGTCAATTTTCAGTGGTAAGAGTGTAAGGGTATTAGGAAGAGCATCCAGCTGTAAAAAAATGGCCAAAATACAGTTCCATTTGGGCAATGTAGGGCACGGCGAAATGGCTAAACTTGCCTCATAGCTGTCTGACCCATACAAGCATGGAAAATAAGATGTTAAACTGTAATGATCATGATATCATCATCATCATCATTTCATTTTACGTCCGCTTTTTCCCTGCTTGCAAGGGTGGGACGGGAACTGATTCTGGCTTGATTTCTACAGCTGGATGCCCTTCCTAACACCAACCTTATTTACAGTGAGTGCTGGGTGCTTTTTTGCCATGGCACCTCCACGACCACTTTGCAGTGGAATGATAGGGACCCCAGTCCCTATCATCTCATTTCTACAGCTGAGTAAACTGGAGCAATGTGAAATAAAGTGTCTTGCTCAAGGAAACAACACATCACCCGGTCTGAGAATTGAACTCACAACCTTTCGATTGCAAGGCCAATGCTCTAACCACTAAGCCATGTGCCTCCATTATATATATATATCGGCATATATATATATGCCGACTGAATACATGTGTGTTTCTTTCTCCCAAATTCTTTTTTTCATTTCCCCCATTCTTTCCTCTCATCACTTTTTACTTTCTATTTATCTTCTATTTCTATCTCTATCTTCTGTTGAAGAACTAATGTTCGAAACATTAAGACTCTCTTCCTGCTATTTCAAGCGGTAAACTAATATATTTCTTCCATGTATTGTGCTGTTATTTTTGTTATTTCTGTTTAGCTTTTACATATATATATATGTGTGTGTGTGTGTGTGTGTGTGTGTGTAAAGTAGATCTACCGACCTGCCATACAGGCCAGGGGTTCACATCTTGCTTACATATGGTAGAATGTGGAATCATATGTAAGCAAGATGCAAGCCCAGCCTTTCTGGGAAGTCAAGAAACCCACTTTAGTACAGGCTAGGTCTGCGAAGACCTATCCAACCCTTGTTAGTAAGAAAAGTGGACATTAAATGATATATATACACACACACATAGAAATTTGGGAATTATGTTGTTTACAAAAATCTTTTACTTTCATTTAAGAGCAAATATCGTTTTGGAGTGGTAATTGTTTGGTAAATAACTTGATCTAAGAGCATGTGTAGAACCATTTTGAATTACTGTATATTCTCAAACATAAGCCAACCCCGTCAGAAATGGGCAAAATTCCAAACCCTGTTTACAAGCAAAGACAGCTAATCAACACATTATGTTTAGATGGCATGGTTTTGAAACTTTCTTGAATATAAAATATATTTATGAAGTTTTAATATTTTGATGTTTAAAACGTTTTAAAATTGTTTAGAATATAGTTTTTGTTTCACAACACTATTACGTAATGACTTTTCATTATGTTAAGTTCAATAACTTTCTCTAATTTTTGTTTACTTCTGGCTACTCACATGCTAGGAGTACTTTGAAAGCAAAAAGATCGAATAAGAGAACTTTTATAGGGATTCATAGAAGAGGGAGGTAGACACAGCAAGTGAGAAAGAGGAGAGGCAGAGGAAGAAAGAGCAAAAGCAATAAAATAAAATGAGAAAATTGAAAGAAAAAGTATTGTCAGAGAAAAACATGTATGTGTGAGTGTACATGTCTGTATATGAAAATTTGTTGGAAATATTTTCAAGAGAATGCATTAATAACATGAACGAGATGTAATAAATGTAGAAAAATAGTGTTTCATTGTGAAATAATCATTCCAGATATTTTAGAACCTTATTGCTGCAGAATTTGAAATTGGTGAAAATCAGCAAAATATTGACCCCGAATACAAGCCAAGCCCTCATTTTACCATTGATTTTTCGTATTATATTCTTCAACTTATATTTAAGTATATGCAGTACATCAAGGAAAAGCCATTTTAGTAATTTAAAACACACAAACAATTAAATTTACTTTATAATTGTCATTTGTTTCTTGTCACAATTTTCATTGCACTGTTAGTGACCAGTCCGCATAGAGTGTGACAATAATTTTGACACCAAGAAATATCTGATAAATATAATTGTTTCTACTTTTGGCACAAGGCCAGCAATTACCCAGTACATTACTGTTACTTTATTTTATCGACCCCGTAAGGATGAAAGGCAAAGTTAACCTCGGGGGGGATTTGAATTCAGATCGTAAAGGGACATAACTATGGTGGAAAGCATGGCGTCCGACTCGCTACTGATACTGCCAATCCACCATAAATATAATGTGAACATAGATTTTATAAATGGCTAAAATGACTCTTCGATGATGTAATGCAAAAAATTTCTCTCCCTGTCTCTTTTTCATCCTGTCACTATCTCTTTTCTTTGGCCCTCATCAATAATCAATCTGATATGCTCAGCTAAAATAAAACTTTCTTTGATCCGTTTCAATTTTCCCCCATTACTGAAAATTATTTATCTCTCAATTAATTAAAATTTCTGTTGTTCTACTTGAAATTTGTTAGAGAAGGGAAGAGGAGATGAAGGCTGATAATCATCATCCTTGTTTAACATCTATTTTTCCATGCTTGCATAGCTTAGATGGGTCGTCCACGTTATGAGACAAGTCTGGCCATCTGGCTGCACTGTATCTTGCTCAAACAGAACTGTATTTTGGCTGGGAATCACATTTACAGTGAGGAACTGGGTGGTTCCATTATGAGATAGGTTTGGCCAGTTGGCTGTGCCATGTCTTGCTCATAGTAGGGCCAGTTTGGGCTGAGTTTTTACAGCTGGTGGATACCCTTCCTACTGCCAACCACATTTACAGTGATCGAAATGTTTGGCAAGGTTAGTCACCAGCATAAACAGTCTGGCAGTGACCTCATCCAAATGAGACAATCATTGTCATCATTATCATTGGTTTTGCATCCATATTCCCATGTTAGGTTGGATGGGATGTTTTGAGGCAATGTTTACAGTTTGATGCCCTTCTTGATGCCAACACGTTTAGTTGCCTCTAATGACACACGGGAATATACTGTATTTATTCTAAAACCCAGAATACACATAGCTTCAACTATATGAGTATTATTTGTTGGGAATAAACTATCGTAACTGACTTTTGTTGACCTGAAGAAGCCATTTGACAAGGTTTTATAATCTGTAGTCTGGCCAGGTTTGTCATCAGACTTTGGTGCCTGGGTTTTGGGGATGGAGGTTTCAGAGCATTTGAGGTAGGCACTCTAATTTGCAGTAATTCTAAGGTGGAATTTTGGAATTAGCATATCATCATAAATTTTCTAAATCTGATGGTGCACCTCTGACCAGTAATGGTGGGAGGGGCAAGAACCATCTAGTGCTAACCCCTGATGATGAACTTGAGTCTGGTGGTTGCTAAGAAGAGAGAGTAGACAAATGGCTTGTGACAGCTATGCAAGCCATCTACAGAAGTACTGTCAGCAAGGTGAGAATTAATGACTTCAGGGATGAATTTTGCATGCAGACTGGTGTATTTCAGGACTTAGTAGATAGTCCCCCTTCTGTTTATTTTAATGCTACAAGCTGATGCACTTCCTGGCTTAGTAGATAGGCCCTTTCTGTTTATTATAGTCCTCTAGACTAGTGTACTTCAGAGCTTAGTACTTAGTAACTTCTCTTTACTATAGTCCTTCAAAGTTGGTGTACTTCAGGGATTAGTATTTAGCCTCTTCTGTTTATTATTGTCGCCCAAACTGGTGTACTTCATAGCTTAATAGATAGTCCCCTTCTGTTTATCATAGTGCTCCAAGCCATAAAATTAGTTTCAAATAGGTTATCTGTAGTAACTCCTGTATGAAATGATTTAGTTTTAGTTTTTTGTCACTTTTCTGTATCCCAGAAATTCTTATTTTTCTTTAGCCTAGGAATGTACTTTTTGTATTACTTGAATTGCTATGCTTAGCTAAATTCATTACAAGAGTAAAATAAAATGTTCTGTAAATAAGAAATGACAAGAAGAACTCTTTAAATCCCTAAGCAACTCACAAAACATCTTGGCAAACTAGGTGAGAGAATGTTGCAACCTTATTTTTATGTTCAGCTTTTATTAAAATTTAGAAATGGAGAAACGTCATTAGCTACATTGAAAATCTTATGGCTAAATCTACTAAATATAGGAATATATATAATAAAACTGATGATTTTTTTTTTACACATTATCTCTCTGACTAGCTGCTTGAAATGTTTATAACAATATGAGGCGTCACAATCAGAAAAAAAGGTAAGAAATAAAGTATGTATTTGACATATGAGATAGTAAAATTTATAATGATAGTCCATTAATGACTCTTCAAAACACAAAAGATTTCCTTATGAAACCAAATTTATTTATTGGCACCAAAAATATTCTTTGCAAAAAGAAACTCAAATTTACTAAAGCTGCTCATCATGTTATAACTATGGCAAAATATGTAAAGTTCTGAGCTCAATTCCTGGAAGTATGTTGTGTCCTTAAGCAAGACACTTTATTTTACATTTCTCTTGTCCACTAAGCTGGAAAAGAATTTGATGAGCAAGCTGTTCCCTTATTTGAATAACTGTAACACTTGTCATTGAATCTAACAGAAGTCCACAACACAACACAACACATAAAACACACACACAAACACATTCGCAAACTTTATATATATATATATATATATATATATGTGCATAAACATATACATATAATCATCATCATTGTTTAACATCTATCTTTCCCGTTAAATGATGATGATGATGATATATATGTATATATGTATATGTTTATGCACACACACACACACATATAAAGTTTGTGTGTGTGTGTGTGTGTGTGTGTGTGTGTGTGTGTGTGTGTGTGTGTTGTGGACTTCTGTTAGATTCAATGACAAATGTTACAGTTATTCAAATAATGGAACAGCTTGCCCATCAAGTTCTTTTCCATATATATATATATATATATATATATATATACATATATATATTAAAATTTAGCTACAACATAGCTGTATATATAGTGGAATCCAGCAGAAACACTGTAAAGTGGTCATGTAGGTGTCACAACAAAAATCACCCAGCACACACTGTAAATGTGATTGTCATTAGGAAGAGCATTCAGTTGTAGAAATCAACCCAAAATCAGATTTGTAAGAGCAAAGCATGGTCATCTGACCTGGCTTGTCAACAGAACAACTCGTTTTGCTAGCATGAAAGAATGGATGTTAAACAATGATGATGATATACATTTATATATACATACGAATATACATCATCATCATCATCATCATCATCATCATCGTTTAACGTCCATCTTCCACACTTGCATGGGTTTGGATGGGAGTTTTCCCACTTGAGGCAAGATTGGTTGTCTTGCTTGTATAGGATTGTCTGGCGGGTTTATATACATACATATATATATATACATACATATATATATATATATATACATACAAATATACATATATATATATATACATACAAATATACATATATATATATATATACATACAAATATACACATATATATATATATATACATATATATATATACATATATATATATATACATACATACAAATATACATATATATATATACATATATATATATACATATATATATATATATACATACATACAAATATACATACATACATATATATATATATATATATATATATATATATATGTAGGTTGTTTCCTTGAGCAAGACACTTTATTTCACATTGCTCCAGTTTACTCAGCTGTAGAAATGAGATGATAGGGACTGGGGTCCATATCATTCCACTGCAAAGTGGTCATGGAGGTGCCACGGCAAAAAAGCACCCAGCACTCACTGTAAATGAGGTTGGTGTTAGGAAGGGCATCCAGCTGTAGAAATCAAGCCAGAATCAGTTCCCGTCCGACCCTTGCAAGCAGGGAAAAGCGGACGTAAAATGAAATGATGATGATGAAATGATGTAGGTGTCATCATCATCATCATTTTACGTCTGCTTTTCCCTGCTTGCAAGGGTGGGACAGGAACTGATTCTAGCTTGATTTCTACAGCAGGATGCCCTTCCTAACACCAACCTCGTTTACAGTGAGTGCTGGGTGCTTTTTTGCCGTGGCACCTCCACGACCACTTTGCAGTGGAATCATAGGGACCCCAGTCCCTATCATCTCATTTCTACAGCTGAGTAAACTGGAGCAGTGTGAAATAAAGTGTCTTGCTCAAGGAAACAACACATCACCCGGTCTGAGAATTGAACTCACAACCTTTCGATTGCAAGGCCAATGCTCTAACCACTAAGCCATGTGCCTCCATATATATATATACACATATATATACACACATACACATTTGTACATATATATACTACTACCTCAACCGCACACACATATAAATGTTAATGTGTGTATGTAGTTGAATGGAACTTTACATAAAATGTTCAAACACATCATTATGTTAGCTGTCTAATTCACAATGTTACAAATCATCTCTCGATAGAATCAGAATGTCTTCCATTGAACTCAATTATTGCTTATTTGAAATGACTACCGAAAGGAGACTTTGCTATACACCATAATATATACCCTACCCATCATGTTTTGTTAATAACAAGACAGAAAATACCAACCATTTCTGCAGTTTATCATCACAAATTATAGGCAAACACTAATCTTTATCAGAGCAAATTATGTTTTATTATGTAATTATTTGTTGCGGAAAATGTCTGTTCGTGTTCGTATATCTTCACACATCACTTGGTATGTTTTACTTATCTTCCTCATCACCATCACCAACATCATTATCATTATCATCATCATCATGAATGTAAGAATTATTTGACTGAAACTCTTATAACCAACATTTTAAAAAGATTTCACAACTTTCTAAAATTTTTTTAAAAGAGCTAGTGTTCTTGAATTTTCTTTTTCTTTTCAAATGACTGGTTAGAAAGTGATTTAGTCAGAAATTTGAGTACTGTATTTTCCTGTTGCTTTGTTTTTTTCCACACTTACTTAAACTTAACAATTGTTTGTGGCACTGTTAATCAGTATTTTCAAAATACTTATTTTATTCTTTGTGTGACTGACATTTCCTGTCATATATATATATATATATAGAAGTGGTTACACAACAGTTAGTTCACCATACCGAGAACAATTGTTTCACCTTAGCGGATCCTCAGCTGAGGATCCGCTAAGGTGAACTAACTGTTGTGTAACCACTTCTACCTAACTTGTCCCATGGACTTAGTGCTCTACCACTATTGATATTACCTTCCAGTGTTCTACCACTATATATATATATATATATATATATATAGTGTATCTCCAGCATTTGTGGTCCTGGTTATTCACGGAATTTTTTTTAGAACCTAACTAATAATTGTTCGTGAAAACCACTGCAGATTTGTGGAATCTTGAACATCTTCCTCGATTTTTTTTATGGCTTCTTTAAATGCTAAATTATTAATAACAATATACTGTATTTTCCGGCCTATTGGACGCCCTTTAGCATAAGACACTCCCACTTTTTTAATTATTTCTTACATTATATTTTGACGTTTATAGACATTTTTATGGACCACTTCCAATATTTGCAATTTTTCCCTCTTTGCGGGTGCTCTAGGAATGTAACCCTTGCAAATATCAGGGGACAAGTGTATGTGTATATATATATATATATATATATCATCATCATCATCATTTCATTTTACGTCTGCTTTTCCCTGCTTGCAAGGGTGGGACGGGAACTGATTCTAGCTTGATTTCTACAGCTGGATGCCCTTCCTAACACCAACCTCATTTACAGTGAGTGCTGGGTGTTTTTTTGCCGTGGCACCTCCACGACCACTTTGCAGTGGAATGATAGGGACCTCAGTCCCTATCATCTCATTTCTACAGCTGAGTAAACTGGAGCAATGTGAAATAAAGTGTCTTGCTCAAGGAAACAACACATCACTCGGTCTGAGAATTGAACTCACAACCTTTCAATTGCAAGGCCAATGCTCTAACCACTAAGCCATATATATTCAATAACTACGTATTATGATGGCTGATGAGGTCTGGCACCCCTTATCATTAATTGGATCAGGTTGGTTGTTATTTGGCTGAGAGAGCTGGGGTATGGTATTAAGGACATGTTTGAATTTGTCATGTCATGAGTCATGTACCCACAACTAGTGCAACCTGTCGATAGGGTGCCACTCTAGACACTTTTGTAGTCAGTTGTTACCATTGGTCTCTATTTCATGTGTAGAAGGGTCTCAGTGTTGTGACCAGTCTAGTCTTTGATGTTGTCAGACTAGGATTTTCTTTGCCTGTCTCTTCTTCCCCTTCACTTGACTGTTCCCTGAAAGATGGTTTTGGATAAGGAGTTGTGGTGGGATATATGACCATACTAGGCAAGCTTCTGTCTTTTCACTATTGCAAGGAATAGTTCCTGTCTGCCAGCATATTTGTGAAGTTGCTGCCTGACAAAGCTGTTTGTTTTGTGTCTCATGTTTGGGATGTGTAGCATCCTTCTGAAGCACTTGTGCTCAAATGACTGGATTCTTCATTCCATGTCAGCTCACACACTCATACAAAATTTAATTTATGGCTAATGTAGTATGGTTTTCTGAATGGGATTGATTGTAGGATAGTGTTTTGTATTTGCTTAGATTCATGGATGGTATGGGTTTAGCTTAGATTTGTTTACATTCTTGTTGAAGCATAGTTATATATTTATATATATCTGTGTGTGTATAGTAAGAGAAATGATTGTATCAATCTTCTGAAAATCTTGTAATTAATTCTCTCTATCGAAGTGTTGACTTCAGAAGATTTAATATCAAGATGTAAGAATAAAAAGAGATAGCTTTAATATAAAAAAGTTTTTAACAAAGAGATGATATCACAGCTTCAATGATAATAGACTTAATCTTTTCATTATCATATTTCTAATGAAAGATGTTGTTTTTAAAGAATTTGCAGGGATTTCATAATATAACTAACTTTCTCATTATTCAGCTGATATTTGGAACATAAAGGTTCTTACATAGTGGTAGGATTTTACACTTTTTGTTTAAATATTTTTAATGCATGACACGATATATGATTTTCATATAATTTTTTTAAATAATCAAGAATTTAGAGAGATTTAATTATACTTTTTTTCTCATTATTGGTGTTTGGAGCATAATTTAACAAAGGTTCTTATACAAAATTATAATGGAAGATTTTTAGATGAATATAATCACTTTAGTTTTATATCATAAAAACAAGAGTGGTTTGGAACCGAAAGGATTAATATTGAAAAAAGTTTTACCAGAAAGAAGTACTGGCTTCAATAAGAGGTTTAATATCAAGAAGGTTTTAACAGAAATATGTATGAAGTATAGAAATAAACAAAAAAAAAGAAATCACAAGGCTTTTGATACTGGAGTAAATAAAGTGCTTGGTGTAGGGAGTAAAGACGTAGGGAGTAAAGACAAGTTTTTTTCTGCTAATTGGTATTTTCATTTACAGTCTGGCAAGAACTTTTCTTAATATCTTCTTTTGATGTGACCAGTCTTAATTCTTTATTACCTTGCCTTTCAGATGACACAGAATAACTTGTTAAAACAAGACAGATCTTTTGAATTATTTGATAATGATTATAGTGATTATGATTGCTATGGTAATGATGACAAACATGACAAAATGTGGAGATGACACTAAAGAAGGCAATGAATGCAATAAATGAAAGGGGATTAGGGTGGGATGGTTATATGAACAATTATCAAGATGACTGCAATAACATTTTAGGTTCATGGCAATGATGATGGTGATGATGATGATGGTAGTGGTGATGATGTTGGTAATAAAGATGGTGAAGATCATGATGATAATGATGATGGCAGTGATGATGATGTCAAAGATGGTGAGGATCTTGATGATAATGATGATGGCAGTGATAATGAAGATGGTGAGGATGGTGATGATGATGGGGACAATGATGACAATGATGATAACAATGATGATGATGATGATGATGATGATGATGACAATGTCACTCCCAATAATGCTGATAGCAAGAACAATGAATGCAGCAGTGAGACAATGCTGACAATAACAAGAATAATGATGAGAATAATTGTTTCTACTTTAGGCACAAAGCCAGCAATTTCCCAGTGCATTACTGGTACTTTATTTTATTGACCTCGGAAGGATGACAGGCAAAGACAACCTCAGCAGGATTTGAACTCTGACTGTAAAGGGCCATAACTCTATGCTTCAAAGCATGGCATCTGACTCTCTACCGATACTGCCAATCCACCACCCTAATGAGGACAATAATGATGGCAATATTGATGGCAATCATACTTTTAAAGATAATGATGATGATGATGATGATGACAATGCTGAGGATGATGATGACAATGCTGAGGATGATGATGATATTGATGACTGTTGATGAAGATGAGGATGATGATGATGACTGTTGATGAAGATCATGATGATGATCTCTTTTCGATGATGATGACAATGATAGTGATCATGATGATGGATGTTGATGAAGATCATGATGACATTGTTGATGATGATGATGATGATGATGATGATGATGATGATGATGATGACAGTTGATGATAATGATGATGACATTGTTGATGATGATGATGATGATGATGACAGTTGATGATAATGATGATGACATTGTTGATGATGATGATGATGATGATGATGATGATGATGATGATGATGATGATGACAGTTGATGATGATGACATTGTTGATGATGATGATTATGATGATGATGATGATGATGACAGTTGATGAAGATGATGATGACAATGATGATGATGGTGATCAAGATGATGATGAATGTTGAAGACCGTGATAATGATGATGATGATGATGATGATTACATTAATTAATAACGAAAAATAAACAATTAGAATGTTCCCACATAGACAGGAAAGCTGGCAGAAGTAAGCTGAAATCCAAATAACTTGCAATATCTGAAGAGAAAAGTTTAATTAGATAGAGACTGGTGTGTGGCTTAATTATTGCTTTGTTTGTTTGGTTTTGTTTGATTTAAGTGTAGTTGATGTCGTTGTGGTTGTTGTTCTTATTGTTGTTGATGTTGTTCTTGTTGTTGTTGCTGTTATTCTTATTGTTGTGGCTGTAGTTGTGACTTGTTCTTGCTGTTGTTTTCATTGTGACTGTTGTTGTGGCTGTTCTGATAGTTGTGAGTGTTGTTGCTGCCGCTGCTCTTGTTGTTGTTGTTGATGTTACTGTTGTTGTTGATATTATTGTTGTTGTTGTTGTTGCTGTTGTTGTTCTTGTGGCTGTTGTTATTTTAATTAATTTCCCAAAATGAATGATAATTCTCCTTCAGCAATTTCATCTTTTAACTTGCCATACATGTGCACACACACGCACATGCATAGAAATATATATATATATATATATATATATATATATATATATATATATATATATATATATATATATATATATATATATATACATATATATATATATATTTATACATATACATATACTCATATATATATATATATATATATATATATATATATATATATACAGACAGTCCTATGCGAGCAAGACAATCACTCTTGCCTCAAGTGGGAAAACCCCCGTCCAAACCCATGCAAGCGTGGAACACGGACGTTAAATGATGATGATGATGATGATGATGATGATGATATATATATACATACACACTCATATGTATGCACATATATATACATATATATTTACATGCATTTATGTATACATACATATACACATATACACACATATATATATATACATATATATATATATGTATACTCATATTTATATATACACACATATATATATGTGTACACATATATATATGTATACTCATATATATATATATACACATATATATATGTATACGCATATATATATACACATATATATATGTATATTCATATATATATATATATATACACATATATATATGTGTACACATATATATATACACATATATATATAGAGACATATATATATATATAGACATATATATATACGCACATATATATATATACACACACATATATATGTGTATATATATATATATATATATATATATACATATATACATACATATATACATACATACATATACGGGCAAAAAGCGCAGCTCTCTAATTCATAGTCTACAAATGGCTGCGATAGCTGGCACCTTCAAAATTTGCAAAACATTCTTGCGATTCAAGGGAGGGATGACACTTTCTTTTCTTTTACAACCTTGCCACCAGGAAGGTGGCCGGTCAAAAAAATATACTCGAAATTAAGAGAAAGAGACATACATACATATATACATACAAAAAACTGATATTCTATCTGGTACAAAAAACTGATATTCTATCGGAGGTATCTTACTGACCTCTACCAACAAGTTCTTAAGGGAGATACACTTATACCAGAATGGTTGACATTAGCACAAACATTACTGGTCCCCAAGAACATAGACACCCACTTGGCAAAAAGCTACCGACCCATTGCATGCCAGAACCCGATGTATAAGATGTATACAGCCTGCCTGAACCTATTCCTCCAAGATCACTGTGAAAATAATAACATCATCACAGATGAACAAGCAGCTGGAAAGAAAGGGGTTTGGGGATGTGCTGAACAACTCCTAATCAACAAAACTGCGATGTCGGAGGTGCGACAACTTAGGAGGAGTATGGCTACAGTCTGGCTGGACTACAGGAAAGCTTTTGATTCTGTTCCCCACTCTTGGATGATAGAGGCCCTCAGACTTGCTAAAGTCCCAGACATTATTGTCAGAGCCATAGAGTGGCTGTCTTCTTCTTGGGCTACTATCCTAAAGTTAAAGACAGAGACAGAGGATTATATTTTCACTGATAAAATAAAATATTGCAGGGGTATATTTCAGGGGGACAGTCTCTCTGTGATATTATTCATCTTGTCATTAAACCCCTTGTCTTTTCTGCTCAAAAAATGTGAGGGATACATCATTGGCTCACAGAAGGACAGAAATACGAACCTAACCCATAATTTCTTTTTAGACGATCTGAAACTCTATGCCAAGAACATGGATGGGATGAAGAAAAATCTTGACCTGGTTACAACGTTCTCAAAGGATATAGGAATGGAGTTTGGCCAAGATAAATGCTCATACAACACTGTAAAGCGGGGAAAAGCAACAACCCAATCTAGCAACATTGTCATCAATAGCCTAACTGTTTCACCGATATCTGATGAGGACTGCTACAGATACCTGGGGATAGATGAGAACATATCTTATAATGGTATCTGTAATAAAGAATGCGTAACCAGGAAATACTACACCCGATTAAGAAAGATCTGGTCATCGGAACTCTCTGCACAAAACAAAACAGTGGCTCACAATGTGTTTGCTGTGCCTATCCTCACACCAACGTTTAGAATACTCAATTGGACGATAGACGAAATCCGAGCAGTTGATGTTGGAACTCGAAAAATACTAAACAACACCGGAAACTTCCACATCAACAGTGACATAGACTGTCTTTACTTGAAACGTAAGCAGGGAGGCAGAGGCCTAACATCAGTCCAGACAACATTTGAATGTTGCATCATATCTCTCCGACAACATCAACGAACCTCAAAGCGTAGGAGTCCGTTTCTCGAGCAAGTCTATCTGCATGAAACAGATAAGATCATGAGAGTTGGGAAGGAACTCCTCGAGAGATATTCCCTGTGTGATAATCAAAAACTCACACCCAGGGAAGTCGCTCAGCAGTATCGCAGTGAATCCATGGATGAAAAACTACATACTTATCAGCAAAAAATCATGCATGGATATGTTGCCAGGAAGCTCCAGAGTGAGAGTAATATAGATAAGGAAAGTAGTCTATCTTGGACCAACAACCGCTATATTGGCTCCCACTTTGAAGGATACGCTTTTGCAATCCAAGAACAGGAGATTAACACAAAATACCTGATTCACAAAAGAGATAGGGATGCAGGAAAAACACCTAGATGTGATAACAAGTGCAGACTCTGCAGAACTAACATCAAGGATATCACCCATATCATCAGCAGCTGTCCAAAGATGTCATCGCGGTACTATCTACCTATGAGGCATGATGTAGTGGCCAAAACACTGTACATTGCAGTTCGTAAAAAAGATAGCCCCGATAATAAACACATTAAAAGCTACAGCAATGTGGAAGAAATCCATGTACATAATATGAAAGAGTACTGGTGGAATGTTCCAGTAAAAACCCAAATAAAATGCAGGCATAACAGACCAGATATTATGTTATGGGACAGGGAGAAGAAAGCATGTACAGTAGTGGAAATTAGCTGCCCAGCAGATGCCAATATAATATCAAAGATTAGTGAAAAGGAGAATATTTATGCAGAACTGATGAGAAATCTGCAGATACTCCACCCTGATTACACCTTCAGATTTATGCCTGTGATTATTGGGGCACTGGGATATGTTAGTAACTGCCTCAGTACAAATCTTGAGAAACCAGGCTCCACAAAAACAGAAAGAACATGACTAGTTAGGAAATTATAAGTACAATCCATTAATGGAACAGTAAAAATATGTAAAACATTCCAAACATACATATATACATACAAATATACATATATACATACATAGGAAAAGAGTCAGGACCCGGTTGGCTGAACTCTGGCCATTTTGACAGCTAGATCTGAACAGTTCGGATCTAGCTGTCGAAATGGCTGGAGCTCAACCGTCTGGGTCCTGACTCTTTTCCTCTTACCGACTCTACTACCCTAAGTGTCAAGTACTCTGGTGAGTTATGGTCCACCTGGTTCCTTTCCACACTTTCTTTCTTATATACATAATTATACATACTTATATATATTTACATACATACATATACATACATATATATATACTCCTAGCTGCAAAAGGCTTTTCCCTCAAAATGAAAGGCAGACTGTATAATGTGTGTATATGAACAGCAATGTTACATGGTAGTGAGACCTGGCCGCTGACTGCGGAAGACTTACGTAGATGAGAAAGAAACGAAGCCTGCATGCTCCGATGGATGTATAATAGTAATATACGCCAACGGCAAAGCTTAAATGAATTGAGAAAGAGAGACTGTGCATAAGAGGAATCAAATGCTGTGTGCAGGAGAGGCGGTTGCATTGGTATAGACATGTGATGCGTATGAAGGATGACAGGTGCATAAAAAGGTGCAGAGCACTAGAAGTTGATGGAAACCGTGGAGCGGGGAGACCCAAGAAGACCTGGGATGAGGTGATAAAAGCCGACCTTACCCAATTACACCTCTCAAAGGCGATGACACACTACCGTGACCTCTGGCGTCATGCAGTAATACAGAAGAACCCCCCCCCCGCCCATGGGTACAAGCCGAAGCTGAAGCATATAGACAATATGCCTCCACACCCTCCCACTGCAAAGTGGTCGTGGAGGTGCTACGGCAAAAAAGCACCCAGCCCCCACACTGTAAAGTGGACGTGTAGGCGCCACGGAAAAAAAGCACCCAGCACTCACTGTAAATGAGGTTGGTGTTAGGAAGGGCATCCAGCTGTAGAAATCAAGCCAAATCAGTTCCTGTATGAGCTAGGCATGGTCAGCCGACCAGACACTGCCCACAACAGGACAACCCGTCTAACCCATGTTAGCGTGGAAGAACGGACGTAAAATAGTGATGATGATGATACATACATATATATATACATACATATCATCATTCATCATCATCATCATCACCGTTTTACGTCCGTTCTTTCATGCTAGCATGGGTTAGATATATATATATATACATACATATATATATACAAACATATATATACATACATATACAAAAATACATATACAAACACACACACACACATATATATATATGCATATGTACATATACATATATATATATGTATATATACATACGTAGATATGTAGTACATACATACATATGTATAAATATATGTATATATATAAATATATATATATACTTGCATACATATGTAGTATATATATATATATACATAAAGAAAAAAAGATGAAATTGAAAATGCAACTGGAGTCTTATTTAAAAAAAATATATATATTTATTTGGTTTCTTTACCGGTTTCGCAGTTCTTCTGCTTTTCAAAAGTAGAGTTGAGATGGAAAGTCTGTGGTTTTTCTCACATCTGATGTGTGAAAAACCACAGACTTTCCATCTCAACTCTACTTTTGAAAAGCAGAAGAACTGCGAAACCGGTAAAGAAACCAAATAAATATATATATTTTTTTAAAATAAGACTCCAGTTGCATTTTCGATTTCATCTTTTTTTCTTTATACTTTCACTCTTGTAGGACACCGCAGTTATTTTTCATTTTGTAAAAGAAACCTCACTTTCTAATATATATACATATATATATATGTACATAATCAAAAATACATGTGATCACATAATCAAAAATAGATCTTTTTGAAGTCTAATGACTTATTAAGTAACATTGCTAGTTTCCTTTAGTCACATAGATGCATTTCATTTATTAAAAATTCCTTCTCCCCAATTTAATCTTTGTAGATTGGTAGCATACACATACTGCACACTTGAACTGCTTGAAGGGAATAAAATGCTGCAAAATTCTGCAGACTTATCAGAAATTTCATAATTATTTTTCTGTATTTCCATCATGTAAAACAAAAATAGATTATTTCAACCATTTCTTATCTGAGTTTTTATGTACATAAATACATACAAACATACATGATGGCTGCAAACTCGATTTCAAGTAATGCCATCGCTAGATACTTAAGCAGGAGCATCACATCATTTTTAGTCCTGCTACGGACTTGCCTATGGCCAGCACTACCATGTATCACAAAAAATGTCACATATGAAGTGACACCTGTGCTTGAATCATTTTTAAGTGAGGAAAGGCTTTGCACGGGGCCAATCCTACTCTCTGAACATTGAATGCATTTGCCCAAAAGGAACTGGTCAACATCATTGGATGCAAACAAAGTCGCAGGTTTTATATCAGAGTGATCTTCTCCTAGAGAGATATCTTAATGAAGACTAGGAGTCTCTTGCTCAACAAAAATAAAAAAAAAATAAAAACTATATAGGATGGCTCTTGACTCCTGAGTTCCCCACCTGCAGGGTGTCCTAAATCACCCTCCTCACCAAGCATACTTGGTGAGGTTGCCGGTTTAGTCGCCAATGATTCGACCATGCACAGGTTGTACTGAGTTAAATGTTACCAGTAGCACTGAAGAGCAACCTGACATAATTGCATACATACATACACACACGCACACATATACATACACTGGGTACAGCTTTGGCTCAAGTGCAGACTAAGGTTGGATGCCAGGTATCTAGAGTGCTTCCAGGCTCTCATGACACTTTATCAACTAGATAATGTGATAAGCAGCTGAAAGTCATGAACTACCATGGCCAGGTAAGCTACTTTATTTGCTGTCAACACTCACTACATAGAAGACTGATCATGTCATGACTGATAATGTGCAGACATGTGCTAAGGCTGTGACATCTCCAGCATCTCCTTGATGGTGAACATGTGTGGTCACTCTTTATCAGAAGTACCTTTCCCCAATTTGTCTCCTTGATTGAATTGCAGTCATGGGTCATGCAATGACTGAGATTGAGCACCTGGTATCTGGAATGGTATCATGTGCTCACAGCTTTGTACTAGTTGGGCAATGCAGGAGGTGGAAATTTCCCATTAGCATTCTATAGAGAACTAATTGTTGGCAAAAGTGACAACATTCTTAGTGTAACTCTATCTGTTAACCAGAAGAACTATCTAGTCTGTTCCAGAGGACTTTTGGCCTAGGTACTATGGACAATTTCTAGAAATCCCTGCTCTGGAAGTGCTATCATGGATAACTGCCAGTTCAAGACAAACTTTACAGAAATGGAGCTGCTGTCAGATGGGTCTGTCCAACATGCAAGCAGAGCAATTAAACTATTCTGTATGCAATCGTCCAGTGTCTGTGCATTGCTAGCTTTTGGAAATTTGTTGAACTTCTGATGTTGCATGTAGAAAAGATCCAGCTATCTGGTAACTCCATCATGAGGATTACTCCACCACTGAGAAGGACTGGCAGTTTATTCTGATTGATGGTTATGGCAAAGAAATTGTGTGCTGGACAAGACTGAAAGGATTAAAGACAGATACATTCCTCTTCAGCCAAGCCCTCATTCAATATCTCAAGTTCCACTTGGAAAGGTAGGTAAAGGTGGAGAAAGAAGTGTAGGTAGAATGGCCTAAGTGAATAGGCCTGCTATAAGCATGCACCTAAAGGCTGGAAAGAAAGAAATGTGAGAGGGTCACTTTCCTATGGTGTTCTTGGTGATTGGGGGTATTCTTGGATCTCTGGGTTTCCTTGATTACCCCTGTATGGTGCTATTCCCTACTGGGGGATTGAGTTACTTTTTTTTACTTACTTGTTTTGTATAAATCCCCACTGTTCTTGTTAATTGCATTGTCTTTATTATTTTTGTCTCCAGAGACCAATAAAGAAATTATTATTATTATTATCATTATTATTATAAGGGCAGTGGATTGGCAGTATTGGTAGAGGGTCGGACGCCATGCTTTACAGCATAGAGTTACGCCCCTTTACGGTCTGAGTTCAAATCGCGCCAAGATTAACTTTGTCTTTCATCCTTACGGGGTCGATAAAATAAAGTACCAGTAATAAAGTACCAAAATTGCTAGCCTTGTGCCTATGTAAGAAACCATTATTATTGATCCTATTGTTTATTAGAATTTTTTTAAATTTAAAGAAAATCACTGATTGGATCTAACAGTGCTGGTGTTAGTGGTGGTGGGGGTGATGTTAGTGTCTGCGGTGGTGGTGTTGGTGGTAGTGGTGGTGTTGGTGCCTGTGGTATTAGTGCTGGTATCTGTTGTGTTGTTGGTGGTGGTGGTAGTGAAGTTGGTGTTGGTGATGTCTGTGGAGGTTGTGTCTGTGGTAGTGTTTGTTAATGGGAGATTAGAGCAAGTTTTAGATAGAGGATTTAATTGATCTCTTCTGTCTTAAAATAATATGTATTATTATGTTATATTGAATCAAAGTGTGAATATAAGTTTAGTTGTGTATGTTCAATTGTGGATGTGTTTGTTCAAGAGTGACTGTATGTGTTCTTATTTGGATGTGTGTGACAGCGTGTGTTCATATGTGGATGTGTATGATTGCTTGTGTTTATGTGTGGATGTGTGTGTGTGTGCGTGTGTTCAAATGTGGATGTGTGTGCTTGTGTGTGTTTGTGTGTGTGCAAGTGTATGTGAGGTGTGCATAAAGTTATTTGCAACATAAAATGCACCAGTAAAATTGCTATTTAGCACTTTAGATAGAAATTCTTGCTTCTATTATTTACAACCATATAATTATTGCCATTCACTAAATGCAACTCAATCACCTATTTAACTTAACCCTTTTGATACCAAACTAACTGAAACTCCTCCTGGTTCAGGTTCTACAAAACTATGCTGTCAATTAGAAAATGTTTATATTTATCTAAAACAACCTTCCATTATATTTTTATGTAAGAACAGTGGATTGGCAGTATCGGTAGAGGGTCGGACGCCATGCTTTGACGCAAAAAGAGTTACAGCCTTTTCCATTATGAGTTCAAATCCCGCCGAGGTTAACTTTGCCTTTCATCCTTACGGGGTCGATAAAATAAAGTACCAGTAATTGCTGGCCTTGTGCCAAAAGTAGAAACAATTATATTTTTATGTAAGAACCTTTACATTATAATCCAAATATCAGTTTGATAATGAGAAAGTTATATTATGAAATCATTTCCAATTTTTGATTATTTTCAAAATTATTTGAAAATAATTAGCAGTGTCTTTCATTAGGAATATTGCAAAGAAAGGGTTAAAGAAAATAAGGAATGTGCTAAATGTGGTTAATGCTTTATTTGTTTTGCTTTTTTTTTCAGAAGAACACTGAAGGCATGTTGCCTAGTAATTACAGTGTTCAGCTAATGATTGTAAAGTTGTGATTTCAATTTCTTGTCCAAGTGGTACATTATGCCTTTGAGCAAGACACTTCATTACATTTTGCTCCTGTTCACAAAGCTCAAATGCATCAGTACCAGTAGCAGCTGGGATGATGTAAGTCTTATACTCTCTGCTACATAACAACAAGAAACTCATGATACACATTAGAAGCCCACCTATACTAACAAGTTTGATGTGGATTAATAGATTAATTTTTGCAGGAAAAATCTGGACCGTATAACTGTGGTATCTATTCTGACTTTGTACATCTGAGTTCAAATTCTGCTGTGGCATTGAGTGGTTGGATTAATCACTCACTTGGTTTAACTTCACTATATAGCTCTTGGATGCCTTTAGTAAAGGACACTCCACTGTAAGCATTCAGGCCTGGTCTCTGATTGAAGAATGGCTTCTGACTCCCACATCCTTCACAAGTTCTCAAAATGGTTCATTGACACTGCCTTTTCCTTCCTGTTATAAAAAATTGTCAGTCACAGCAGATACAAGCCCCATGTAATATCTCTGTGTAACAGATATTCATATAACTACTGTGTAAAGTGAAAATCATATGGTGCACATGTTTCTTTTTATTGGTAATACTGGCCATCACCAAATACAGCATACTCTGTAAACGTTTTTTTTTCATTGATCACATGTGTTTATCCATACTGTGTTTATTTGATTTAGAATAAGTTCACCATATCTCAGTGTGCTGTAAGAGATAACTAAAAGAGTTGGTACTAGAAATGGCATCTAACTGTAAAAAATTGCCTTAAAAAGGATTCCATTATGAGTATAAATTAATCCCATCTGGGTGCTTGGCTTAGCTGGGAAAACAACCATATGAGTCACTTGAGATAAGCTAAAGGGTTACAGGCTCCCAAACCCCTGTTCTACACATTTGTTTTGAGTAACTTTCTTAGATATGATTACAAAATTCACAATTCTTTACAGCGTGCTACTGATAATACTCAGATGGCTTATACAGGTTTGTATATAATCTTTAGCTTATTGTTATACATGTGATAGAAAGCAGCTACATTAAAATGTAAAATTAGAAATGATACAAAATGGTATGAAATTTTGATAAAATTGTTTAGAGATTGATAATGGGTCTTATATTAGTTGTCAACTGTACATTGTGGAGGTTTATTATAATCTTCACAATTATCAATTCTTCAACAAAACATCCAATATCGATGATAAAAACAGCAGAAACTCAGCTGCTACAATCCTCATCCCCTTCCTCCTCCTCCTCATCATCATCATCCTCCTCACATCCAACAACAACAAAATAATTATCCACATCATAATCATCACCATTATCATCCTAATCATCATCATCATCATCACCTTCTTTACTGCCACTATCACCAGCACCATCATCTTTACCACTGCTGTTGTCATCCCCATCATTGTTGGCTTACAGTTAAAATTAATAGTAAATGTTTATGATGCTTGAGTTATATCTACACTATCAAGGTGTATGCTCGTTTGGTGAAAGGAAACTAATTTAATCTTGACTAGGCACTGACGTGGCTATGTGATTTCAGGTTCAGCTCCACTGAAAATGTATTTTACTATAGTTGACCAATGCTTGTTGAGGCAAATATATATGTGTTTGTGTGTATATATATATATATATATATACATATGATATATATCATCATCATCATCATCGTTTAAAGTCTATCTTCCACGCTAGCATGGGTTTAGACGGGAATTGTCCCACTTGAGGCAAGATTGGTCGTCTCACTCGTATGGGACTGCCTGGCAGGTTTTCTATGGCTGGATGCCCCTCCTAACACCAACCACGTTTACAGTGTGGACTGGGAGGTTTTTACCGTGTTACCTACACGGCCACATTACAGCGTGGACTGTGTGTTCTTTTGTTGTGACACCTACACGACCTCATTTATTTCGGACTGGATGTTTGGGTACCAACATAACTTTACAGAGAAAGGGATGGTGTAGATGGGAGTGGGGGTAGGGGTAGTGGGATGGGGGCGTATATTTGATTAAGAGGTGCCTACTGACTGTAGGTTTCGCTTTGTATTTAGGCAAGGCGGGTTTTCTGTATTACTGCGTAGCGCCAAAGATCCCGGTCCAGTGACATTGTCTTAGAGAGGTGTAAGTGTGTAAGGTCAGAATTTATTAAATCGTCCCAGATTTTTCTGGGTCTGCCTACTCCGTAACTTCCGTCAATTTTGATCGCCCTGCACTTTTTTATACAGCTGTCATCTTTCATGCGCATCACGTGACCATACCAATTCTGACCATAGTATTCTCTTGAGTAAACAGCATCTGATCCCTCTTATACCTAATTTCTCCCTTAGTTCATTTATGCTTTGCTGTTCACGTATATTACTTTTACACATCCAGCGGAGCATGCAAGCTTCATTCCTCTCCAGTCTGCACAGATCCTCTGCACACAATGCCCATGTCTCACTGCCATGCAACATAGCTGTTTGTATGCAGGCATCATACAGTCTGCCTTTCATTTTTAGAGAGAAACCTGTAGTGGTATAAGCTCTCTGAACTTTTTCCATCCCGTTCTGATTCTGGCTACTGTATTTTCTGAGTACTCTCCACCACTGCTGATTTTGTCACCCAGGTAACGGAAGGTGTCTACTATTTCTATAGAGCCATCTGGGTAATAGAAGGAGCTAGTATCCTGTGGGCACTTGCTACTTATTGCACCGACCACATATAAAATCTACGTTCTTAGATAGCTTACCTGTGATCCCACTACATTTTTTATGCACCCATACTTTGTTGAGATCCCACTACATCACTTCTGTACCCATTGTTTGCATTTGGGGCAGAGAATGGAGTTCCTACCTACACCTTTCCTACATACTGAGCAAGGCCATTTCCCTGAGGAGATCTGGGTTCTGTTTTCTCGTCTACTTACAAGAACCTTAGTCTTTGTCAAGTCGACTTTGAGACCCTTTCTTTCTAGTCCCTGCTTCCATGTTTGGAATTTCTTTTCTAGTTCCACCATAGATTCAGCTATAAGTGCGAGATCATCCATATAGAGGAGTTCCCATTGGCATGCGGTCAAAAATTCCTCCGTTATTGCCTGCAAAACTATAATGAACAGGAGAGGGCTAAGAACAGACCCTGGTGGACACCGACCTGTATGCTAAATTCCTTGCTATAGCCATTGCTAACCCTAACTTTGCTGACTGCTCCTCTATACATGGCTTGTACAGCTTTCACAAGCCATTCATCTACTCCTAATTTTCTAAGAGACCACCAGATTATAGCATGGGGGACACTGTCGAAGGCTTTTTCCAGATCGACAAATTCCAGGTAGAGTGGCTTACTTTTAGCTAGGTACTTTTCCTGTAACTGCCTCACAAGGAAGAGGGCATCAGTGGTGCCTTTTCCTGGCACAGACCCAAATTGCATCTCATCTAGTTTCACCCGGTCCCTAATCAACTGTGCTATAACTCTTTCCATTATTTTCATGACCTGGTCCATCAGCTTTATACCTCTATAGTTTCCTCTATCTAGTGCATCACCTTTACCTTTGTAGCAGTTGAAAATGATGCTACTGCACCAATCTTTTGGTATGACACCTTCTAGTATTACCTGGTTAACAATACGTGTGGTTATGGTGTGACCTACCGATCCAGATGCCTTCAGCATCTTGGCAGCTATACCCGATGGACCGGCTGCCTTTCCCTGTCTTCATATCTTTGATTGCCTTACTTACTACGCTGCTGCTGACTTGTACTGCTGGACCCTATATAGGGTCCGCTTGGGGTAGGGACTCTCTTTCCCATGCATTCTCCTCGTTTAGTAATCTTTCATAATGGCTCTTCCACGCAGCATTCTTCTCGGCACTTGTGAGGGCAAGCTCACCTTTATCATTCCGGATACACTTCTCTCCAATGACATCACACTTCTCTCTGAGACACTCCCTCACAATCTTGAACACCTCCTGTTTCTGGTCCTTATGTTGGGAGGCACATTCCTCACCAGGGAAGGCTTTTGTGTTTACAACCATCCATCTATCACGCCCTCTGATGAGGATAAAATCTTTCTGACTAGAATGCTCCCCTGATCTATAGGTGATCAGATGGCTGTCGAGTGTTTTGAAGTTTGTGTTACATATCGACATGTCATTGGTGTCACAGAATTCCAGAAGCTTGAAGCTTTATTCATTTCTTGTGCCAAACCCGTGGCCTCCATGGACTCTATAGATGCCGTCACAGTGTTTACCAAACGGCTGGACCAAACAGCACTAAATTTGCAACATAGATGTAACCAATCTCCTGCAATGATTAGGATGTCATCGTCGTTTGTTAGGGCAGTAATGTGCATTAGGGACTCGTAAAACCTATCTTTAATTTCGTCTAGCAACCCCGATTCGGGTGCGTAAACTGATACTATTGTAGAAATTGTTTTATTCAGGACTAGTCTGAGTTTAATGATTCTTGCATTCACCCTGTTCACTGAGATTACCTTATCAACCCATTTGTCAGCTAATAGTATACCTACACCTCCCATCTCATTGTCATTTCCCACCCAGAAAAATTTGTAGCACTGACTTTTGCCTACGAGGACTCTAGCAGACTCTCCTCCATCTAGTCTCTTGCACACAGCATACATCAATTTCCTTTTGCTCTAGCATCCCTACAATTTATCCTGCTCTTCCTTTCATTGTGCTTACATTGATGGTTACAACTCAGAGTTTTGGACACTTGCCATCACTTGTAGGATGGGGTGAATTTTTGCGGGTGGGTGTGTATGCTTCCTGTCTCTGGATTAAAACTTTGCATGGGTGTTTGGTAGCTCACAGATTCATATTCATTTATTAATTCGGGGTTGTTCCATTTATCCTCAGCTCATCCATAGATATCAGTAAAAGAATGATTATTATTTAGTGTAGGGCTGGAAGGACAGTAGTAGTAATGGCAGAGTTTGTTGGGGCTGGTAAGGGCTAGGAGTGCAGTAGTAGTAGTAGTAATAGTAGTGGCAGTGTTTGTTGGGGCTGATAATGGGTTGAGGTTTGATTGGTCGAATAGCCTATGGTGGTGAGGCAGGGAAATTGTGAGATAGGCAGCCAGCACACCTATATCATCATAGGAGATTTAGGAATAACAACAATAAAAATAAACGATGTGAACAGGACATTTTGAAATTGAGGAGGAAGGAAGGCAGATACCTGCAAGAGAGGAGAAATAATATCTATGAATGAACCGGGGACAGGCTGAAAGTATTTAGGAATATATATACATATGATGTATCTATACTATAAAGCTGACGGCTGTATGTAGGTAACAAACTTTCTGCCAAAAGGCTGGACCAAACAGCACCAAATTTGCACCATAGATGTAACTTTTTCCAAGTAAAAAAGTGAGGGTATTTTTGTCTACTGAATTTTGTTAAAAGATTAAAGACATTATTTAAATATTCACTTCTTTAAAATTTTAAATGTCAATACTTCCGGTTATACGTCATTCCTCACTTTTTCTTATGACGTCGCAGAACATTCCCCTCTTTTTCTTAGTCTGTATGTCTGCTGTCTGCATTAGATAACGTTTTTCGAAATATTTACTTCTGCGTGCACAGACTGATTTTTTAAGTTTCAGAAGATCCCGTTAAGGGTGAAAGCAGCGATTCTTTGCTTAAACTTTAATCTGTTATTTTAATATATATATTCGTGTACAGATATTTTTGCATACACAAAAACAAAATCCTATTTATTTCACGAAAGCACAGACGGCTTATCGTCATTGTTACTGCTCAGTCTTTCCAACATCTGAGAACTATCAATGGCCATCAATGTTCCATTTACTGTTTGGCTTGCCAGATGCGTGGTATGTTACACAATGACAGCCATTGGCACCTCACCCAAGAAGCAGCAACTGCTAAAGTCCCTTCTCAGTTGCAAAAACGTTTTGCTATTATGCTGCACAACTGCGATATCGCTGACCCTCTCGCACTGTGGAACAACCACCGTGAACGTCTAGCTGAGGACATCCTCCACCGCACATGCAGACACAATCCGAACGTAACATACGATGTCGTTTTCAATGAGGCACTCATTTGTCTTGAAAACAGTGTCCTGGAGATTGGTGGTAGGCCTCTAAGTCACTACAGCTTACCTGCTCCTGACAGGAGTGTCCAGAGGTCAACGTCTACAGAGCTTCTCTGTGAGACGAGCTACGAGATCAGTGATTCTCCCATGGTCAACTGTATGTAGGATGCTCTAGGGTGAGCTCGCCTAACAATCTCTTCATCTTTGCTCCAGAGGGCCGAACAAAAAATATTGTATACTCGGAGGCTCTAACAAGGTAATTTAAATATTTTCTGTTACTTGGAATTTCCATTTTGGTTGTACAAATTAGTGTTTGTTAAAAAATGTGTTCTCTGCTCAGCCTTTATTGTTGTAACTACCAATTTTCTTTAACATACTGGCTGCTGAACTGGGGAATCCTAAAAACTATTCAAACCCAACATCAGAGCACGTTAACCCGCCCCTCCTCTGACTTGAGAGGGCATGCAGTATCTTTGCATTAGAGTGTAGGGGTGATTCATGAAAAGATAAAATGCCGGTATACCTAACCGGGCGCCAGCCGGACGGGACAGCTAGTATATATATATATGATGGAGGTACATGGCTTAGTGGTTAGAGCATTGGACTTGCAATCGAAAGGTTTTGAGTCAATTCTCAGACTGGGTGATGTGTTGTTTCCTTGAGCAAGACACTTTATTTCACATTGCTCCAGTTTACTCAGCTATAGAAATGAGATGATAGGGACTGAGGTCCCTATCATTCCACTGTAAAGTGGTCATGGAGGTGCCACGGCAAAAAAGCACCCAGCCCACACTGTAAATTGGACATGATGATGATGGACTCTCACGTCGAGACTTCCAGTAGTATCCTCTACCTGTCTCCGTCATTGTCACCCCATCACCTACAGACACCACCTGCAAAAGACTGGCGGAAATGTGAGAACTACCCACACAAAGAAAGTTTTGCTTTAAGTAGTGAAAGCCTGTGTAGTACCAGCCATGCTTTTTGGAACTGATGACACATATCTTCGGTGCACATGTTTGCCAGGGAAAATACAACGATAGCCCTCATCTTCTTATGGAGCGGAGTTTAACCTCTCCGTATAACTTAGTATTTTTATTGACACAAAAAAAAAAATATATATATATATAATACTATAAATTATGTCCATAGAATCATTTGATAAGATATATATATATATATATATATATATATATATATACTATTTGGATGGCCATTGACTCTGCTGAGTTCCTCTGCTCTTAGCTGGGTGTCCAAATATCACGCTCCTCATCAAGCAAGCTTGGTGGAGTTGCCAGTTTAGTTGCTGACAACCTGACAGGTTGTACTGGGTTACATGTGACCAGTAGCACTCGAGAGCGACATGACTATATACATATATATATATATATATACTGTAAATGTGGTTGGTGTTAGGAAGGGCATCCAGCTGTAGATAACCTCCCAAATAGTCCTATACAAGCGAGACACGGTCACCCGACCAATCTTGCCTCAAGTGGGACAATTCCCATCTAACTCATGCTAGTGTGGAAGATAGACGTTAAACAATGATGATGAGGATGATATATATATATATATGATATATATGATATTCATGTTATATATATATATATGATATATATATATGATATATATATATATATACATATATGATTGATATATATATACATATATGATTGATATATATAAATATATATTTATATATTCATATAAAAAGAAAATTTCGCTCTACATGGCTGAATACAATAAATGTAATCTGAGTTTTTCGAATATTAATAATAACATTCAATTCGTTTGCAATTTTGCGAACAAGCCTCTATTTTATAGCCATGTCAGGAGAATGAACACTTCATTCTTGCTCTTGTGTTGGCATGTGAACAGAACTGCAGACACTAATGTTTCTGGGATCACTCTTCATCAGCACAGCTCACTGGTCACCTGCCAAACTGTCAGAGCTGGTGAAAATATATGCTATTTTCAAAAATACACAGTGACTGATCGGCCTGATTTGCATATTAGCAGACTGGCTGATCAGTCAGATCTGCATATTAGCAGATCCACTGATCATCCAGATTTACATATCAGCAGACTGGCCAGTTAGTTTCCTGTATACGAGCGATAAATGAAAGTGTACCAATGTTGTCTTGGTTGCCCTTGAAATATGTATAATAAAATAAATATGGTTTTATAAATATAGTTTCCATTTATTTAATATCATTGAATATTTACTCCAGTAACTTGTTGAGTGCTCTAAATCAGTTATAGAGATTTATGTTTGTCGGACTTCCAACAAATTAAATACAACTTCTACTTATATATATATGTATATATATATATAACAAGGAAAATGTGTTTATTCAAAAATATAGACCAGCATTAAATATAGTTTAATATACATTATGTCAACACCATTATATGCTAACCATCCAAACAGATACATACATACACACACACACACACACACACACACACATAACACCTATTTTAAAAAATAAAAACCAGAACTAAATAAACCTTAACATATGTGAATACTCTAACACCTTAACATGCTAAACCCTCTCCCAAACACACACATAACTCCCTCCCCCATTTCTACTAATGGAATCGTTTTCCTACAAGCACACACAAAATATATATATTCTTGCCATCTTAACATGCTAACCATACTCCCACACACACATACACACACACACAACTCCCTCCCCCATTTCTACTAATAGAATCATCTTCCTACACACACAAGCACACAAATAAACATACATATCTCTACTTTCTTTATTCCAATAGAAAGTCTGAATTTTGACACCCCAGCACACTAGCCATATTCACTGAACCAGAACAATTCTCACCATCCCGTTTTTCTTGACCATTATCTTTTGTTTGGCACAAAATTCTCTAAATAGCTACATAAAAATTCCTAAATGCAGGTACGAGATTTAATGTAATTGTTCACATGACAGTCATAATTTCATTTATAACCAATCAAATTACATTTATAAAAAAAAGCCTTCCTGAGCCACCTTTTTTTTTAAAGTAAAAAGAATTCAAACAAACTGGCACGAAAGCTGATGTGCTTATTCACGTGACTGCATCAACTAACCAAACTTCACTCATATATGAAAAACAACCTGAGCCCCCCCCCCCCCCCCCTTTTTTTTGAAGGCAAATATAATAAGAACTTTGTAACGTGAACTGGCGCGAAATTTATTATACGTATTCACCAACCAGCCAAATTACTTCTCTAAAAACCTAGCATTTTTAACCACCTTTTTCCATATAAAACAGAAGTAACATTTAAACACCAGCCAGATGTGAGGAAAACCACAAACCCTCCATCTCAATTCTACTTTTGAAAATCAAAGGAACTGCGAAACCGGTAAAGGAACCAAATAAATATATGTTTAAAAAAAAAAGAAGACTCCAGCTGCATTTTCGATTTCATCTTTTTTCCTTATAATTTCACTCTTGTAGGACACCTCGGTTTTTTTTCATTTTGTAAAAAAAACCTCACTTTCTAATATATATATATATATATACATATCATCATCATCATCATTTCATTTTACGTCCGCTTTTCCCTGCTTGCAAGGGTGGGACGGGAACAGATACTGGCTTGATTTCTATAGCTGGATGCCCTTCCTAACACCTATCATCTCATTTCTACAGCTGAGGAAACTGGAGCAATGTGAAATAAAGTGTCTTGCTCAAGGAAACAACACATCACCCGGTCTGAGAATTGAACTCACAACCTTTGCAAGGCCAATGCTCTAACCACTAAGTCATGTGCCTCCATATATATATATATATATATACATGACCATGACCTCTGGCGTCACGTAAAAATACAAAAGACCCGACCCCCCACGGGTACAAGCTGAAGCTGAAGCATATAGACAATACCCCCACACCCTCTCACTTCAAAGTGGTTGTGGAGGTGCCATGGCAAAAAAGCACCCAGCCCACACTGTAAAGTGGACGTGTAGGCGCCATGGAAAAAAGCACCCAACACTCACTGTTAATGAGGTTGGTGTTAGGAAGGGCATCCAGCTGTAGAAATCAAGCCAGAATCAATTCCCGTATGAGCAAGGCATGGTCAGCTGATCAGACACTGCCCACAACAGGACAACCCGTCTAACCCATGCTAGCGTGGAAAAACGGACGTAAAACGGTGATGATGAGGATGATATCATATTTATATCAAATATATATATATATATATATATACATATATGATATATCAGTGGCGAATGGTAACCTGGAAAGCAGGGCATGCAGTCCAATCGCCATGGGGGAAAGTGGGGCTTGAAAATAAGCTTGAAAACGATAGCTAATAGGCTTGAAACTAGTACAGCGTTCCTTTGTCAGTGTTGAACAAACAAGTAACGATGGTTGCTTGACACTACGGCTTAATACGGGATGTTTTTTTACAAACACATCGAGCATTATAATAAATGTTCGGTGAATCCATACGTACATATATATATGTGTGCATGTATGTATATATATATATATACATACTACTGTACGTCTGTATACATATATGTATGTGCGTGTACATACTTATATTTAAGTAACAGCCGTACTTAGAGTGGGAAATGAAATTTCGTTTCATTTTTTCCGTTTATCGTTTTCGGTGCACCCGGCCGATTAACCCACTCGATATGCAAATCGGGTTACTCAGTCGTTAATATGATATGCATAAGGTAAGTATAAACGTTCAACAATCTGGCAGGAAGGTATACGTTGCTGACGATAGCTAATAAGCTTGAAACTAGTACAGCGTTCCTTTGTCAGTGTTGAACAAACGAGCAACGATGGTTGCTGGACACTACGGCTTAATACGGGATGTTTGTTTACAAACACACCGAGTATTATAATAAATGTTCGGTGAATCCATACGTACATATATATATGTGTGCATGTATGTATATATATATATACATACTACTGTAGGTCTGTATACATATATGTATGTGCGTGTACATACTTTTATATATATATATATATATATATATATATATATATATATATATATATATATATATATACATACATATATATATATATATATATATATATATATATATATATATATACATACATATATATATATATATATATATATATATATATATATACATATATATGCATATATATATATATATTCTTATATATATATATATATATATACTTCGCCCCACTCTCAAGAGCGTGAAATTAATAAACATTCGTTGTACTGCCTCTCTGTTTTGTTCCTGTTTAAATTTTCCATTATATATATATATATATATATATATATATTTATTAAAATAACAGATTAAAGTTTAAGCAAAGAATCGCTGCTTTCACCCTTAACGGGATCTTCTGAAACTAACAAAGTCAATCTGTAAACGCAGAACTGGATATTTCAAAAAACGTTGCACCCGGAGGAAGACAGGAAGACGATACTTTGGTTCGTGGGAAAGTTCGCTGGCAAAGAACGGGAAAAAACGAATAATACGTCATTAATAGGAGCGGTGAAAAACAATTACGCGCAAAGAAAGAACCACGTTTATGGTATAAAAGAGGTCGTAGACTAATATTCTCTTAGGTGGTGCAAAGAGACGTTCTCTGGCAATGAACGAAAAAACGAAGATAATAAGCCATATGTGGTGCGTGGAGAACAATAGCACGCAAAGACAAAACCACGTAAATGGTATAGCAGAAGTCGTAGACTAAAATTCTAACTAGGGGACCAAATGAATATCCGCTACAGGGTTAAGAACAAAGTAAATAAATACAATACAGAAGTAATAGAAATAAATAAATACATACACGCAAACAAATACGTACATACACAAGCATACGCAAAACCTTACCATAGGTATACAAAACCACGCACATATAAATATGTGTGTGTGTGTATGCTTGTGTACAAATAAATAAATAATTATATAAACGTATATAAGTAAATAAATACGTATATAACAAGCGCACACACATACCTACAAATAAATACACGAAAGTTCGGAGACGTAAGTCAACTAAAACAAGAAGTACATATATACACACACCCACCATACGTACGAACCTGCATACTCACGTAGACGCAAAACTCCCGTATACACATAGCCAAACCCTAAATACCATATATATATATAAAAAAATTATACGCCATAACAATCAAATATACGTACGAGAAGGTATACATACCTTCACAAAACATACGGGTAATATATACTTACCTATGCAAATAAGTAAAGGAATAAACAAAACATATACTTAGCTCCCACATCAAGACGTAAAATATCCACGTATAGATCGTACTATCCGTTAGGGCATAACGTGGGCTGTAATACAGGAAAGTTTTGTGCAATTTATGTTTACAAGCCGAAATTGCCTCAGATTTTTTGTTTAAGATGTGGTCTGTGGCGTAGAGTATTTCCAGGGCCTCAGCGGCGCAGAGGTCACATGGTCTTTTATTTCCGTTATACGATCTAGCCCTAGCTAGGATCTCCCAGTGTAACTTATATTGGGTGTAGTTGTCTTTTAGACTCCAGATATAAGCTGAAAGTGACGTCATATTCCTTCTTAGAGGGTAACGAAAAGAATGGGTATGCATGTAAAGACGCTGCTTTAAACTATTGGCGGTTAACCCTATGTAGGCCCTACGGGACGTGGGTGTTACAACCTTACATTTGTAGACAATGTTACTAGAGAGGCATTTCCCGGATAGGGGGCAATCAGCCCGATTCCTACAATTACAGTTAGTACCAACTACAGGGTTGCACGTGTTCCTACGGCTAGGTAGTTTAGCTAAATTTGAAGCTGTGATGTTATGTGCAAGGTTAGGAGTCGTAGAGTAAGAAATTTTAATAGCATGCAGGCTTCGTTTCTCTCTAATCTACGTAAGTCTTCCACCTTTAACGCCCAGGTCTCACTACCATGCAACATCGCTGTTCGGATACATGCATCATACAGTCTGCCTTTCATTTTGAGGGAGAAGCCTTATATATATATATATATGTCAACTCTGGATGTCGGTGAGCATGTCCAGCCAACCTCAGTCTCCTCTGTGTCACTTTTGAGCTGACTTTTGGGATGCTCCCATACAGCTCTGAGTTTTTCATCCTCAGTGTATACTGATTAATGTTCAGAACCATCCTCAGCATTCTCGTGTAGCACCCATCCACCATCTGAGTGAGTTTCTTGGTCAGTGTCCAAGTCTCAGACCCATACAGCAGCACAGACTCCACTACAGCAATGAAGAGGCGGATTTTCAGGTCTCTACGAAGGTCCGACTTCCACACCGATCTCAAGCTGTGGCACGCCGCCCAGGCCTTGCTCTTCCTCTCAACCACATCATCTTCCGCATTCCCAATCTTTGCTCCCAAATACAGGAAGCCCTCAACCAATTCTAGCGGCTTCCCGCCTACATTAGTGATCCCCTCTAGTTGACATTGCACTCAGTGCTCCTTTGGGAGCCCCTACATGGACACACTAGAAGAGGAAGACCAAGGTTAACGTATGTTGATGCCCTAAGGATAGACACTGGTCTGTTGGAGACGCAGGACATGGCAGCGATAATGAGGGACAGAGACCGCTGGAGAGAACTCGTCCATGGATCTCGGGAATTTTACCCGCCTTAGAAAAAGAATATATATCATCATCATCATCATCATCATCATCGTTTAACGTCCATGTTCCACGCTTGCATGGGTTTGGACGGGAGTTTTCCCACTTGAGGCAAGAGTGGTTGTCTTGCTCGCATAGGACTGTCTGGCGGGTTTTCTACAGCTGGATGCCCTTCCTAACACCAACCACATTTACAGTGTGGGGCTGGGAGGATTTTACCGTGTTGCCTACACAGCCACATTACAGCGTGGACTGTCTGGCGGGTTTTCTACAGCTGGATGCCCTTCCTAACACCAACCACATTTACAGTGTGGGTCTGGGAGGTTTTTACCGTGTTGTCTACACGGCCACATTACAGCGTGGACTGTGTGTTTTTTTGTCGTGACACCTACACGATCTCATTTGTTTCGGCCTGGATGTTGTGGCACCAACATAACTTTACATTGAAAGGGGCGGTGTGGATGGGGTCGGGGTGGTGGGACGGGGGTGTGTTTTGTTAGAGATGCCTACTGACTGTAGTAGGTTTTACTTTGTATTTCAGGTAAGGCGGGTCTTCTCTATTACTGAGTACCGCCAAAGATCTCGGTCCAGTGACATTGTCTTGGAGAGGTGTAAGTGTGTGAGGTCGGAATTTATCAGGTCGTCCCAGGTTTTTCTGGGTCTGCCTACTCCGTGGCTACCGTCTATCTTTATTGCCCTGCACTTTTTTATACAGCTGCCGTCTTTCATGCGCATCACGTGACCATATCAACGTAGCCTTCTCTCGACTAAACAACATCTGATCCCTCTTATTTCTAATTTTTCCCTTAGTTGGTTTATGCTTTGCCGTTCGCGTATATTACTATTACACATCCAGCGGAGCATGCAAGCTTCGTTCCTCTCTAGTCTGCGTATATCCTCTGCACACAATGCCCAGG
>OZ024741.1:113674753-113714753 GCA_964016885.1 Eledone cirrhosa | reverse complement strand
AGAGCAGTAAAAGAACAGCTAATGGCAAGTACTTATTCAGACAAATGTTAAATTCTTCGTTTAAAATTTTTATCGTGCTAGAAATATGCCATGACCTAGCTGTTCTGAAATCTACAAACACTTTATTCTTATAACACCAAACATTCTGAATCTGCCCCTGGTTGTATGATATAAAACTGTTCATATTTATCTAGAAACCTTCTTTTATAATTTCATAAATGAACCTTTGTTAAGTTCACCTCAGAACAGCAGCTTAATAATGAGAAAGTTAATTCTATTACTAAATTTTTCCAAATTCTTGATTATTTTCAAATTTATTTGAAGACCATAGGCAGTGTATTTCATTAGATATATAGTAATGAAAGGCTTAAGTGATAGAAAATTAATGATTAAATTTAGAGGTGAAATGACAAAATGTCTCTGGAAAAAATGAGTAAATCTCTCTGATTACTGATCTCTAACCTCATTTCTCCACAGATGATAGAAATAGTTGTAAGCAACCTCCTCCTTCATTAACTAAATGCCTTTTCCTACTAAAGGAACCATTTGTTTGTCATTTGTTGAAACAGATCAACTATAGGACCAGCTTTACTTGATCACATATTAGTGTCTTTGTACAAATACAATGTTGTTCGGGTTAGTTGATATCAGCAAAGCATTCAGTGTTATCTAATTATGTCATCAGCTTATGATACCGCCATCATTTGTATCAGTGAGAGTGCCTTTTCCCTATTGAAAGCTATTTCCAAAATCTCTGTTTATATATATTTGGCATAGTGTTTCTTTGTCATGTATATATATATTTGGCATAGTGTTTCTTTACTATATTTGTAATGAAAGATACTGCTTATGATTTTCAAATATATATACATATTTTAACATTCAAGAATTTGGAGAGATTTAGTAATATAGCTAACTTTCTCATTGTTTAGTTGGTGTTTAGAACATAAAAGTTTTTATATGAAGTTATGTTGCAAAGGCTTTAGATAAACATTTTAAAATCTACATATTTGTATCATAAGCAGGTGTGATATCAGGCAATTTGGTATCAAAATGGATAATATAGGTTAAAAAGATGAGAAGCAGGGTATCATCACTTTGAATGGAAGTTTCCAGTTAAATTGCATTTGTCAAGATGGTTGAATAGTCTGTGGCACTAGACTCAAGAATTATTACATAATATATTGTGTTAAAGAGGCTATCTTTAGAAATATAGCAAAGAAAGTGTTATACAGGTTTCATATATACACAACAAAAGACGCTATGCCAAATATATATGAATAGGAATTTTGGAAATATCTTTCAAGAAGGAAAAGACAGCATATATATTTTTAACAACATGAAAATAAAATAAAAGACTATTACACATATTAAGGAAACACTGTCATAATGTTATAACCTAGGGTTGATGCCAAATTATTTATTTTATACCTTAGGCAAGGACAGCTACTTGCAGCCTCACATACACACACACAACAACAACAGCAACACATACACACAACACAAAATTGCCAACTTAGATTTTCAAAAACAGCTCAGTTTTGTGCCCTTCAATTGATCTTATGTTAAAACTGCTAAAATCCCCACTAACTTACTACAAATGCTAGACCCTACAATCATTTCATGGTCAGAATATATACTTCAGCCTTGTTCAGTTATTGAATTATTCTCAAATCTGTGATCTCTCTAATTACATATACTGTTTCAAAGTGAGTGCAACATGGCAAAAATGGTTAAGTTTGCTTCCCAATCATAAGGTTTTGAGTTCAATCCCACTGTATAACATCTTGGGTGCCTTTTGCCATTACCTATGACTGCCAGAGATGGAGAGAGTTGGTGCAATTATCAGCACTGCAGTGTCCCAAAGACCCACAAAAGGGGTTAGGGGACCATGATGATGATGATGTTGTGCTAACCCAAACCTTCTTAATTAAACTGGGTAGGCAGAAATTATTTGAAAGCCTGTTGGATGGATTGTACTAGCAATACAAAGAACTTACCTTGTTATAAGATAAGCTCAATTTCACTGACAATTACTTTGAGGGTAGACATGCCTATGGAACACTCAGACAATTATACTTTAATTTCACAAGCAGAGACTCTTGGTTGATTGAACAACTAGAAGACTCACCATCAAAACTAACAGAGCTCCATACTATTCTATTCTCAAGGCAATGTTTCAAAGATTCATCTAAATTAGTTGAGTTAGTCATCTTTTGGTTAATCATCATCATCATCACCCTTTTACGTCCGTTCTACCATGCTAGCATGGGTTAGCCGGGTTGTCCTGTTGTGGGCAGTGTCTGGTCGGCTGACCATGCCTTGCTCATACAGGAACTGATTTTGGCTTGATTTCTACAGCTAGATGCCCTTCCTAACACCAACCTCATTTACAGTGAGTGCTGGGTGCTTTTTCCGTGGCACCTACACGTCCACTTTACAGTGTGGGGTGGGTGCTTTTTTGCTGTGGCACCTCCAAGACCACCTTGCAGTGGGAGAGTTAATATTATACCAAAGCTGCAGTAATAGTTGTTAGCAGATTATATATTCGTGTTAGTTGCTAGAAATAACATATTTTATATGTAAGAAAAGACTTTACAGTGAATATTAATTTAAACTAGTTAAGAAATGTTTAAGATTGAATAATATTCGCATTGAACTTATTTTATTTTCACTGCAGACACCCAAAGGATGGAGAATGTAAATAATAGATTAATTTTAAGAGAAGAATGCAAAGGTAATTACTACAAACATTTATCATAATATAATAAATGTTTAATCTAACAAATAAAGGTTATTTTTTAAGTATTTCTATAAGCTAAAATGTCATAATCTTTAAACTTTACTACTGGAATATAGCTCACTATATTAATATCTGAAAATATTTAGCATGTTTCTAAATACTAGGTAAAGTAGAATTCAGTGCCTGGTGAGAACTTTCATTTTAGTTAGTCAAAGAAGTGGGGACTATGACATTTGCAGGGCCTCCAAGTGTGGCGAGCTTCATGAGTCCATACTACTTTTACTATTTCTTCTTCTTTTTGCAACTTATGCTCAGCCAAGGAGAACCGTTGCATTTTGTTTGAGAAGGAAACATTAATAAATAAATAAAAATCTAAACTGGTGACCAAAATATGCACCACATACAAAAATAGTACCTATGTCTTACACTAACATACAATCCTTGAGGCCAATGATCCATACCTACCAACCTAGAACCACCCGGAATTTAAGCCTAGTCATCTGACTGGTTTCGGTATGCAACAGCTGTATAATCGATGCAAGCATGGAAAATAGACATTAAATGGTGATAGTGATGATATATATATATATGCATGTGCATGTGTGTATATACATCATCATCATCATCATCATTTCATTTTACGTCTGCTTTTTCCCTGCTTGCAAGGAACTGATTCTGGCTCGATTTCTACAGCTGGATGCCCTTCCTAACACCAACCTCATTTACAGTGAGTGGTGAGTGCTTTTTTACCATGGCACCTCCACGACGACTTTGCAGTGGTATGATATGGACCCCAGTCCCTATCATCTCATTTCTACAGCTGAGTAAACTGGAGCAATGTGAAATAAAGTGTCTTGCTCAAGGAAACAACACATCACCCGGTCTGAGAATTGAACTCACAATCTTTCGATTGCAAGGCCAATGCTCTAACCACTAAGACATGTGCCTCCATCTATATATATATATATATATATATATATATATATATATATATATATATATATATATATATATATATATATATATATATATATATATATATATATATATATATATATATATATATATATATATATACACACACACACGTATGTTGTATGTGTGGTGGGTGGGTGCATGTAAATATGATTTATTTCATATAGAAATCAACTGTGTACTTTCTCTATTTGATGTATTGAGTACTTTAACTGTGGTCACTTTCTGTTCCCTCTTGGAAAACCTTTCTTGATCACACAGCCACATTTACATGCATTTATATATATATATATATATATATATATATAAGTAGGGTAAACATTGATGCAATTCAATTCAATTCCTTATTCTATATATATATATATATATATATATATATATATATATATATTTATAATATTGGTCATTCTTCAGAAAGTTTAGAAAACTTTAACCAACACTTAAGCAATATTATTCAAATTTATAGGTGTTATATGAGAAATGTACTTACTTACATGACACTCTATTACTTTTAGATGATACACATATATTCTTATTCTAATGGATTACATTTCTAAATAAAATTTAGCTGTATTTATGAAAACAAAAAAAAAGGCTTAAAACACTTTTTCTTATGAACACTAATTCAGATTTTTGAGCAGTTTTTATTTATAAATACTTATATCTGAGCTACTCCAAACTATTTATTGGTTAATATTTTGTTATTTGTGTTCACTCGTATATCATATCCATCCTTCTGATTTGTAGTTAGCTGTGTGACTATTTTTCATTCTGAAATTAAATTTATTTCATCACTATCATCACTATCATCATTTAATGTTTTAATGTCCATTTTTCCATGCTAGCATGGGTTAGACAAATATAATATATATAAAGTTCCATTCTATACTAATATCCTTAGTATATTATACAATATCAAACATTAGCACTCTTATTTTAGAG
This sequence comes from Eledone cirrhosa, assembly GCA_964016885.1. NCBI lineage: Eukaryota > Metazoa > Mollusca > Cephalopoda > Octopoda > Eledonidae > Eledone > Eledone cirrhosa. Next base: position 113,710,093 of record OZ024741.1, on the reverse strand, counting down.
AATGGTAAATCATAGCCTTCTCATTTTAAGTTACATGGTGCATGTGTGTATGTGTGTCAGCATGTGTGTATGTGTGGTAAAGAATAAGAAAACAAGAAGGAGTATTGACTCATTGTTTTACAATCATTTTGGTTTTGAAGAAAACACATTTTATGGAGCTAAAATCCACAATGAGATTTTCTTACTGGTCTCTTCAGAAACAATCACACAGATACAAATATATACCTGCCCACCGACCATATTGATCACATCCCTATATACTAATCAGCCATCCCTACCCTTCACTCATTTCCCTGCCAAATCCACACTAATACCTATAACTTAAGGGAGCGAATCATGTATGTTCAGATTATTTGTTAATGTGTGTGCTGTAGTTTACATTAGATGTGTGTGTGAGTGTGGCATATGATGTTGAAGTGGCATCTTAGGCATTTGTTATTCGTGAGTGAAGTTGGTTAGACAGAAACTGTTTGGAAGTCTTTATTATTAATTCAAATGTCCAGCTATATCACACACTGTGAATCTCCATGAGAAACATACATGTGTCTGTGGAATCATCAATCATTTGCACATTAATTTCTAAGCAGGCTGTTTTGTTTATTGAAAAACTGGAACATTCATTGTTGAAACTGAGGAAGGCCCAGACAAAAAGGAGAGAATGCATATATATACTCATAGTATTGGTTCCATGATAAAATAATCTTGGTAGAGCAGAGGATGGGATGTAAGTCAAATGTGGGCCTCTGATTCATTGGAGCAATTGATAGAGTACAGGAACACATATAAAAATGAAGCAGGCCTCTGACCTATCTTAAGGATCAGCAGCTCTGCTGGAGTACTGATTTGCCTATGATGACTAACCCAACCCAACCCAACCTTTATTAGTGGGGAAAATAGATGTTAAATGATGATATCTTTTGAATGAAACAGTTCTAGTCCTGTAGAAGCTATTTCTCTCTCTCTTTCTCTCTGTATCTCTCTCTCTCTCTCTCTCTCTCTCTCTCTCTCTCTCTCTCTCTCTCTCTCTCTATATATATATATATATATATATATATATATATATATATATATATATATATAAAAGAAAATTTCGCTCTACATGGCTGAATACAATAAATGTAATCTGAGTTTTTCGAACATTAATAATAACATTCGATTCGTTTGAAAATAGCATATATTTTCACTAGCTCTGATAGTTTGGCAGGTGAACAGTGAGCTGTACTGATGAAGGGTGATACCCAGAGACATTAGTGGTTTCTTATATAGGCACAAGGCCAGCAATTTTTGGGGAGGGGAAAGTCGATTAAATCAACCCCAGTGCGTGACTGGTACTTTATTTTATCAACACCGTAAGGATGAAAGGCAAAGTTAACCTCGGCGGGAGTTGAACTCAGATCATAAAGGGCCGTAACTCTATGCTGCAAAGCATGGCGTCCGACCCTCTACCGATACTGCCAATCCATGTTCGCATGCCAACATAAGAGCAAGGATGAAGTGTTCATTCTACTGACATGGCTATAAAATTGAGGCTTGTTTGTATAATTGCAAACGAATCGAATGTTATTATTAATATTCGAAAAACTCAGATTACATTTATTATATATATATATATATATATATATATATATATATATTGGGATTTAGTGATTTAGTCCTGGTATGTATATAAGCATTTCTAACATTAATGTTTACCTAATTATGTATGGTTGACCGTGTATTTAATTAATTTCCACGTGCTGTCGAAATGTTGGGTAAATATTCTATAGCGGTTGCACGCGAAGACGCCACGATGGAGTATTTATTTAATGTTTCTTCATAGATGCCTTTTATTCTTATAGCCTCGTCTAATTGATTTTTTGTGTGGTTAATTATGCTGATTGGGAGTAGAGATGATGTATATATATTATCAAATAATTCTCTGGACATGCTTTACTCTATAGTATATATATATATATATATATATGTATATGTGTGTGTGTATGTATGTATATATATAATGGAGGCACATGGCTTAGTGGTTAGAGCATTGGCTTTGCAATCGAAAGGTTGTGAGTTCAATTCTCAGACCAGGTGATGTGTTGTTTCCTTGAGCAAGACACTTTATTTCACATTGCTCCAGTTCAGGTGTAGAAATGAGATGATAGGACTGGGTTCCCTATCATTCCATTGTAAATGAGGTTGGTGTTAGGAAGGGCATCCAGCTGTAGAAATCAAGCCAGAATCAGTTCCCGTCCCACCCTTGCAAGCAGGGAAAAGCGGACGTAAAATGATGATGATGATGATGATGATAATCATCACATCTATGTGTATCTGGTTCAGAAGCATCCAAAAGATTTAGTGTCAGGAAGGTCATTCAGCTGTAACATTGCCTCAACTAGTCCCATTCAACCTATGTCAGCATAGATGAGTCAATATTAAACAATGATGATGGAGATGATGATGATAATGGGGTGTGTGTGCTTTAAAAAAATGAAAATCGAATGAGATAAAATATAAATTGAAAGACATATATCATTATTTTACATCGAATGATCTATATGGTAGGTTTTAGCCATCATTTGTCAATAGTATCACGTTTGTCTTTAAACTGTCAAAAGGTATGACCTTGTCACTGTCCTCTCTAGATCAATAATTAACAAGTATATATGAATTTATGTCTCAATTGTCTTGTGTATTTCCTTCTTAATTAGGTGGAGGCTAACATACTCAGTATAGTCAATAAAAACAATAATTTTAATTAATTGAAATTATCCCCAAATTGGCGAGAAAAAAATCATTAGCTTTAATTCTAATGAAGAAAGCCAAGTAAGGTAACTTTGAAATCCAAATTAATCCCTTTTATTACCATATTTCAATGAAGGATATTGCTTAAAATTTTCAAGAATCAAAAAAAATTCAACAGTGGAAGGGATTTAGTAGCAGATGTTACATAAAGTGACATCTGCTATTTAGTAGCAGATGTTACATAAAGTAACATCTGGTTTAGTTTGTGTCTTACAACACCAAGGTTTTGTGATATATAATGAGGGACAGTTTCAAGTAGGTTGATATCAAAAGGGGTAACTAAAAATTGAAGCAGTGAATGTGTGACATTTCTGTCCAAGACATGTTTCAGTCTTACTAGGTCTTCTCAATGAAGTATAATCTTATCTGTACTTGCCAGATCCTAGCTGAGTGAGAGATATAAATATTTTGAGAAGATGAACAGCGGTTGGCATGACAAATTATTTCCTTCTTAGTGAACTTTCTTAGTTTCTTTTATTATTTGACTCACTCCAAATCTGGCGTGACCCTCATTAATTATTCATTAAATTTTGAAATTCCTTCTTTTACATTAATCTATATTACTAAAATAACATTGTATGTGTGTGTGTGAGAGTGCATGCGTGCGTGTTTATACCATGACCTGAATTCTGAATATCACCCATTATATCTTTTCTCAATGAAGTGAAGATGTGTATGTAAATGTATGTGTGTGTAAAAAAGAAATGTTCCATAGAAATCATTCTTTTTATTTCATATACATAGTGTGTTGTGGGTGTAGGTTGTCTTTTATAAAGATTTCATGATATATCTTCATATTTATTTCATAGAAATTCAATGACAACTACTTTTTATTTCCTTTTACTAAATTCATATATAAGCTGAATATTAAAAGAAAGCAAGGTCAAATGGAGTAGTGTTTTCTGATGCTGTTCCATTAGAACACAGAACCGTATTCTGATTGCTCTCCCAAACTTGTCCAGAGTACAATCTTTGGCATATGGCTTAGTGGTTAGAGAATTGGATTTGTAATCATGAGCTTGCACGTATGATTCCCAGACTAGGTGATGCATTAGGTCCTTGAAACACTTTATTTCATATTGTCCCTTATGCTCGGAGTTACAACCAGTAGATAGAGTAGATAGCATCAGCAATCAGCAATGGAAAGACCAATGGAAATTGTTTCCCACTGTTTCCTCAGTCTGATTTGAAGGGTTCCACCCAACTCAATAAGCAAATAAGGTCAGGAACTTGTTGATTGATTCGATCAATCAATAGTTTTCATAGCTAAGTTCACCATAGGGTTTATATGTTTCATATATGATTTGGTTTCTATGTAATGTATGTGTAAAATGGGATTCTTTGACATGTCAAATCTCAGATCATAACAACATGTCCAACCCATGTCTGTATGGCATACAGATGTAAATGGATGATGAGGTTTGAGAATACTCTTCAGGTATGTCAAGGGCATGGGAACCTCTCCAGTGTTAGCAACAAAATAAAATACACCCAGTAGATTCTGTAAAGTTGTTGGTGATAGGCATACAACCATAGAAAACTTGTTAAAAAAAGTATTGAGATGACACCTAGTCTTGGTACCATGATAAAATGCACCTATTGCAGTCTGTAGAATGCAGGAACATGTGTGAGATGCAGCACCTGGCTGATCTGAAAGGTCAATAGTTCAGATTAATTATTGACCTGGTCTGTGACAACCCATCCAACCTTTGCTACCAAGGAAAATGGACACTGAAGAAGAAGAAGAAGAAGAAGAAGAAGAAGAAGAAGAAGAAGAAGAAGAACAACAAGAAGAAGAAGAAGAAGAACAAGAAGAAGAAGAAGAAGAAAAAAAGAAGAAGAAGAAGAAGAAGAAGAAAAAGAAGAAGAAGAAGAAGAAGAAGAAGAAGAAGAAGAAGAAGAAGAAGAAGGAGGAGGAGCGGGGATTTGAAATCCACAGGGAGAACATATAAGTTGCAGCTATTCTGCTGGATGATTTGAAATTCTACTGGAGAAAGTGGAACAAGAGAGTGAGAATCAGAGAATTTTAATGTGTAGAAAAATAATTAGTGTAAACTAATGGAGTCACTCATGCTGCACAAAGAGTAGAAAATCGTTGAAGTCATACCATGAATATAACAACCTGAGTTATTAATAAATTTCACAAACACACCTTGAACACATGAGATATTGATTTATAATTTAGGTACAAGGCCAGCAAATTTGAAGTAAGGGTAAAGTTGATTAACCCTTTACCATTTAAACTAGCCATATCCCACCAGAATTCTCTCGCCCCATTCTGTTCAAACTGGCTGTAAACGGCCGCTTATACTGATGTTAAGGTATTGTCCTCAAAATAAATAATATCAAAATCTCATAGATTCGATATTATGAGATAATTATGTGAGGTAAAGACTTTATCATGAAAATAGAATAGTAAATATAGATTAATGTGAATGCTAAAGGGTTAAATGAACCCCAGGAGGATGAACAGAAATGCTGATATCAGAGAGATTTGAACTCAGAATGTAAAAAAAAAAAACCCCAGAAAAATACTGCAATTACATTTTATCTGATACACTACCAATTCTACCAAGAATATCACAATGAGATATTCAGAAGTTTCACCAAGGATTGGCGCTCCACCAATACTGACAATGAGTGTTACAGTTGTTCAATCAACAGAAATAAATACACAAGTAGCTGAGCATTCCACAGAGGACATGTGGAGGCTGGAGAGAAATGAGGCAAGCATGTTTCGATGGATGTGCAATGTTAATGTGCGAGAATGACAAAGCATGGATGAACTGAGAGAGAAACTGAGTATATGAGGAGACTGTGTTGGTATTGATATGTGATGTGCATGGATGAAGATTGCTGGGTGAAGAGGTACCAAGTAATCCCAGTGGAAGGAAACCACAGTAGAGGAAGACCATGGAAGACCTGGGTTGAAGTGGTGAGAGCTGATCTCAGATCACTAAAGCTCACAAAGGAGATGAGAAAGGAATGCAAGAAGTGGGGAGATGCTGTACTGAGAAGGGCCCATTCAACCAATGCAAGTATAGAACAACAGACATAAAATGATGATGATGATGATAATGTTACCTTAAAGTAATTCTCAGAAATTCAGCATGATGCAGTATGCGACAAGGCTTGCACTACCTACCATCTGATGGGCTTCCAAACTGTTTTTGTTGATTTCAACAGACACTCCACAGACTAATGTACACTTAATGTAATTATTTTATACACGGACATTTGTTAAATGAACTATGTCTATGACAATGTTTTTGTTATTGTGGTAAATATAATTTGTTGCAAAATAATGATATTTAAATGAAACAAAAAAAAATGAAAGGGAAAGAAGAAAAATAAATAAGAGAATTAAGCAACAAAGGAAAGTGAGAGAGGTGGGGACAGACTCTACATTCCAGTCTGAGTAGTGATTCTGCTGTACCCTGCAGACAGAATGGCAAACGCATTGCCATGGAGAATGGCCAGCAACACACACTGCACCAGTCACCATGGGCCTCCCTCTTCAGGTGACCTGTTTTCTTCCTGATTTTGCAGAAGAAATCGGTAGTGTGGGGATGAAGGACACCAGAGCTTCCCATTATTTGATCAACAGAACAACCTGCTCATGAAATTAATGAACAACCATCATTTGTATCAGTGAGAGTGCCTTTTCCCTATTGAAAGCTATTTCCAAAATCTGCTCATGAACAACCTGCTCATGAAACTTTGTACAGATACGTGTAGTAATAACATAATTTTCATAGAGATTCAGCATGGGGTTCCTCCCAAGGGTCTTTAGAGTAATGTTACTCAATAGAGTGCGTAGATCGAAAATCAGAGAATCCCTCCAGCTAGGGCCTCTACTTCTATGAATTAAGAGATCACAGCTACAATACTATGGGCATGTGGTTAAAATGTCTCAGTAAAGAATCGTTAGACAGATTTTACGGGCAAAACCAACCAGCAGGGGACTCAGGGGTAGACCCCCAGCAACATGGTTTGATAACATCCATGAGCTTGGGTGGTCTCGCTTGGAAACAGTTGCTTCTGACAGGATCCACTGGAGGGAGTGTTTGAGGACTCTGGCCCCACGATCTTCTCAGGAATAAGTGGGATGAAGAAGAAGAAAAAGTAGAAGAAGAAGAAGATTAAGCATAACATAATGTGTGACAAAGTTGGTTTTCTGAATTACAGGCATAGTCTATGTAATAGGCTTCCAAACAGTTTCCATCCACCAATTTCACTCAAAAGGTTGACTTAAGACTGTAGTAAATGACATTTGACCAAAATGCTATGCATTGGGATTGAACCCAGGACCAAATCATTGTAATACAAACTTCTTAACCATTCAGCTATGCTGCTTCAACTAATTTTCTCCAACACTCCATGAATATAATGATATCATCATCATCATCATCATTTTACATCTGTTTTTCCCTGCTTGCAAGGGTGGGATGGGTCCTATTAAGCATGGCATCTCTCCATTCATCATGGTCCTTTGTCATCTCCTCCGTGAGCTTCAGCGATATATAACAAGATATTCATTACAGATATTAACCCAGTCAAAACTATTTCTGGTTCTATGAAACAAAACCATCCATTTTAAAGGATTCATAATTTAAAATCAAATCTTCCAACATATTTATATATAAGAACCATATGTTACATTACTACCTTAGTAATCAAATAATTAATGATAGTAGTTAATTTGACAAACTGTGTGGTTTTCACCCTGGACACAGCACAGCTGAGCAAATATTTACACTGAGGCAGGTCTTTGAGAAATTATGTGAGTACAACCAAAAGGTGTATGCTTGTTTTATAGACCTTGAAAAGGCATATGACCATGTTCCATGGGACCTGTTGAGAAAGGTTCTGCAGGATCGATGGACAGATTCTCGCTGCCCTGTTGTCTCTATATGATTGCTCTAGTATTTGTGTTTGGATAAATAGTGCTAAGTCAAAACCATTCAATGTGGGTCTCAGACTCTGCCAAGGGCGTGTACTCTCACTTCTGTTCATAATTTCCATGGACAGGATTGACATGGTATCAAGATTGATGGGTGTAGGATCAGTTGGCTGGAATTTGTGGACAACATTGTACTACTTAATTCGCCAGAAGGTGGCCTCTGACATGCACTTGATAGGTTTGCTCTCAAGTGATGCATGGCAGGAATAAAAATCAGTGTTCCAATATCTAATAGGAAGTTTCTTGGGTGTTTTAATGATAGGAGCTCCAGACCTCTCATGAAAACACCTCTATTTCATCTGATCCAGACATCAGTCCATTGCAGGGGTTAACCCTCAGCTGCTGCTGTTGATGATACATGAAATATCTTTCTTAAGAACAATGCACCACCCAGCCCAATAATCGAACTTACAACCTAAACACAAGGCCATTGGAAGAGAGACAATTCTGGTGTCACATGAAATCCTAGCCCTTTACTTAAAAATAACGTCATTTCCTAGGGTTTCCTTTCCCCTTTATTTCGCTAAGTAATTACATTGGTTCCAACATTCATAGATAGTGGTCTCATGTAAAATCCAATTAAATCATTTTGAATAGACCAAGTCTTAATTAACATGATATTCAAATACATCCTTTTACTATTTAAATATGGCGACTGGTGGTGGTGTGGTGATGGTGGTGTTATGATGGTGTCACAGTGATGAAGGTGGTAATAGTTGTGGTGGTGGTATGGTGGTGGTGTAGTAATGGTGATGTGATGGTGATGGTGGTTGTATTGGTAGTGGGGGTGAAGGTGGTTCAGTAATGAAGGTGTGGTGATGGTGGTATTGGTAATAGTAGTGTTGTTGTTAGTGATGATGATGATGATGATTATGATGGTAGTCGTTGTAATGATAGTGATGATGGTAGTGGAGATGGCAATGGTGGTGATTTTGATAGTAGTTGTGATTGTGGTGATAGAGAGGTGATGGTTGTAGTAATAATAGTTATGGTAGTTGTTGTGGTGGTGATGGTGGTAGTGGTTGTAGAGGTGGTAGCAGTAGTAGTGGTGATAGTAATGGTTGTAGTGGTAGTGATAATAATAGTTGTGGTAGTTTGGGGGTGATGGTTGTGATGGTTGTGGTGGTGGTGATAGTAGTGATAGTAATGGCTGTGGTAATTTGGTGGTGGTGATGGTTGTGGTGGTGGTGATAGTAGTGATAGTAATGGCTGTGGTAATTTGGTGGTGGTGATGGTTGTGGTGGTGGTGATAGTAGTGATAGTAATGGCTGTGGTAATTTGGTGGTGGTGATGGTTGTGGTGGTGGTGATAGTAGTGATAGTAATGGCTGTGGTAATTTGGTGGTGGTGATGGTTGTGGTGGTGGTGATAGTAGTGATAGTAATGGCTGTGGTAATTTGGTGGTGGTGATGGTTGTGGTGGTGGTGATAGTAGTGATAGTAGTGGGTGTGGTGGTTTGGTGGTGGTGATGGTTGTGGTGGTGGTGATAGTAGTGATAGTAATGGCTGTGGTGGTGATGGTTGTGGTGGTGGTGATAGTAGTGATAGTAGTCGGTGTGGTGGTTTGGTGGTGGTGATGGTTGTAGTGGTGGTGATAGTAGTGATAGTAATGAGTGTGGTGGTTTGGTGGTGGTGATGGTTGTGGTGGTGGTGATAGTAGTGATAGTAATGGGTGTGGTGGTTTGGTGGTGGTGATGGTTGTGGTGGTGGTGATAGTAGTGATAGTAATGGTTGTGGTAGTTTGGTGTTGGTGATGGTTGTGGTGGTGGTGATAGTAGTGATGGTGGTGATAGTAGTGATAGTAATGGCTGTGGTGGTTTGGTGTTGGTGATAGTTGTGGTGGTGGTGATAGTAGTGATAGTAATGGCTGTGGTGGTTTGGTGTTGGTGATGGTTGTGGTGGTGGTGATAGTAGTGATAGTAATGGCTGTGGTGGTTTGGTGGCGGTGATGGTTGTGGTGGTGGTGATAGTAGTGATGGTGGTGATAGTAGTGATAGTAATGGCTGTGGTGGTTTGGTGTTGGTGATAGTTGTGGTGGTGGTGATAGTAGTGATAGTAATGGTTGTGGTGGTTTGGTGTTGGTGATGGTTGTGGTGGTGGTGATAGTAGTGATAGTAATGGTTGTGGTAGTTTGGTGTTGGTGATAGTTGTGGTGGTGGTAATAGTAGTGATAGTAATGGTTGTGGTGGTTTGGTGTTGGTGATAGTTGTGGTGGTGGTGATAGTAGTGATAGTAATGGCTGTGGTAGTTTGGTGTTGGTGATGGTTGTGATGGTGGTGATAGTAGTGATAGTAATGGCTGTGGTAGTTTGGTGTTGGTGATGGTTGTGGTGGTGGTGATAGTAGTGATAGTAATGGCTGTGGTGGTTTGGTGGTAGTGATGGTTGTGATGGTGGTGATAGTAATGGTTGTGGTAGTTTGGTGTTGGTGATAGTTGTGGTGGTGGTGATAGTAGTGATAGTAATGGCTGTGGTGGTTTGGTGGTGGTGATGGTTGTGATGGTGGTGATAGTAATGGTTGTGGTAGTTTGGTGTTGGTGATAGTTGTGGTGGTGGTGATAGTAGTGATAGTAATGGCTGTGGTGGTTTGGTGGTGGTGATGGTTGTGATGGTGGTGATAGTAATGGTTGTGGTAGTTTGGTGTTGGTGATAGTTGTGGTGGTGGTGATAGTAGTGATAGTAATGGCTGTGGTGGTTTGGTGGTGGTGATGGTTGTGATGGTGGTGATAGTAGTGATAGTAATGGCTGTGGTGGTTTGGTGGTGGTGATGGTTGTGATGGTGGTGATAGTAATGGTTGTGGTAGTTTGGTGTTGGTGATAGTTGTGGTGGTGGTGATAGTAGTGATAGTAATGGCTGTGGTGGTTTGGTGGTGGTGATGGTTGTGATGGTGGTGATAGTAATGGTTGTGGTAGTTTGGTGTTGGTGATAGTTGTGGTGGTGGTGATAGTAGTGATAGTAATGGCTGTGGTGGTTTGGTGGTAGTGATGGTTGTGATGGTGGTGATAGTAATGGTTGTGGTAGTTTGGTGTTGGTGATAGTTGTGATGGAGGTGATAGTAGTGATGGTGGTGATAGTAGTGATGGTGGTGATAGTAGTGATGTTGATGGTTGTGGTAGTTTGGTGGTGGTGGTGATAGTAGTGATAGTAATGGTAGTGCTAGTTGTTGTGGTGATAGTCGTGGAAATGAAGAAGAAAAGAAATTGTAGCTTATTTTGCTACTTCCCCAGTTTTCTTTTACTTTCTGCTAATTGGTTTAGTATTCAGCCTCAGATTATTAAGTTTGGTTTCTATTCACAATTTACATTCCTTTCTGTTAGTAGCTGTAAGAAGATAATTCTTTGCATCTAATTGCATTTGACTGCATCAAGTGTTTAACATTGGTGCTTAATGCTAAACTATTGCAGTTTTGATGGACACTGAACCAGTTATTCCACTTCTGCAGGAAATTTGCAAATTTTGTACCATTAATCTTGTTTCCTTTTTTTTGATATAACCTATCATTTTAGTTTTCTAACTGATTCTATGGATTTATTCATTCTATTCTTTTCATCTTCTATATGAGAATATTCATAAAAGTTAACCATCTGCCTATCTATTTAGCTATTTACCTGGGTACCTATTAAACTATCTATCCGTCTGTCTTTTTATTTATCTTTCTGTTTATATAGTTGTCTGTCTACCTAATACTTATCTATCTGGCTGGCTTTCTATCCATCTGTCTGTCTCTTTGTCTGTATATTATTCTCTCTATCTATCCATCTATTTGTCTGCCTGTCTGTCCGCCTCTCTCTATCTATCTATCCATTCACCTAAACATCCATCTATCTATCTATTTATCTGTCTATCTATCATATCTCACCTATAGAAACATAAGTATGAGGATGAATCTTCTTTTAAATTTAGAAATTTACATAAAGGTGAATTTTATAATTCAACCTTTGAGTATCTTCAACATCAAACTGGTAAGTCAGTCATGAATATCCCAGTTGAATATATCGATAAAGATTGTCACTGAAATCAGAAATCTACAGATGGTCTACATAAGCTAGTATCATTAAGCTATTAATATGAGCTAATATATATATATATATATATATAGTTGTCTGACCTGCTAGAAATAGCAACAAAATCTCTTTTAAAACTTCAAAATAAAAAGAAAGAACACATTTAGCAAAATCAAAGTTTAAGTAAGTAGATAAGACAGGATCCTGATACCAACAGAGAAATGGCCTTGCTTGATATGTAGAAAAGGCATAGGTAGGAACTGTATATGGGTTTAAGTCCAGCCATATACATGTTTCTATTCTTCTCCTCCTCCTCCCACTTGAGAGGGTCATAGGAGCAGAGCCCTCAGAGTCCATGCCTTTCATAAGGCCCTATTGGAAGCATCCATCTCCAAAATGATCCAGCTGAATCCCAAGGCAAAACCAAACAAGGTCATGGATATTTTCCAACCATTATGCTTGTGGTCTACATTTTTGCCCATAAAAATATTCACATTTCTCTGATATGAAAATATGGATGTATGTAGCATATTTAGATTTGTTAAATCTTTACTAATATAATCAGACTATAGAAGAATAACATTATTGTCAATGTTTTACATTATGTTCCATAGTTAATATTGTTTACTTCTTTGCATAGAGATAAAAATAATAGATAAAAATTCTCAAGTTGACAAACATATAACAAAGAATATAGTTTCCAATGAATATTTTCTCTTAAGACTGCACCTTCACTACTACCTCTGCAAATTTACACCATTTCAAGAGAAACAAACACCACTTCATAAAAGATATAATTTGAAAATAAATTATGTATTTCATGTTTCTCTATCAAATTTCAACAATCTTATTATTTTCAAAATAACCTTGAAATTTCCATGAGAGCAACTATTATATAAATATATATATATATACAACAAATTTAATATAGAAATGGCTTCTACAGGACTAGAATAGTTTCATTCAAAGGAAATCGTCAGGAAAGATAACTGGCATTGTAATATGGTGGTATTTGTATGTTTTCTGGTGGTTGGGGAAGGTGGTGATTATATATAATGTGTGTGTGTATATATATATATATATATATATATACACACACACACACACAAATATATATATATATATATATTATCATCATCACCGTTTTTACGTCCGTTCTTCCACGCTAGCATGGGTTAGACGGGTTGTCCTGTTGTGGGCAGTGTCTGGTCGGCTGACCATGCCTTGCTCATACAGGAACTGATTTGGCTTGATTTCTACAGCTGGATGCCCTTCCTAACACCAACCTCATTTACAGTGAGTGCTGGGTGCTTTTTCGTGGCGCCTACACGTCCACTTTACAGTGTGGGCTGGGTGCTTTTTTGCCGTGGCACCTCCACGACCACCTTGCAGTGGGGGTGTGGGGGCATATTGTCTATATGCTTCAGCTTGTACCCATGGGAGGTCGGGTACTCTGTATTACTGCGTCACGCAGTGTGTGTATATATATACATGTGTATATATATATATACATGTGTGTATATATATATATACATGTGTATATATATATACACATGTTAGATAGCACTAGGATGGTTACACTGGGGTACATGTTGTCTATGGTTATGATTCAAGCTACTGGAATTCTGTGATGCATATGAACTAATCAAACTGAAAGAAGGGTTTTTGCCAATATTTTATGTGAGGATCAGAGTTAAGAGGTGTTAGCTTCATAAGGCAGTGTGTAAGTGTGAATCAGGATGTTGATGGGGAAAAGTGTGTTTCAAATGACACCGGTGCCATTAGCATCACTGATGCTCAAAAGAAAGAGGCCTGGTAATGCTATAATGAGAGATTGATGAATGGAAAAAATGTGTGGGAAGGGGGATACTACTCCATCTGACCTAACAAAGGGACCAGCTAGTGAAATAGACTATGGTGAAATAGACTAGGGTGAAATAGACTATGGTGAAATAGACTAGGGTGAAATAGACTAGGGTAAAAAAATTAATTAAAGAGATGAAGACTGGTAAAGCTGCTGGACTATCAGTGATAGTCGCTGAGATGCTGAAAGCATCTAGAAAGTAGGAGTTGAACTAGTCACCTGCATAGTCAGTCAGGTAATACAGGAGGGGGTCATACTCAATGAGTGCTGCAGCAGTATATTCATTAATTGCTTCAAAGAAAAAGGTGATGCACCAGAAGGAAGCAACTATAGAGGAATAAAATTAATTGACCAAGTCATGAAAGTGACAGAAAGATATCTAGTAAACTAGATGAGATGCAGTTTGGTTTTGAGACAACTGCAAGAGAATTTCCTAGCTAGGAGTAAGCCTCTATAGTTAGCTTTTGTTGATCTAGAGAAGGCCTTTAACAGAGTACTACGATCTGTCATCTGGTTGTCCTTTAGGAAACTAGGTGTAGAAGAATGGCTTGTGAAAGCAGTGTAAGTCATCTTCAGAGGAGCTGTCAGTAAAGTCAGAGAAAGAATTGAGTTTAGTGAGGAATTCAAAGTACAGGTAGGAGTGCATCAGGACTAAGGTCTCAGCATACTTCTGTTCATTATAGTCCTTCAGACCATAACAGGCTGTCTATTGGAAATTCTATATGCTGGTGATCTGGTTCCTATAGTTGATTCTGCAGAAAAATTACAGAACAAGTTCCGACTGTGAAAACAGAACCTAGAATCAAATGGACTGGTAATAAACTAAGCATACTACACTTTTAATAAGTAGGAAAGAAAACAAGGTCTTTATCCTGTCAGAGATATGACCTTGTTTGATATGTAGAAAATGAGTTAGTAGAAACTTTATACTATGTACACAATACAAATCTTGGGTATATAATAGGTGTAGTGGGATAGCAGACAGACTATACGGAAACAAAGACTTTGTATGTAGTAGGTGTTCAGGGAAAATTGATAGTAAAAATGTCAATGATATACATCTTTTCCAATCCCAGGTTGGATCCTTAGAAGTGGTTGATAGCTTCTACTATCTAGGTGACCTAATTAGCAGTGGAGGTGGGTGCTGAATAGAATAAGTCCAGAATGGAAGAAGTTTAGAGAGCTACAATACTTTTCTCCCAATGAATAAAAGGTTGGCTGTATGATGTCTGTGTACAATGTAAAATGCTCCATAGTAGTAAAATATGGGCAGTGACTGCAAGAGAATATGTGAAGGCTGGAGAGAAATGAACTGTGTATGTTTTGATGGATGTGTAATACTAAAATGTGTGAACAACAAAGCATGGATGAACTAAGAGAGAAACTGTGTATAAGAGGAATCAGATGTGTACAGGAGAGAAGACTATGCTGATATGGATATGTGATATTCATGGACGATGATTACTGAGTGAAGAAGTGTGAAGAAATTCCCGTGGAAGGAAGCTGCAGTAGAGGAAGACCAAGGAAGATCTCGGTGGAAGTCACGAGAAATGATGTCAAATCATTGAAGCTCACAGAGTAGATGACAAAGGACAGTGATGATTGGAGAGGTGTTTGTACTGAAAAGGACCTGTTTAACCCATGCATGGAAAAACAGGCACATGATGATGATAATGATGATATATACATTTATTTACATGACACCTATTGCAGGAGCCTGGGTGCTCTCGGTGGTAAATGGTTCCCAATATTTACTCTGCCCCCCCCCCCCCATTTCTCTTCATTAGTACCATGGCTCTATCCCCCTCGACATACACAGTAACTCTACATTCCATAGTTCAGTGGGTTGGAGGTTGTACCACCTTAACATCTTACTTGATACTCTTCAGTATCCTTTACGGCCATACTCATGATATGGGACAAGACAACCTCCTTCTCTTCTCTACATTTTATGACTTGAGCTTTAGTCTATATGCATGCACAAGTACACCTACATAGGTAAATCTGCACTCACATGTATGTGTGTGAATATACACCTGCCCAACTGGTCTGATGAACCATCAATTCCAGAGTCGGGTCCAATCACTACTGATAGTACCTTGAGCTGCTCAATATTGTATTTATATGTGAATAAACATATAAATGCTCCTTATTATTGTGCTGTGGTTAGCTTTACCTTTCATCCTTACAGGGTTGATAAATAAAACACCAGTAATTCACTGGGATCAATTTAATCAACTTTCTCCTCCCCCCAAGATTGTTGGCATTGTGCCTAAATCAGAAATAATAATTATTATTAACACTGGGCGGTGGATTGGCAGTATCGGTAGAGGGTCGGACGCCATGCTTTGACACATAGAGTTACGGCTCTTGCCATTCTGGATTCAAATCCCGCCGAGGTTAACTTTACCTTTCATCTTTACAGGGTCGATAAAATAAAGTACCAGTAATGTACTGGGTATTTGATGGCCTTGTGCCAAAAGTAGAAGCAATTATTATTATTAACACTGCTTTTTAAGGATACCAATAATAGTTAAATACGAAATGTAGAATGCCACATATTAGCATCAAGTGCTATATATATATATATATATATATATATATATATATATATATATATATATATATATATATATATATATATATATATATATATATATATATATATATATATATATTATGTATGTGTGTGTGTATATATGTATGTATGATGTATGTGTATATATATATATATATATGTATGATGTATGTGTATGTATATATATATACTGATGGAGGCACTTGGCTTAGTGGTTAGAGCATTAGCCTTGCAATCGAAAAGTTGTGAGTTCAATTCCCAGACCGGGTGATGTGTTGTTTCGTTGTGCAAGGCACTTTATTTCACATTGCTCCAGTTTACTCAGCTGTAGAAATGAGATGATAGGACTGGGTCCCTATCATTCCACTGCAAAGTGGTCATGGAGGTGCCACGGCAAAAAAGCACCCAGCACTCACTGTAAATGAGGTTGGTGTTAGGAAGGGCATCCAGCTGTAGAAAACAAGCCAGAATCAGTTCCCATCCCACCCTTGCAAGCAGGGAAAAGCGGACGTAAAATGAAATGATGATGATGATGATGATGGTTTTTTTCGTATTCCCACTGCATTTTAAGTTACCTTAAATAGCAACTACACAGCCATTTCTATTCTCCATATATATATATATATATATATATATATTATGTATGTTTGTGTATATATATATATATATATATATATATATATATATATATATATTAAGTATGTTTGTGTATATATATATATATATATATATATATATATATATATATATATATATGAACATATACATGCGTGTGTGTATCCATGTGCATATATTTATATGGACAATATATATCAATGTGTATATATTTATATATGCAATGTGTGTATGTATGTGTGTGTCTATGAGAGAGCAAAAGAAATAAAGAGGATGTTAACAAAGAAAGAGTGTTAGTTAACCTACCTGAAAGTTGGTGGTCAACTCAGATATGAGAGCTTTCCAGACATCGACTTCGTAGTTGACTCGGTAAAATCCAATACTTTTGTAATTGCCTTTAAGCCATTTTGTACCTTTCTCTACTTCGAATGTGGCTGCAAATATAAAATGGTTATCATTAGTAGTCGTAGCAGAGGCAGCAGCAGCATTAGTTTAGATTATGGGACAAAGAGAGTTTTCCATCCACCACAGTTGCAAGCCCCACTGTTATGAGCCTGTTCACTGGCCATACCTATGTTCCTCAACAGTCTTCCATCAGGTCTTGATAGGTCTACCCTGCTTCCCCTGCTTCTTGCCCCTGCCTCTAACTTCCACTTGAAAGAAGCTCTCATTCATTACTTTATGGGCATACATAAAACATGGTCAAGTATCTTCCACCATCTTACATGATAACATTCCCTAGTTTAATCAGCCTGACTCTTTCCATGACTTCTTCATTAGAAAGAATTACAGTAAAATGCATCATGCAGATAATTGTTTTCAAACCTGAAAATATCTCTGCACAAATAGAGGTCAAAATTTAGGGTGGGAAAATATACAAATCTATTCTGGTGGTAAACAAGTTTCCCAATTAGCACCTCAGGTCAATGTTATCTCTGTCTATTTGCAAATAGTAGTGGGAAGTAGTAACTTTGGTTTACAGAGATACTTTGATAGAAAGTGTATAGCTATGATTTACTATATAATATATAGTATGCCTATTATAAGGCAGTGAATTAGCAGAGTCATTAAAACGTTAGATAGAATGGTTTGCAGTATTCGTTTCGGCTCTTTGCTCTCTCAGTTCAAATCCTACTGAGGTCAACTTTGCCTTTCATTCATTCAAGGTCAATAAAAAAAAGTATCAGTCAAATACTAGGATTGATTCTCACTTACATTTTCTTTCTCTCTATCCTTCTCTGGAAGAAATCTGCTGCATTCAGACCTGAGGAGGAGATGGGCTCTGCCAAGTTTTGAAAAAATGCCCTAGAAATGCTGTATATCAATAAGGTACTACTATTACTCCTTCAGGAGTTACGGGACCATGAAA
This sequence comes from Eledone cirrhosa, assembly GCA_964016885.1. NCBI lineage: Eukaryota > Metazoa > Mollusca > Cephalopoda > Octopoda > Eledonidae > Eledone > Eledone cirrhosa. Next base: position 113,691,919 of record OZ024741.1, on the reverse strand, counting down.
TATCTATTATAGCAACTCTAGTTAAAGCAACCCTAGAACACCCTCAATGGGTATGGTTTACTTAGGCCTTTGATAAAAAGTGTAGTATTGTATTTTACTTTAACCACTTCATGACCATATTTTAATGAGATATGCTACCTATGACTTTTAATTAATTTTGAAAGTAACCAGGAATTAATAACATTTAATAAAATAACTAACTCTGTCATAATTAATTTCATGCTTGGAAAATATTTTAACAAAATATTACATTGAAATTTTGTAATAAAAATATGATATGAACATTTCAAAATAGATAGTTTTATATAATTGAAATAAACAATTTCAGGTGGGTTGGTATAGAAAGGGACAATATATGGGATATATATTTATCATTCATTAAAACATGTCCAGAATAATCTCAGGAGAGCCACTTTATAGTATATTTGGGAGTTGACTTATATGACAGATAGAGATATAATAGAACTTTAAGCTAGGATGTACTTGTATGAAAGGTCAATTTCTACACCACAATTTGCAGTAGATATCTAATATAAATAAAATGCACTCAGCTCACACTGTAAAGTAGTGGTGTTGGTACCATGATGAAAATCATCAAGTCCACCCTCCCAGATGGTAGTGATAGTGCCATGACAAAATACATTTGGTAAATGCCATGAGGAGGTTGACATTAGGAAGGGTATCTAACCATAGAAAACATGACTCATTTTATGTCATTGTTCCATGCTAGTGTGGGTTGGACAGGTCATTACAGACCAAGTGAATACTTAACCAGGGCTACTGTCCTCCTAGATAGGTTCAGATACAACATCTCACTCAAATATTCTCCATTTTAGCATGGTTTCTATGGCAAGATGCCAGCCCTAATGCCAAACCACTTTTCTCGGAGTATACTGGGTGCATTTTATTGTGACACTGATACTAAAGAGGTTGGGGCATGGCTTCTATGAATGAATGTTCTTTCTAACACCAATCATTTTGCCAGAGTGTACTGGGTGCCTTTTGTCATGGCACTGGCATTAAAATTGTTATATATCATTGACACAAATGAAGAGTCTTCTTAATTCTTTATTGGGGCATGGTTTCTATGGTTAGTTCTGAATTAGTATATTCTCATAACTGTTCTTTTTAACTTTTCTACAATCTTGATAAATCATTCACACCTATGCCATTCTCAAGTAATACTCTATTACTCTTTTACTGGCTTCAGTCATGAGGCCATGCTGGAAAATATGAGCAAGATGTGATTATCCAACCTGTTATGTCTCTGACTAAAACAACCCATCCAACCTATGGTCACATAAAAATGGGTGTAAAATGACAATGATGATGATGATGTGTGAGCATGTACATATATATATAATAATACATCACATGGGCTTCCACATAGTTTTCATATACCAAATATTACTCATAGAGTATTGGTCAACTCAGGACTATAAACTTTGCCCAAGATACCACATGGTAGAACTGAACCCAAAACCTTGTGTATGCGAAACAAACTCCTTAACCACACACACACATGTCTGCACCTACTAAGGTGGAAATGGCTGTTTGAATTTTAACAGAAATTATCTTGAATGTTTTTTTTAATGAACTGCAATTAAATATAAAATGTACATATACCTTGATTTTATAACATTAAAACAAATTGTCAGAAAACAACATGCTTTCATTAGCGTAATGAAAAGAAACATTCTCTGTTCTGTTTGATTTATACATTTTAAAATTTTGTTTGTTTAGTGGTGGTTGTTCCCAGCAGTTTCTAAGTTACTGGCATCATTACAGAATGAGAAAAAGAAAATGAAAATATATAAATCGATAAAATATATGTGTTAAAAATGGTAGCAATTGGTTATTGCCAGGAAAAAAAAAATTTATGGTGCCATGCCATTAACAAAATATAGTGTTATTTGAAACAAATTATTGTTTATTTTCAAATTACACCATAAAATTCATTATGAAGATAATATACATGCATAAATATTGCAATATATGCTAATTTGCTAATTATTCTGCTAGTTCCAAGAGTGATATGTGATTCTATGCCTATCTGTGTGAATGTGTGTGTTTTTGTATCACCACTTAATCTCCATTATCTCTGCTAGTATGTGTGTGTATATATATATCATCATCTTCATCATCATCATTTTACGTCCGCTTTTCCCTGCTTGCAAGGGTGGGACGGGAACTGATTCAGGCTTGATTTCTACAGCTGGATGCCCTTCCTAACACCAACCTTATTTACAGTGAGTGCTGGGTGCTTTTTTTCCGTGGCACCTTGCACGACCACTTTGCAGTGGAATGATATGGACCCTAGTTCCTATCATCTCATTTCTACAGCTGAGTAAACTGGAGCAATGTGAAATAAAGTGTCTTGCTCAAGGAAACAACACATCACCCGGTCTGAGAATTGAACTCACAACCTTTCAATTGCAAGGCCAATGCTCTAACCACTAAGCCATGTGCCGCCATATATATATGCAGAGAGAGAGAGATAGAGAGGGGGTGGGGAGAAAGAATGAGAAAGATTGATAAAAATGTGTATATGTATATATACACACATAAATATATGTGTGTGTATATATACATATACACATTTATATCAATCTTTCTCTCTTTCTCTCTACACACACATATGTAAAAGCAGAGATAATGGATGGACTGCTATTTTTAGCGACCTAATAGTTTATTCAAGCCGCCCTGGGCTAACCTATGTGCATTGCCACCATGCTATCAGAAATTAGATATATTTTCTCTCTTGCTCTCTGTAGTATGTGAGGCTCATAAGACGTAGTACACCCGCTGATAAGTTCCTACGTATTTTATGATTCTTCACCTTTTTTATTGCAAAACATAAAATATATATGTATGTATGTGTTGTATATATTATGCCAATATATATATGTATATAACGTATATCTTATGTCCAGGTGTATATCGTTATAGTGGAGGTTTATACAGTTTATTATTTTATTAATTTATATTTACAACTTCATCCGTTGCTTTTATGTGCTTTACCAGGTTGGTATGTTATCCCCTATTATCTGACATAATTTATTATGTGCCTTCTCTCATTGCTATGATTAATAACTCTATATTTTAATTTGATATATATATGTATATATATATATATATAGTTTCGTTGATAAATATATCAATAAGCCCAGACACGCAGATATATTGCCCTTGGTATGACAGTGTGGTTTTAGCTCAAAGTAGGATAACTAGTATACTACAGAGCCGTTATAGTTATAGGAATAACCAAAGAGTGCTTAGAAATACATTGTTTTATGAGCTAACAGTGTTTCATCCATATCCCATGGCAGGTATCATCAGAGCCTATAAACAAGAGTATATCAATAGTTGCATGCTCCATTGAGCTGCGTCACCAGAACAAGGTTAAAGGACCAGCAGGGGGGTCCCGATGCCAGCGCTATATGGAAAAAGACAGAATACATGATGCTCATAATGTCATAAAATGTCTTAAAAAATTACATCAAAAATTAAAAATTACACCAAAATGTTATCATTAAATGGTGCAATAGATGATAAAGAGGTTGGGAGAGGGTAGCAAGGGATGAGTGAAGGGATTACTCAGCATGATCAGAAACAATAAAAAAAAATAATAAAAAAGTACAAAAATACAGGGATAACAAAAGAGATAAATATAAAACTACAAAACAATAAAGGAACAAAAAGCCCGAAAACCCCTGGGTATAGGTTTTGGAAAAATAGTGTTATCTCACTTTACGTTCGGAACTGGAACATATCGATGTGGTTCATAAGGTGCTGATATGATAAGGAAAATTGACCTGTTACAAGGCGATATAATTGGAGTACACCATCCCTCATATGGACTATCATACATATAAGGCTGCACCACTGCTAACCAACTATTCTTTTCACAGACTCATGCTTGCAAACTCTCTAGATCTACCTGTACACCCTCTTTTTGCACTGCTTGTGCTTTAATGTATCTATGCTTTGCTTTGTTTTATATTTGGGGGGGTTTTCGGGCTTTTTGTTCCTTTATCGTTTTGTATTTTTATATTTATCTCTTTTGTTATCCCTGTATTTTTGTACTTTTTTATTATTTTTTTTATTGCTTCTGATCATGCTGAGTAATCCCTTCACTCATCCCTTGCTACCCTCTCCCAACCTCTTTATCATCTATTGCACCATTTAATGATAAATTTTTGGTGTAATTTTTAATTTTTGATGTAATTTTTTAAGACATTTTATGACATTATGAGCATCATGTATTCTGTCTTTTTCCATATAGCGCTGGCCTCAGGACCCCCTTCTGGTCCTTTAACCTTGTTCTGGTGATGCAGCTCGATGGAGCAAGCAACTATTGATATACTCTTGTTTATAGGCTGTGAAGATTCCTGCCATGGGGTATGGATGAAACACTGTTAGCTAATAAAACAATGTATTTCTAAGCACTCTTTGGTTATTCCTATAACTATATATATATATATATATATATATATATATATATTTATACAATGATATTAAATAAAGGGAAACTATATTTATAAAACCATATTTATTCTATTATATATATTTCAAGGGTACCAAAAACTTTGGTACGCTTTCATCAGATAAAATACAAAGTGTGTTTTATAAATGTTGACATAGCCAAGGAACATAGCTTATCAGCTGAATTTTCCTTGGAAAATTCAACTGATAAGGTATGTTCCTTGGCCTTGTCAAAATTTATAAAACACACCTTGCATTTTATCTGATGAAAGCGTACCAAAGTTTTTGGTACCCTTGAAATATATATAATAGAATAAATATGGTTTTATAAATATAGTTTCCAATTATTTAATATCATTGAATATTTACTCCAGAAATTTGTCGAGTGCTCTGCATCAGTTATAAACATTTATATTTGTTGAATTTCCAACAAATTAAATATCCCATCTGCTTATATTTATTTATTTATATATATTTATTTATTTATCTATTTATTTATATATATATATATATATATAACAAAGGAATTGTGGTAAGGAACCAGATGGACCATAACGCACCAGAGTACTCAATACTAGTAGAGTGGGAAATAAAAAAGTATGACCCCGACGGCAGAGCTATATATATATATAGGGTGCGGACGATATTTGTTCACAAGATTACTGTCTAGGAAAAAATAACAGTTGTTTTATTTTTTAAGATTTATTTATCAAACATGGGTCAGTTTGTCTTCATGAGTTGTTCTTTCGATCTCACTCGATAAACCTGCCATTGGCTTTGATGATGGCCTCAAGGCGGCCTTGGAACCGGCTACAGGCTTTCGTCACTGTCCCCCGACTTAGGCCCCTAAAGGCACTTGTGATCCTGGCCTTCAAATCATCTTTTATATTGCAGCTAGATCTGTTGGTGTCTCATTCCACTGCACCCCACACAAAGAAGTTGAGGGGGTTGCAGTCAGGCGAGCTGGGACGCCAGATGTCAGGTGAAGTGTGGTTGACGAAGTTCTCTGACAGCCAGGCTTTGGTCTTTCGGCTGGTATGGCAGGGCGGTGAGTCTTGCTGCCACACGTACGGCCTACCTGCAGCTACCTGGTCGATCCAGGGTTTTACTACTTTGCTCAGAACGCGGATGTAGCCATCGGTGTTCAGCTTGAAACCCTCAGAGAAGAAGTGAGGTGGCATGACGTCACCTTGACTGCTGACGACACCTAAGACCAATGTTGTCACTGAAAACTTTGTCTGCATGACTCTGGGCACGTCTTTGGATAAGACAGCGAGCCACCTGTTGTTCTCGGAGTTGATCTTCTGGTCTTGGCAGAAGTTTTTCTCGTCGGAAAAAAACCACAGCATATCTGGATCCAGTGGGTGTTTCAACTTGTTGATCAGCTTCTTCATGTGCTTCAGTCGCTTTTGTTGCATCGCCTTTGACAGAAATTGTCCTTGTATGAAACGTAGCGAATGTCTTCATGTACCACCAGCCTAATGAGCTTTACATCCATGCCTTTCCCCCTTGCTATGGCATGCATCGACTTGCTAGGCTCATTGTTTATGATATCCTGAACTTAAGCGATGAACTCGGGTGTTCTGAAGGCGTCAGATCGTCGGTCATGTGTTTTCCTCTCTGATGTTGCTTCGTAGTCGAATCCTGAATCTTCCAATTCCTTTCTGACCTTTTCCACCATTCTCCTGCTGACGCTGAGAAAGTCTGAAATTTCCTTATTTGTCCTCCCGGCACGGATTCCATGAAGAACTCCATCTCTTCCACAAATTTGGAGGTTCAAAATTATTCATAATCAATTATTCTGAAAATATTCATAAATAATGGAAATATAGTCACTGTTTTTATGAAGACAATAGTGATAATGGAAGTAAAAAAATTTGCATAAAATCAGCAGTTGAAAATTGCAAACAAATATCGTCCACACCCTGTATATATATATATATATATAGAAGTGGTTACAGAACCGTTAGTTCACCATACCGAGAACAATTGTTTCACCTTCGCGGATCTTCAGCTCGGGATGTGTATATATATATATATATATATATATGACCATGTGTATCCAGTTAAGAATATGCACACTGTATCCCTGCATGTTGTGCATGTTATAAGAAGTGGCTAAAAGAGTTGGTGTGAGAAAGGGTCTCCAGCTGTAAATCATTGCCTCAAAATTCCAGTCCAACCCATGCTAGCATAGAAAAGTTGATGTAAAAATGATGATAATGAAAATAGTGACAATAGTATGTTCTCTCATGATTACTACTATATTTGCAACACTTTACAAAACTATCAGTTACATATTTCCTTGTGATTGTTTGATGTACATATTCTCAATTAGGGCTGACAATTCATCATCATCATGAATTTATGTCCGCCTTTCCAGTTGGATGCCGTTCCTAACACCAACCTCATTTACAGTGAGTGCTGGGTGCTTTTTTTCCGTGGCGCCTAGACGTCCACTTTACAGTATGGGCTGGATGCTTTTTTGCCATGGCACCTCTACGACCACTTTGCATCTCATTTCTACAGCTGAGTAAACTGGAGCAATGTGAAATAAAGTGTCTTGCTCAAGGAAACAACACATCACCCAGTCTGAGAATTGAACTCACAACCTTTCGATCGCAATGCCAATGCTCTAACCACTAAGCCATGTGCCTCCATTGGTTAAGAATATTGATCAATATGCTAATATATACTAATATGTACACATATTATTGTGAATAGTTATATATCTTGACAGTTGTATGCATATACATAATTATGTCTTCGTGTGTGTCCTATATGTATAAATAAATGTATACACATACAATTAGGACTATCTTCATGTTTACCTGAATTTAAATTAAGGGGTTTGAAAACGAGTTGTTAAGTGGAGAAAATATAAGAATAATATCAGAAAGGGTATATATATATATACAATATCTTTCTCTATAAAAAATTCTTTGTCTCTCTTTGTCTGTCTGTCAGTCTGTTCCCATTCATTCTCAAACGGCTGGACCAAATCAAATCAAATTTTACAAGGTAATAGTATTAAGCCCCAGGAGTGTCAAGATGTAATTTATATTTTCATTTGGATTAAAACAGTATAACTTTTCATCTAAAATATTCTTTCTATAGTGAACTCTAATAAACCATCACCACCACCGCCATCACCACCACTACGACGATGACGTCACATTTTGTAAATGAGTGTGTATGTGTCTGTGAGTGTGTGTTTGTTTGCGAGTTTGTTACGTACATTAGGCCTCAGAGAATTAAACACACACACATCTACACAATTAATAGGTGTGCGTGAATGTATGTCGGTGTGTGTCTGTCTTAGTATATGTATGTGTGGGTGTATGTGAGTGTATGTGTGATAATTTTTGTTTTAACGTTAGGCCTCAGAGAATTAAACACACACACACATACAGATACATATGTGATGACAGACATGTGTGCGTGAATGTATGTCTGTGTGTGTCTGTCTTAGTATATGTACGTGAGAGTATATGTCTGTGAGTGTGTAGCAACAATTTATTCATTTGGACATCAAGAAAAAAATTATAAAATGAACATTGTTAACCGTAAGGTGCTTCAAGATTGACAGATTTTTATTTCTAAATTCTATTATCATTACAATTTTAATATTGTTTAAAAATAAAATATAGATATTTTGAAATAATTATGAAATTTACTAATCTGAATATGAACAGCAGTAACCCAGACAACGCCGGGTAATTCAGCTTGTATTTATATATAGTTATCTTTGATTTCATATTACAAAAGAATGAGCCTTCTATAGGTAAACATTGAAGTAATTCTTATATTTTAATACATGATATTAGTAATACATTAAAAAACCTGCCAGTTTCATAAACATTATTAAGCAAAAGTAGATTGGCAGTATCGGTAGAGGGTCGGACGCCATGCTTTACAGCAAAGAGTTACGGCCCTTTATGATCTGAGTTCAAATCCCGCCGAGGTTAACTTTGCCTTTCATCCTTATGGGGTCGATAAAATAAAGTACCAGTAATGTACTGGGTAATTGCTGGTCTTGTGCCAAAAGTAGAAACAATTATTAGCAAAAGCACATATTCTGAGACTGAGGTTAACTGGACATGCTTCCCGACATTCACAGTTGACACTGCACTCAGTGGTCCCAAGGGAGCTCCAACATGAACACACTGGACGAGGGAGCCTGAGGATATCATATGTTGATGGCCTAAGGACAGACACTGGATTCTGGGAAATGCGAGACCTAGTGGTGAAGATGAAGAACAGCGACTGCCGAAGAGAACTTGTCCGTGGATCTTGGGAATTTTACCTGCCTTATATATATATATATATATTTGAAAAGGCAGTAAGGTTCTATAGAAAACAGAAGTTATAGAGAAAAAGTGGAATTGAAAATAGCATGGAAAATATATTTAAGTATCTGTTTTTGTTTTTTTCTTCTTTGATTAGTCAAAGTGACATTATTGAAAAAATGGGAGGAACAATTCTTTAAAAAAAACGAGTTTTATGATGTATAAAATATATACATTATAAAACTCCTTTCTTTAAAAAGAATTGTTTCTCTCATTTTTTCAATAATGTCACTTTGACGAATCAAAGAAGAAAAAAAACAAAAACAGATCCTTAAATATATTTTCCGTGCTATTTCCAATTCCATTTTCACTCTGTCTCTCTCTCTCTCTCTCTCTCTCTCATATATATATATATATATATATATTAAGGGTACTATTTATGGTTATGTATGCAATAAAATCTTTGATGGTAATATATTATATATACACAAACCCTAAATAGTGAGAGATAGTCATTAATTACTATCCTATTACCAGTAAGATAAATAGCTCAATGTAATAACATCAGTTGTTTTACAGAGCTGTTATATAGAGATTACAGTAATCAAAGTTCAGTTTAAGTCATTTATTTGCTTACAATTGTTTCCTCCAAACCGAGGTTTGGATTCTTCGGAGCAACTATTTATAACATACTTGACCTCCTTTTCAACCCAAGAGACACATAAAACATATGCGCATATTGATCAACAGTGGGGTGACATTCATCAAATGATATAGCATGGCAGTTTACATATAAAGGTTACAGGATAAAAATAAAATAAAATAAAAACAAGAGTGAAAATAAGAGTGAAAATAAAGATAAACATGAAGCGTTGGCAGTCTATGAAGATAAAGCAAGAGGAAAGCTTAGAGTAGTCAGTGTATGAAACAATCTCCCGTGTAGCATGCACGCGTGTCTTATCTATACATGATTAGAGTGCGTCAGAATGATATTTGCAGGGTCAGGCAGCTGAAGCAGGCAATCGATCTTATTATATAGGCTGAATTATTAAGTCATTTATTGTCATACATCTCTATGATATACAGTCTCGGATGCGGGGAAACGCCAAAATATCAAAAACCTTCAACATACTATAAACCTTATTGTATCGTAGGCAAGGTCGTACCACTGTCCTTGCTCACACCACCACTCACATAATCCATGAGACGCAATATATATATAGAGAACACGCGTCTATCGTATAATTCGCAGTGGTTCAGCATATAGTCAAGCTATAAACCGTATCCAGTCGGTTCTTAATTAATATATCATGCTGTCCAGATTCCGGAATTGCCTGAATGACTAAGGGGAATTAATGCGTAAGGGGAGGTAACTAGCTAGTTATCTTAGTTACATTACTATGCTAAACTACATTAATGGTGATTCAAATACGTGCCTATCATGTGAAGTTATAACTAATATCTAGAGTATGTTACCCATTTATAGGTTAGAGAGTTGTCCATTAAGAAGTACAAGGGTGTATATATTAGGATGATTACCATCCATTAATTAAGGGGTGTCATATCTGAACGTTCCATAAGAGGAGTCAGACTCTCAAGTCACTGCTCCATGCAGATGTAATATAACAGTAGGACCTGGTATGGTCCCACTATTATATATGCCATCAATATGCGCATATGTTTTATGTGTCTCTTGGGTTGAAAAGGAGGTCAAGTATGTTATAAATAGTTGCTCCGAAGAATCCAAACCTCGGTTTGGAGGAAACAATTGTAAGCAAATAAATGACTTAAACTGAACTTTGATTACTGTAATCTCTCTCTCTCTCTCTCTCTATATATATATATATATATAAATATACATCATCATCATCACCATTTAACATCCATTTTTCTACGCTGGCATGGGTTAGACAAGTTATTCTGTTGAGAGCAATACCAGGTCAGCTGACCATGCCATGCTCATACAGAACCAATTTTGGCTTGGTTTCTACTGCTGGATGCCCTTCCTAGTGCCAACCTCATTTACAGTAATATATATATTACATGATATATATTATATATCTATTACTTCTGCCTGGGAGTGAAATCATGGTTTTTGTTGAAACAATTGTTTTTTTGCAGCTGACCATTCAAATATATAAGGTGATGCTAATATTACATATGCAACAACGTCACAACACCATACCCAACAAACATCCTTTGACAAATTGGAAATGATGCAATCACTAATATACTTTGATCATTGGTTCACAGACATTTTGTTTCCCCTATTTGGTAGTTCCATTGCTATTTTATAACAACTCAGCTTATGAACCTCTAATTTATCATCATCACCGTTTAATGTCCATTTTTCCATGCTAGCATGGGTAAGATGAGTTGTCCTGTTCTGAGATGGGCCAGGTCAGATGACCACATGTTGCTCATACAGAACTGATTTTGGCTTGGATTCTATGGTGGATACTCTTCCTAACGCTAACCACATTTACAATGTGTACTGGGCGCTTTTTGTCATGACACCTACACAACCACTTTACAGTGTGGACTGGATGCTTTTTGTTGTGACACTCACACAACCACTTTACTGAGTGGGCTGGGCCCTTTTTGTCATGCCACCTTCACAGCCATTTTATAGTATGGGCTGAATGCTTTTTGTAGTGTCACCATCATGACCACTTTCGCAGAGTAAATACTGGCCGACAGCAACTGCGCCAGCTATGGGTTTTTTTCTGAAGTGAAGTAATATAAAAACGAGTAGTTAGATACTCTCTCCATTCAAACCTATGTATCTATCTTCCTGTAGTCACTCCTACTGGAACTTAGCTCCTAGTTCTATCTAATCACATCATTTTAGCAATCATCCACTGAATGCAATTCATTTGAATTTCTTCTCTACATTGCCTCTTATCTTTTGATTAACACTTTTCTTACAACATATCTAATAAAATATTTTACCTTTGACTATATATTTCAATTAATTTTTAAAATAACCAAATATTTCTAGGAATTTAATAAAATAATTAACCTCTTCACTAGGAAACTTATGTTTGGAACATTACTTAAGTTTCTTAAATAAAATTATGATGGAAAGTTTTAACAGTAAGTACAAACATTCTAAAATGGGCAGGTTTGTATCATAAAATTAGATTAGTTTCTGTTGTGTTGGTATCAAATTGGTTAAGCTATAAAAAGGAAAAATTAAATAACTCTAATAAAAGGGATTATCAACATTTTACACTCCATGCTATACTAAATAAGGTGCTAAAAGTGTTATAGTATATAATCAGTTTTTCGGCAGAATCATTAGATACTCAGTTAAAATGCTTTGTGATTCAAGCTCTATGCACTCTCTTAGTTCAAATCCTGCTCAGATCAACTTTGCCTTTCATCCTTTTGAAGTTGATAAAAACTACCAGTCCATTACTAGGGTTGATTCTTCCTCTATATCTTTCTACATTCCTCTCTGTCACTCTGGAAGGGAAAATTGATTATATTGACCCCAATACTTTACTGGTAGTTTATTTTATTGAACTCAGAGCAACATCACAACTTATTTTATTGAATGGAACAGCAACATCACAACTTACAATTAAGGACAAAATGAAAACACACATACACATAGAACAAACAACCAACCAGTAACATGTAAATAAACAAATATAAACACACACAGACACCCGGATGTAACACATGCGCGAACTAAGCACACAACACACACAAAAACAAGATGGCATAGGACAGAACAAAGGAGAGGCACAAAAACAAAGAAAAGAATCCCCAGTCACTGAAGAGGTCACAGAATGTGTGACGAAAGAACTTTGACAATATATGAAAAATCATCTGGTTGTGGAACCAACCAACCAACCGGAAATTTATAAATTCCTAAATTTATAAATTTATTATAATAAATTGAAGTGAAAGTAACTGGTGCGTGTGTTTCTTATTGGCAACATGACCCTCCCAAAGTATAACAATATCGGTTTCAACACATGTTTTCAGATAAAGAATCTTGCTAAACAAATTCAGAAACGATATATATATGTACATATATATATATATATACATATATATATGACAACATATATATATATATATATATATATATATGAAATGAAATGAAATGAAATGAAATGAAAGGCAGGTTGTACGATGCCTGCATACGAACAGCAATGCTGCATGGCAGTGAGACCTGGGCATTGTGTGCAGAGGATATACGCAGACTAGAGAGGAACGAAGCTTGCATGCTCCGCTGGATGTGTAACAGTAATATACGTGAACGGCAAAGCATAAACGAACTAAGGAAAAAATTAGAGATAAGAGGGATCAGATGTTGTTTACTCGAGAGAAGGCTACGTTGGTATGGACACGTGATGCGCATGAAAGTCGATAGCTGTATAACAAAGTGCAGGGCAATAAAGATAGACGGTAGTCACGGAATAGGCAGACCTAGAAAAACCTGGGACGAGCTGATAAACTCCGACATCACACACTTACACCTCTCCAAGACAATGTCACTGGACCGAGACCTTTGGCGGTACTCAGTAACAGAGAAGACCCGCCTTACCTAAATATATAGTAAAACCTACTCCAGCCAGTAGGCATCTCTAACAAAATACACCCCGTCCCACCACCACCACCCCCACCCGATCCACACCACCCCGTTCTATGTAAAGTTATGTTGGTGCCGCGCCATCGAGGCCGAAACAAATGAGATCGTGTAGGTGTCACGACAAAAAAACACACAGTCCACGCTGTAATGTGGCCGTGTAGGCAACACGGTAAAAACCTCCCAGACCCACACTGTAAATGTGGTTGGTGTTAGGAAGGGCATCCAACTGTAGAAAACCTGCCAGACAGTCCTATGCGAGCAAGACAATCACTCTTGCCTCAAGTGGGACTACCCCCGTCCAAACCCATGCAAGCGTGGAACACGGACGTTAAACGTTGATGATGATGATGATGATGATATATATATATATATTTCTGGTCTGCTTTGTCTCTTAGTATATCGGTCTACTACCTGTCTAATTTTATTTCTAGCTATGGTAAACTGTGCCTCTGTTTCGTCATCTAGTTGTTGTGGTATACAAACTCTTTTTATTAAAAGGTAATTTAGTGGGTCAAATTTATCCCACTAAATTACCTTTAGTCTTACTAGTTTAATTAGTAACTATCAATCTATATCATCTTCATCCACATCACATGTCCATTTTTCCATGCTAGATGAGTTGTCTCGTTGACCATGTCTTGCTCATACAGAACTGATTTTGAATGCCAGCTACATTTACAGTGAGTACTGGGTGCTTTTTGCTGTGACACCTATATAAACATTTTGCAGTGTGGACTGGGCATTTTTGTCATGTCACCAGCATAACAGCTTTACAGTGTAGGCGTGGCAATTTTCACAAACTCTGCTAACCTGAAAATATCTTGTTTCTGTGACTCTCCTTTGTCTTATCTCAATTTACCATCTTAAGATATGTGTTAGACAACAAGTGTTTCAAGTATATTCTCTCTGTTAGCTCTGTAGACACCAAAACAATCTTCTCCAGTTTTCCCTATCTTCTACATGCCCCATCACCAACCCCTAGCTTTTATTTTCTCCTCCCTCATCTTTAACTATATCTTTCTTGGTCTTCCTTTACTTCCCTCTATATTCATTTCCATCACTCCTCTCACCCTATTACTTTCATCCTTCCTCAACACATCACCCAGCCATCTCATTCTATTTTTCTTCACTGGCTATATTTTCATTTTACATTTGACATCTATATCAAATATTCAATAAATAAAGAGTTTGGAGCTCTGTGACTGTTGTTTGAGAAACAAGAAAAATATATGGAAAGACTGAAAATTATATTAGCATACAATTCACAAAAAACAGTTTCACAATGAGAATGTGTGTGCCTGCAACACCCTTTGTCTAATAATTTCAGTTTACCCTCTTCAAATTATTACAAGATGTATCTTAAGATGCTTTCTAAGATCTGTGTCAGATACTCCATCTAATTCACTATGATATTACAATGTACACTGTATTTAACAGCTAAGACAGAAGTCAGTATTTATTGGATACTTCCTATTATTCACTAACAAGGCCTTTTCCATCTCTTTTCATTTCTTCTTTTTCTTTCTATTTAACCTTTTTCTTTTCATTTTCTTTCTTCTTTTATTTTTTCACTTTGTTGATTTTGTCTTTGACAGCTTGTATTTAAGATAAACAAACCTAATTTCATACGAATCAGATATTTAAAAAAAATTTGTTATCCTTTTGTTAGTTGAACATTTTTTTCAAGCTATTGTTTTGTAGTTATTTTCGTCCATCTTTTATTTATTTATTTATTTGGTATAATTATTTTTTGCTTGTTAGTTTTTATTTTCTTAGTTTGTCATCCACTGACTGAAAAGTTAAAAATACCAATGTTATCTTAATGAGTGTTTGTATCTTGAATGAAACAGCTACTGTATCAGGGAACAATGAAATAACGACAACATCATCATCATCAAATAGACATAGAGAGACTAACACTTGCAGACAATGGAACACCAAAGCTATAGATTGAATAAACCTCCCAAAATATATTTACTCTAATTCTATTTTAGATTGCCTGTTAATGAGTGAGAAGCTTAATAAGGTTATTTGTGTGACAGCTTGTCCAGATGTCAGAATGATTGATTAACTAAGTGACGACTTATCCAGATGTCAAAGTATTGATTGACTGGTTGATTATTTGACAGATTGTTTGGGGGATTGATTGATTGGGTTGACTGAGTGTCTAGGGAATTGATTGATTGAGGGATCAGTTATCTGGGTGATTGTGTGAGTGACTGGTTATGTGGGTGATTGGTTGTGTGGGTAACTGGTTGTGTGGGTGATTGATTCTGTGGTTGTCTGGGTGATTGATTGTGTGATTGTCTGGTTGTGTGGGTGACTGGTTGTGTGGATGACTGGTTGTGTGGGTGACTGGTTGTGTGGGTAACTGGTTGTGTGGGTGATTGATTCTGTGGTTGTCTGGGTGACTGGTTGTGGGTGACAGATTGTGTGATTGTCTGGTTGTGTGGGTGACAGATTGTGTGATTGTCTGGTTGTGTGGGTGATTGGTTGTGTGGGTGACTGTTTATGTGGGTGACAGGTTGTGTGGGTGAGTGATTCTGTGGTTGTCTGGGTCATTAATTCTATGACTGTCTTGGTGAATAACCATCTAGTTGCCAGGGTGTATAATAGAGATATTGAGATTTAGTTTCCAATTTGAGTTACAGCTAATAAATTTCACTTGCATTATCAATATGCGTTGTGGCATATAGTAACGTCCCTTTACATTCTGATTTCAAATCCTACTGAGGTTACCTTTCTCTTTCATCCATACAGGGTTGATAAAATAAAGTACAAATAACTCACTGGGATTGATTTAATCGACTTTCCTCTCTCCTAAAATTGTTGGCCTTGTGCCTAAATCAGAAATCATTATCAATAGGTCAAGCCATGAATGTCACAACATCTCATTTCCTCCAGAACCAATTAATATTAATTACCCATTCATCAGACACCAATAATTGTAATCCACCAAGAACAAATAAATTACAAGACATTTCACCTACGAATGGAATAGATTATGTAGTTTAACCAATTCTCTCTACAGATTATAAGAAAATATTAACATTGGTATTGATATTACATAAAATGGTTTCTTATACAGACAACAAGTCTAATGTTTTCAAGGAATAGTAAGTGAGAAATAGTTATAATGTTCATGTCTTCACAGTAAATAGCAGTAATGCTGGAGAAGAAAAGTGATTCCAGTGGGAAATAGAATTAGTTAACATTCTTTGATGTTGTTATGAAAGCATGTGGTTCACAATCATAATGTTTTGACTTTGATAGGTAACACATGTTCTTGGTTCATATTGCTCTAGTCAGCTCAACTGAAATGAGTACCAGGAGCAGCTACTAGGTGTTTAACCCTACGATGGAGTGGCATCCCATCCAGAAGAAAATCTTGTGATCTTAGTCACTTAACACTAATAAAAGAAAGATAAGCTTTGACCTCATAAGCCACCAGGAATTTAACTTAACTTTAACTAATCCCCATTGACCAGTTATATTACTAATGTTTTCTCTAGTAACATTTTCATTAAAGTCTCCCATTATGGTTGTGATTTGTTAACATGGGACTTGTTAGTAAAATTATATCTCTTCATTACTGTATTCTTATACCTTTATGATGTTGATATTTAAAAGTATTTCTTGTAGTTTATTATTATTACTGGTATTGGATTGGCAGAATAGTTATAGAGCAAGTCAAATGCTTAGTAACATTTATTTTAACTTTACTTTCTGAGTTCAACTTTGCAGATTATACATTTCTTATCTATACAGGAAGGTCTTTGAAAAGGG
>OZ024741.1:113654753-113669753 GCA_964016885.1 Eledone cirrhosa | reverse complement strand
ATGCTGAATCTCCCTGAGAACTAACTTAAAGGTACATGTGTGTGTGGAATGCTCAGCCATTTAAATATGAATTTCAGAAGCAGGTATTTCAGTTGATTTAGTCAACTGGAGCACTCTTCATCAGAAACAATGGAGGGCCTCCCTTATATATATATATATATATATATATACGCATGTAAAGAGGGAGGACACTTCAGCTATACCAAAGATATGACAACCTCCCTAGTGCTAGTGCCAGAATAAAATGCACACAGTAGAGCATGAGAAGTTATGTAAACAATGTGCAGCACCCCGGCCAATCCAAGAGGTATGTGGCTCTGCTTGTGTACTGACTTGGTCTGTAAAGCTATCCAGCCCTTGCTAGCAGATAAGATGGACATTAAATGATGATACTGATAAGAGAAGGAGGGAGGTGCAGGCATACAAACAGACAGACATAGAGATGTAGAGCAAGATAGATGAAACTGTTGACAGAGGACACTTATTTCTGGTCGGGGAAACACCTTCTCCACTCTGTCCACTGGGGCTGTGGGGGAGGCCCCATTACATATGATTCCACTGAATAAAGTTTTGAAAGTTAATTGAATGAATTAAACATTTAACTCTAAATAATAATTTTTGACAGAAGGAGTGTAGCTTTTGCATGACAGCTGTTCAAAAAGGCTCTATTGGTCACTGCTTCTTCACTTTCTCATACAACACCCCTTACTCACTTGTTCCACATCACTGTTGCATCCCATCACTCCCCGCATACCTCTCCATTTTATCTTAACCCCTACTCTACCCCTCACCTCCATTCACTCTCTTCAACACCTCTCCACTGGAACAAGGCTATCACCCCACTAGTGTTGGTGTCCCTATAAAATACAATTATTACACTCCAAATAATGGCTGACATTCAATTAATAATGACATAAGGCAGAGAGAATACATCAGTCATGTTAATGACCCTGACAAGCTCCCTAGTGATTATACCATGATAAAATACACCCAGTACACTCTGGAAAGCAGATGACATTAGGAAAGGCTTGCAGCTATAGAAACAATGGCAAAACTGAAATGTATCGAAGCAAGACGTGGCCCGCTGACCTATCTAGGAGGATAGAAGCTCTGATTAAGTACTGATTTGGTTTGCTATGACCTGTTCAACCCGTGCTGGCACAGAAAACTGGACAGATGGTAGTAGTGCTGGTGAGGATGATGAAGATGATGATGATGGTGGTGGTGGCAATCACGATGATCCAGATGATAATGATGATGATTGTCGAGATAAGCTATTGTAAAAGAATCTCCATTGGACGTATGTTTGTAGAGAAAATAGGGTTCAGAAAAACTAAACTCTCAAAACAAGTATAATTTGGTGGAAAGTCTGTCCCTCCCTCCCTTCCCCATTCTCTTTCCTTTGTTGCTTAATTATCTTTTTTCTTTTTATTCTTTCCCTTTGTTTTTATTTTGTTTATTTTAAATATTATTATTCTTTATTTGGCTGTGAGGCAGGTGAACTTTCTATCATGTAATTTACAGAAATTATTACTTAGATCATCTTCTTTAGTTTGATTGAGATTTTGTGGGATACACAGATTCAAAATGGCAGAAATATAGTTTATGTTCTGTCGTAGTGTTGTTGTCCTATTGTGTAGTAGTGTTGTTGTTGAATTGTGTGGTAGTATTGTTGTTGTATTGTGTGGTAGTGTTGTTGTATTATTGTGTGGTAGTGTTGTTGTATTATGGTGTGGTAATGTTGTTGTATTGTGTGGTAGTGTTGTATTATTGTGTGGTAATGTTGTACTATTGTGTAGTAATGTGTCGTAGTGTTGTATTATTGTGTGGTAATTTTGTATTATACACACACACACACACACATATCTGTTCTTTTAATTTTAATTTTAATTTTTGTACAATTCTCGTATAATATATTTTGCATCCATTATACCCTGCAAATAGGAAACTGTTGCTCACAACATCAATATATATGTATCTATATGATTGTTCAGTTGAATAGGAGGTTAATTATATGTACAAACATTGATAATGTTCTGATGATTCCAAGCAAAAGTTTGGAAGAAACGATTGTCAGCAATTAACTGATTTGAACATTACTTTGATAATTGGGTAATTTATAATTTATATATATATATTCATTTCATTCATTTCATTTTACGTCCGCTTTCAAGGGTGGGACGGGAACTGATTCTGGCTTGATTTCTACAGCTGGATGCCCTTCCTAACACCAACCTCATTTACAGTGAGTGCTGGGTGCTTTTTTGCCGTGGCACCTGCACGAACACTTTGCAGTGGAATGATATGGACCCCAGTCCCTATCATCTCATTTCTACAGTTGAGTAAACTGGAGCAATGTGAAATAAAGTGTCTTGCTCAAGGAAACAACACATCACCCGGTCTGAGAATTGAACTCACAACCTTTCGATTGCAAGGCCAATACTCTAACCACTAAGCCATGTGCCTCCATATATATATATCAAAGATATGAAGACGGGTAAGGCGGCTGGGCCTTCGGAAATAGTTGCTGAGATGCTGAAGGCATCTGGTACGGTGGGACACACCATGGTCACCCGGATAGTTAACCAAGTCGTACAGAATGGGGTTGTTCTGAAGGACTGGCATAGCAGCATCATCGTTAACTGTTATAAGGGTAAAGGAGATGCCCTAGATAGGAGTAACTATAGAGGCATTAAATTAATCGACCAGGTCATGAAGGTCACGGAAAAAGTAATAGCGCAACTAATCAGAGAAAGAATTGATCTAGATGAAATGCAGTTCGGGTTTGTGTCAGGGAAAAGTACCACAGATGCTCTTTTCATTGTACGACAACTACAGGAGAAGTACCTAGCTAAAAGTAAACCCCTATACTTAGCTTTTGTCGACTTGGAGAAAGCCTTCGACAGAGTGTCCCGTTCCATTATCTGGTGGGCTCTTAGAAAACTAGGTGTTGACGAATGGCTTGTGAGAGCTATACAAGCCATGTATAAAGAAACAGTCAGCAAGGTTAGAATTAACAACGAATATAGTGAAGAGTTTAGAGTAAAAGTTGGCGTCCATCAGGGCTCTGTTTTCAGCCCCCTACTATTTATTATTGCCCTTCAGGCTATAACAGAGGAGTTCAAGACCAGCTGCCCATGGGAACTCCTATACGCAGATGACCTAACACTCATAGCTGAATCAATGGCCGAGCTAAAGAAGAAATTCCAAGCATGGAAGCACGGCCTAGAATAAAAAAGGCCTTAAAATTAACCTGGCTAAGACTAAAGTTCTAGTTTGTAAGAAAGAAAATAAGGCGGCGGTCCCTTCCGGGAAGTGGCCATGCTCAGAGTGTAGGAAAGGCGTAGGTAGAAACTCCATTTTGTGTCCCAAATGCAAAGTATGGGTGCATAAAAGATGTCGTGGGATCACAGGTAAGCTAACTAAGAACATAGATTTTACATGTGGCCGGTGCTCTGGTGCAATAAGTAGCAGCAAGTGCCCACAAAATACTAGCTCTTTCAACTGCGCAGAGGGTTCTATAGAAATAGTGGACAGCTTCCGTTACCTGGGTGACAAAATCAGCAGTGGGGGAGGGTGATCTGAAAGTACAGTAGCTAGAGTCAGAACTGGATGGAAAAAGTTCAGAGAGCTTATACCACTATTAGCCGCTAAAGGGTTCTCCCTAAAAATGAAAGACAGGTTGTATGATGCCTGCATACGAACAGCAATGTTGCATGGCAGTGAGACCTGGGCATTGTGTGCAGAGGATATACGCAGACTAGAGAGGAACGAAGCTTGCATGCTCCGCTGGATGTGTAATAGTAATATACGTGAACGGCAAAGCATAAACGAACTAAGGAAAAAATTAGAAATAAGAGGGATCAGATGTTGTTTACTCGAGAGAAGGCTACGTTGGTATGGTCACGTGATGTGCATGAAAGACGATAGCTGTATAACTAAGTGCAGGGCAATAAAGATAGACGGTAGCCACGGAGTAGGCAGACCCAGAAAAACCTGGGACGAGCTGATAAATTCCGACCTCACACACTTACACCTCTCCAAGACAATGTCACTGGACTGAGACCTTTGCCTTTGGCGGTACTCAGTAATAGAGAAGACCCGCCTTACCTAAATACAAAGTAAAACCTACTACAGCCAGTAGGCATCTCTAACAAAATACACACCCGTCCCACCTCCCCCACCCCAACCACACCGTCCCTTTCAATGTAAAGTTATGTTGGTGCCACAACATATAGGCCGAAACAAATGAGATCGTGTAGGTGTCACGATAAAAAAACACACAGTCCACGCTGTAATGTGGCCGTGTAGGCAACACGGTAAAAACCTCCCAGCCCCACACTGTAAATGTGGTTGGTGTTAGGAAGGGCATCCAACTGTAGAAAACCCGCCAGACAGTCCTATGCGTGCAAGACAATCACTCTTGCCTCAAGTGGGAAAACCCCCATCCAAACCCATGCAAGCGTGGAACACGGACGTTAAACGTTGATGATGATGATGATGATGATATATATATATATATATATATATATATATATATATATATATATATATATATATTTATATATATATGTACATGTCTAGCTTGCATATACAGTTTCCATCAATCAAACTTCACTCCAAAATTATTGATCCTACTAAACCTATCTAAAATGACTCATGCCCAATGTGCAACACAATGGGATAGAAGGTAAACCCCAAGGGTATGGAGCAAACTTTTTAACCACACAGCCATGCCTCTAGCTCAACATCCACATGTATTCTTTTATATTAATCTAGGGAATTAGCAGTGTGTTAGACATTATCGAATCTTGGCATACACCAGAGATCATAGAATTTTCAACAACATAGTTAACACATACACACACACACATATGTATATGTATATACATATATATATATACATATATATATATATTCACATATACATAAATATATATATATATACACATATACATACATATATATATATATATACACATATACATACTTATAAATATACATATACACATATACATACTTATACATATACATACATATATATACATATATACATATATATACATATATATACATACATATACGTATATATACATACATATACGTATATATACATATACATGCATATACATATACATACATATGCATACATATACATATATATATATATATATATATATATATATATATATATATATATACACATATATATATACATATATACACACATATATACATAGATAATTCATACATACATGCATGCACACATCTATCCATCCATCCATACACATATACATACATGCATACATACATACCTGCATGCATACATACATATATACATCTAACATAGATAGATAGAGTGTGAGAGACAGGGTAGAGTACAAGAAGGATACACTTAATTTTAAAACATTTTTCCCCTCTCATGAATATTTCAGTTTAAAAAAACAAAACAAAAAAAAACAATGGTAAAGTAAGACATAATAAAAACATAGCAATATGTCTTTTTAATCTGTTGTTGTGAAATAATATATGAATATGCAAGCAAGACGGGTAAATTATTTTATTTCGTTTTCTTGTAGATTTTCATATCATTAAGTTCAAGAGAAAATGTATTTTGCATTCAGACAACAAAGTACTGTGGAAATTTCATATGCATTCGATATTAAATTTAATAACATGTAGTGGAAATTTTAATTTAGTAAAAGTATATTGGAAGTGTTAAGGTTGAAGTCTTTGCTCGTTTGATTAATGTCCCGGCTAATATCTTGTAATTTTCACTAACTAGAATATTATTATCATCATCATCATCATCATTTCAGAAAAAATCAGATTTTTTAAATTTTAATCTAAATTCGTATTGTTTTTGTTCATTTTAATATTATTGATGATGATGGTAGTGGGTAGTGATGTACATATTCACGAGCAATGATGAGGATCATCATCATAATCATATTGAAGATATCTGATAAGAAAAAAAATGATGATATGATGAGCAATGATGTGTATGATGATAATGAAGGTAGGTGAGATGATTATAATAATAATAATAATAATAATAATAATAATAATGGTGATGATGATGCTGAACTATCATTATCATTATCCCAACATCACCACCACTGTCATTACAATCTCTAAATAAATGAATGACTGAACCAGTGAATACATGAATAAAGAAGTCATTTTTATTCCTATATTTACCATAATTCTTTTACATTAATATGGACTTTTTGAAACACTTCAAAAGCAATAATATGATGTAGAATAAGAATTTTTCAGCTTCTTGATGCAAACTTAACTATATTCAAATAGAAAGAAAGCATATAGCATCTTTTGCAAGTTGCTGCTAATTTCAATAACAACCTTTAGTTATATATTACTGACTGGTATGTATATATATATATATATGTATATGTATGTGTGTGTATGTGCGTATACACACACACACATATATATATACACATATATATATGTATATATGTATACATGTATATATATGTATACATATTTATATATGTGTGTGTGTGTGTATATATATATACTACTGTCAGACTAAATAATGTAGTTCACCTGTATATCTACAGATTTATGACTCTATAACAAGTTCAGTAATTTCATTGTTTAATCAGAACTTAGTGGTAGTAATTCTCTGTAACATAGTAATCTCTATTTTAGAACTTCTCATATAGGTTTTCTATATATGAAAATAGCAGGAATATATTTGAAGACAAACATTTCTTCTCTTAAGAAAAGCTGTGCAGTGAGCTTTGTATGTGAATATATGAGGTGGTGAGGGTCAAATACCTCAGGGCCATTTTCATGAGAGAAGGAAGGTAGGGGGCTGAATTAAGTGAAAGGATTGCTGGAGCTTGTGCAATAATGCACCAGCTCCAGTACTTGGTCATCAGAAGAAGGGAGATAGATTCATCCCTACTCTAGCCAACGGTTATGAATCTTGAGGAATGAGTGAAAGAACATGAATACAAACAACTGAAATGAGGTTCTTCTGAAGGGTCTCTGAAGTAATATTTCTCATTTGGGTGAATAACTCAGAGATCAGAGAGTTATTCAAGGTAGAACCTTTATATTTAAGCATCAAGATATCAAAGCTCCAGTACTATGGTATGTAATTAGAATGTCTCATGAAAGAATCACTGGACAGATTTTATGAGCAAAGCCAATTAGCAGACCACAAGAAAGATGGTTAGAGGACATTAATAAGCTTGGTTGGTCTCATTTGGGGATCCAGTTAGATCATTTTGAAATGGCTGCTTCTGATAGGACACATTTGAAGGTATATTTGAGTACTCTGCTCCCATGACACTCAGGAATAAGTAGGCAAAGAAGAAGAAAGAATATATTTGAAGAAAATATGGCTGCCAGACCAAATTTACAATTGATTTACTATGTAATTGTTCATCCTGTGTGAAATATTTCCTAAATTTCATTTGAATCACACCTTACTGTTTCAAACAACTTTTATACCAAATCACCTGAAACCACCCATGGTTCTATGACACAAAACTGTTTGTTTTACAGTGTTTATATTCATCTAAAAAATTTCCTTCATAGTTTTATATAAGAGTCTTTGTTAAGCTATGTGACAAATACCAACTTGATAATGAGAAAGTTAGTTTTATTTTTAAGTCTTTCGAAATTCTTGATCATTTTCAAAATTATTTGAATGTCTTTCATGAGAAATATTGGAGTAAAAAGATTAACTAATAAAGCACACATTAGATATGTAATCCTACTATGAAGGAAATAGAATGTATCATGGCTGGGATGCCTTACATCTGAATCGTTCTTAATCAAGAATGACCTGGAGCTCAACAACTCCACCACCAACAATAACATACTACATAGGTTTAAAATAAAATTTAGATATTTGTCTCTTGACAGTCTGTGATAAGAAATAGAATGTAGTAACTTTGGATATACTACTACTACTGGTGCTGATGCTACTACTACTACTACTTCAGTTATTGCCCATTTTCCTTCCTAGCAAAAGTTGGACAGTTTGTTACAAACCAAGTAAGTAGTTAATTGAGACTACTGACTGATCAGAATGACTGAATGGTCATATCTTGATTAAATATGTTCCTGCACTTTACAGAGTGTACAGGATGCATTTTAGCATGGCCTCAGCACTAGAGAGGTTGTCACGTGTTTGACAAATCTGAATGGTCGTCTTAATCCTTTGTTTTGCGAGATTTCTATGGCAACATGTCCTTCATATCTCCAATCAATTTTCAGACTGTACTACAGGTGTTTTATTGTGGCAACAACATTTGGTTGTCATGCTCTTGATACAAATAAAGAATACTCTCAACCCTTTGGCAAGTTTTCTATGACTGTGTACCCTTCTTAACAGTAACTATTTTATAGCATGTACCAGGTACAATTTTCATAGCACTGGCACTAGGGAGGTTATCATGACATGTTTGAAAAGCCCACTCAACCCTTTTTGGCATAGTTTCTATGACTGGAAGAACTTCTCAACACCAACCACTTTGCAATTTTAATTTTCCTTCTCTTGAATTCTGCACATTTCCTTTGAATCTCTTGTAGTTCTTAATTCCTACGAAATTTTTTTACCACAGTAGAAATGGTTTGAACAGATAATTCTCCCAGAAAAAAAAATATCAGAAATATTTATTAAATTAACATATTTAATTTTAATGAACATATTCTGCTAATTCTTTCTTTTAATCCTTTTGATACTAAACTGTCTGAAACCACTGTGATTCTACACATAAGCGTATTGCTCCTATTCTTGAGGGGGGGGGGGGGGGTGCAGACATTAATAATTTTCCAACATAAATGATTAATTTTCTGACAACAAATTAGGGGGGGGGGGAAGCTGCAACCCCACGCACACCCAGCAATACACCACTGGTTCTACATCACAAAGTTATTCATTTAAAATGTTTATATTTATTTACAAACCTTCCAATTATCGTTTTATGTATTAACATTAGTTAAGCTATGCTTCAAATAACAATTTGATAATGAGAAAGTTAGTTATATTATTAATTCTTTCTAAATTCTTGATTATTTTCAAAATCATAGGTAGAGTCTTTTATTAGAAATATGGTAATGAAGGGGTTACAAATAATGAAGACAGAAGACAGATATTTGTTGTCATTACTTCAACACAATTACTATTATGACATTCTATTCTTCCTACCCACCAAATAAAATATATAAACCAATCATAATATCAATGAAATAAATATTAAATAGAAGTAATAAAACACTGGGGCCAATTGTGTTAACCACAAAAATTGGCCTGAGTCTCACTAAAATAGATCAAGTTCATATAGTATTGGCTAGATCCTCATCACTGACCATTTTTAAAACTCTTCCAATACTCTATTTCTAATAAAATACAATGCTTATGATTTTCAAATAATTTTGAACATAATCAAGAATTTGAAGGGATTTAGTAATATAACTAATCTTCTCATTATTCTTAGGTCTTTGGAGGATGACTTAACAAAGGTCCGTACATAAAAGTATGGTGGAAGGTTTTTAGATAAATATAAACATTTTAAAATAAAGTTTTGTAGTGTAGAACCTGGGGTGATTTTAAGCAATTTGGTATCAAAAGGGATACATATGATGATGTTTGAGATGATGATGGTGATAAAATAATTTAAAATAATTAATAAGCTATTTGGATCCTAGTTTAACACGGGGTCTTACATAGAATTATGATGGAAGATTTCTTGATAAATATAAACACTTTACAATAAACAGTTTTGTATGGTAGAACTAAGGGAGATTTCAGGCAGTTTGATATCAAAAGGATTAAATGAGGATAACTTGTTAAGTTATTGATCAGCATTCTAAGGGATATTGTTTATCTGGTTCTATAGCAAGAGAATAATTAATAGTAGAAATACTGTAAGGGGCATTCTGTTTTCAACTCATAAATTGGCATAAAAAGATAAACTGTTTTGATAAAAGAACAGAGAAACATAAAAAGGCAATGCATAGATAGAAATAGTGTTGATATGATGATGGAGGCATTTAAAAGAATGGCAATTGAGAATAAAGCAATTAATAGAAAGGAGTGGGAAGGAAGTTAGTTAAACAAAAGGAATGGAGGATCTATTGGAGGCTATGAAGAAAAGATTTAGTGGCTGGCAGAAATAGCAGAAACCAATTAGCTAAATTAATGATTAAGTGATAGATAATGGGGATATGTTTATATGTGTATAAGTATATATATAGAAAGAGAGAGGGGTAATCCTCAAGAGAGTAAAATAATTATATATATATATACGATAATCAGCAGACTACTGAAGAGGACATTTTAACCCTTGCCTATTCATATGTTCATGTTCGCAACAACGCAGCATGCCATTCTTCATTTATATATATATATATGTATATATATATAGGCTCAGAAAAGACCATGCAACTAAAACTTTTGAATATGAATCCAAAACAGAAGGGCACAGGAGACAAAGAAAATGGAGGGGGGGGGGATATGGAAAAAAAGGACAGTTTCTTCTCATCAGGCAACCTCTGAAAATCATTATATATAGAAGTGCTAGAAATCATGACTAGAAAAGACCTTTTAAACTCAGCCATGACCAAATTGGCAATTGCCAACATTGATCTTTAAATCTTTCTCTAAATACAATCCATGTTAGCACAACCTTGAATATACATCTCCTTAACTATATATACTACACCACACAACAGCCTGAAAATTTTAATATGTGCACTACAATACCAAAATATACATTGAACAGTGGTATGTCCTTATGGATAAATGAAATACACTGCAACAGTGTAATAATATAATTGAAACAAACGGCAATAACCACACGTAATGGAACAACAATCTTTTAAGAACCAATAATCCAACATGCTAACTTGAACTGTGAACTTGAACTCCAGCTTTGACTACCAACACATGAACTGTGGAACTAGTACCAACTTTGACTATCAACACATGAACTGTGGAACTAGTACCAACTTGCCCGCTTACTCAGGCCACTACTATTTATATGTAGTGGTCCAGCCTGTTCTCTCCAGAGGGGCGTCATACTCTTGCACAACAAACATAGACGATATAACAATTTTACTATATACATACACAACTGCTTATGGAGCACATAAATTGCATTACAATTTAGGTAATAAGCACACGGATAAATAAACTTTAAGCTAATACAGCCATGAACACTTCAACCTTACACTCCACACAAACACATCTAATGTAAACTACAATGCACGCACTACAAAATAATACAACCAAACATGATTTGTTCCCTTAGTCTCTACACTTACACTGAATGTAAAACTAATATCCACACATACATCTAAACATCTTCACTACTTTATTCCCTCATAAATTTTTTCTTATCACAGTCATTTATCTCTATATATCTACACTTCAACAAGTGTGTATTCATTCTGTGTATCACAATCCGACATATAGCCGCCTATATGACACCATCTTCAAACCTTATCTTTCATCCACACTATTCCTTTTACCAATTTCTTCTACACTTCAAAGCCCCTCTCCCAATAGCCACCATAAATCTTTTATTTTAGTACTGATCATTATCCTTTCCCCTGTATACCTCTCTTCTCTATTTCTAGCCTGTACTTTTTAACTTTTATTAAATATCCTCTCCTTACTAGTTTATTGTCTCACACTAACAACTGATTGGCCAAATGCCAACCAATTTGCTATCCACCTACCACACATGGTATTTCATCAGATTTCTATGACCGCCAAATGTAACATTGGTTTGTGCCTATAACCACCCTATATATTTAATGATTCATGCACATCACTCATTAGCCAGTCTCAAGAAAACTGATCATCCCAATTTGAATCCATACAGATCAACTCACATATATGCTTGGCAGTGAGTACAAATGAATATGGATATATATATGTGTGTGCATTCATTTGTAGACAAAGGTGTATGGTCATATGTATGTGGGTATGTGTGTCAGTATAGGGTGTGGACGTTCCAGATTCCTGTTGTTACTTTTTCTGATGATAGCCTGATGGCATTCTTTGATTCAATTTCTGACTTATTACACCCATCCTGAAGTGAGTTAATGGGACGCACAGTCATTATTAAACTGGGCCTTGAAGTTTTGTGGGTCACCAGGAACCTCTCTTCACCACTGTCAAGAGGAAGAAACTAGCATGGTTTGGCCACATCACACATGACAGCCTGTGCAAGACCATCATGCAAGGCACCGTTTAAGGTGGACGCAGGAGGGGATGCCAACGCAAAAACTGGTTGGGCAATGTCAAAGAATGGACGCAAATGACTACACCAGATTAGTTGACGGCTGATAAACTATTTAGAGTGTGTGCTTCTTCTGCAGTAGGATCCCCCCCCCCCCCGATAACTACAGAAGTCAAGAGACAGATGATGATGATGATGTGTGTCGGAACTTCTATATAAGCATGACTTTATGCACTTTTAACATCATTTTTCCCAGGATTTTCTCTGAAGAGTATTATCGAGCAGTGTAGATTTCATAGGCTGCTTATGTAACGCATTGAAACACATGTAAAACTTTCCAGTAATCAAAAGTGAATATTTGTGCCATGTTTTTCTATTAATGTGTATATTTAAAATGCCACTGATTATCCATATAGAATTAATATATATTCCATGACAACACAACTGACATCAATTAAGTATTAGTGATAAAGACTTTAATTGACTACAATAAGACCAGTAAGTTGCCTTACCCTTTTGCTACATGCACATCCACCCTACAATACAAAAACTGGAAGGTGCCTATAAATAGCTGATACCTGAAATTTATTTCCTATATATATAATATATATATGTGTGTGCGTGTGCGTGTGCGTGTGTGTGTGTGTGTGAAAATTAAATGGAAAACCACAACAGACGAAGTTCACTGAAGATATATTAGTCTCATGTTTAATATAGTAAGGACAAGTCTTAATGTTGCAGATGCTAGTCCTTCATCAGAAAATAGAATGAGAAATTAGAGAAGAAATAGAAAGATAGCAGAGAGTGAGCAGGGGCAGACATAGAAAAGATTTCTCTGAGAAAAAAAACAGGTCTATTCATTTTGCCACCTCTTGGAAAACTGTTTATATGTATGTGTACATGTGTGTATATATATATATATATACACACACAAGTATAAAGAAATGCTCAAGAGCAAAAATGCTATAAAGATAGCTTATAGCCATTGGCAACTTCTTTTTCCATCTTTTAAGGATGTTCACCCTATTTTATAATCTATCTTTATAGCATTTCTGTGCTTGAGCACTCTCTTTATACTTATGTATATGCAGATATTCTCAGTGCTTCAAAAGTCGAAAATGCGGCTTCATACAATGATTATATATATATATTGAACAGAAAGGTGACGTGGTTGCCTAAACACTGTACAGCGTAATTCGGGCTGTTTGTTTGTTTATAAACACACCGAGCATTATTATAAATGTTCGGTAAACCAATACGTGGTGCATATATATATGTGTGCATGTATGTATATATATACATACTACTGTACGTCTGTATACATACATACAGTACATACTTACATTTAAGTAACTGCCATACTAAGAGTGAGAAATGAAATTTCGTTTCATTCTATTCCATTTATATATATATATATATATATATATAAAGTCTTCAGTGCTGAGACTGGGAAGACCACAAATCACGGAGTACTCTATGCATGGGAAGAAGCAGAGTGGGTATAGAGGAAGGTAAAACCTGAATACAAGCTGAAATCGCTTGGTGGTGTGGTTGGGTTTTTATCCCCACCCTCTGTGTGTGTGTGTGTATATATATATATATAAAGAGAGGGAAAGAGATAGAGATAGAGAACATGGAGAGTTTATTTTTGCCATACTACAATATTCATTGTGAAAGTATACATACATATATATCCTCATCATCATTTTACATGGGTAGATCAGAGGATTTGTAGTTTCAGTAGAAGAAAGAGGGGAGTAGAGAGAGTGGGGTAAAGGAAAAGGGAACTAGAGAGGTGTAAAGAGAGGGATATGGAATAGAGAAAGAGGCATAGAGGGATATATATATATATATATATATATATACACATATATATGGAGAGAGACGGGATAGAAGGCAGGTTGGAGAAAGAACATAAATCGAGAGAGAGAGAGAGAGAGAATCAATATTCTGGGAGCTTAATGACTTAAGTGATTGGGAGATGTTGTCAACTATCAGAATGACTTGGTTTTCAATGTGGGTTTGATTTTTGGACATGGAAACGTGTTTTCTTCAGCAATTCATTTCATTTCACATGCTTCAGTTTACTCAGTTAAAAGAAAAATTAGGAACAGCACTAACTCTGCAATAAATGGAAGTCATGCCATAAGGGGATCTTGTACTCTCGATCACTAAAAGACAATGGCATTGGGATAAGTTCTCGTCTGGTGAGCTTGTGATTTTCAGAGTTTTATATAGACTTTAACTCTAGCTTCACTACCGTGTTTTGGAGTTCTGCACACCAGTGAGCATTCTCCAGGGATATATCATTAAGGCAGTGATGGTATAAGTTGTTGATATTTATGCTTAAACACACAAACACAAATAATTCATATTTGTTAACCATCATACATCTGTTTTATTGAACCACCATGTTTGTATGAAAGCAGTGTTCTTATGTGAGTAACATTGGAATGTAGAAATTCAGAAACTTATCAGGACTAAAGCGTTGAATCTTTCGGAATATTCTATTTGTAAGATTCTTATAAAATATTGCTAGTGATGGTAATGGCAAATTGTGTGTTGCTGTGCATGCTATCTGTCTGTTTAGCAGATGTATATACAATGCTAATTTCATTTTATCAACACATTTTGTACTAAACTTCTAAGGCTATCTCTGTGTGTATGTATATATTTACGGATGTAAATCTGTATGTATGAGTACATATGTATGGACACTTGTATGGACAAACTATATGTGTGTGTGTGTCATCATGCGTGTATGAGAAGT
>OZ024741.1:113647253-113649753 GCA_964016885.1 Eledone cirrhosa | reverse complement strand
TAGTTATGCCTTTCATCCATACGGGTCGATAAAATAAAGGACAAGTAACTCATTAGGGTTGATTTAATTGACTTTCCCCTGCCCTTTAAATTGATGGCCGTTATATTTTTAATGAAAAGCATTGCAATTTTGTTTCAAATAATTTTGAAAATAACCCCAAATTTTGATTTATTTAGTAAAGTACCTAACTTTATCATTATTAAACTTGTGCTTCAAACATAATTTAACAAAATCTTCTTACATAAAATTATGAAGAAAGGTTTTAATTTGAATATATACAATACGAAATAAGCTATTTTATATCATAGAATCCTGGGCAGTCTCCGGTGGTTTGTATTAAAAGGGTTAATCACTATCATCATTAAAAATATTTCACATTTCATTGTCTTCTTTAGAATGAATTGCAGAGAATTATGTTGTGTATTTCCATTGATCAAAGTGATGCAAATGAGTTTTAGACATTATGCCTTAGGGATACACTAAGAAGATTGAAGTTGAGAAGTAGGGAAGGGTTTTTTTTAGAACAACCATATGTTAAGTTACTATCTTAGTAATGAAACAATTTATAATTTTAGTAAATATAAATATATATGTATATACTAAGGCACATGGCTTAGTGGTTAGAGCATTGGCCTTGCAATCGAAAGGTTGTGAGTTCAATTCTCAGACCGGGTGGTGTGTTGTTTCCTTGAGCAAGACACTTTATTTCACATTGCTCCAGTTTACTCAGCTGTAGAAATGAGATGCTAGGGACTGAGGTCCTTATCATTCCACTGCAAAGTGGTCGTGTAGGTGCCACGGCAAAAAAGCACCCAGCACTCACTGTAAATGAGGTTGGTGTTAGGAAGGGCATCCAGCTGTAGAAATCAAGCCAGTATCAGTTCCCGTCCCACCCTTGCAAGCAGGGAAAAGCGGACGTAAAATGAAATGAAAATGAAATGATACTAAGATACTTAACATATGGTTGTTATAAAAACTCCTCCCCTTCTTCTCGACTTCAACCTTCTTAGTGTGCCCCTAAGGCATAATGCCTAAAACTATATATAAATATATATATATAATAAATGTAATCTGAGTTTTTCGAATATTAATAATAACATTCGATTCATTTGCAATTATGCAAACAAGCCTCAAATTTATAGCCATGTCAGTAGAATGAACACTTCATTCTAGCTCTTATGTGGCATGCAAACATAACTGCAGACACTAATGTTTCTGGGTATCACCCTTCATTAGTATAGCTCACTGGTCACCTGCCAAAGCTAGTGAAAATATATGCTATTTTCAAAAATACACAGTGACTGATCGGCCTGATTTGCATATTAGCAGACTGGCTAATCAGTAAGATCTGCATATTAGGAGATCCACTTAATATTCGAAAAACTCAGATTACATTTATTGTATTCAGCCTTGTAGAGCGAAATTTTCTTTTTTATTATATATATATATATATAGTTTTAATATAGATGAGATTCTACAGGACTAGAACTGTTTAATTCTTTAGAAATCATCAGGAATCTGGCTTTCCAAAATAAAGGTTGTGGTATTTATGTCTTTTCAGGTGGTTGGAGAGGGTGAGGAGTGGGATGGGTGGAGGTCATTGGTTGAAAGAAAAGGGAATTCATTAAAAGCTAATTCTTTAAGGCTATAATTTATATTTAGAGTGACAAAGGCAGAAAGAATTCTATAAACAAGTTCAGATTGGGGTGCCACTCCTTATTTTTAAGTTTCTCTTCAGCTAACAATGCCTATATTTCAGGTGTCTATAAGATGGTTGGGGGTCGGTCATGGTTGATAGATTTAAAGAAAAGGGAAATTCTTTAAAAGCTAATTCTTTAAAGCTCTACTAAGAATGACAAAAGCCAAGAGAATTCTATAAACCAGTTCAAAATATTGGGTGCCTATCATATCATTATTGTCATGTTTCTCTTAAGCTATATTCCAGGTGTCAACAGACACATTTACATACACACACACATATATACATATATATATAAATATATATATACACATATATACATATAAATATATATATATATACATATACACATATATACATATATATATATATATATATATATATATATATATATATATATACACACACACATATATATATATACATATATACATATATATATATATATTAAGATAAGCAGAACAAGTAAAATTCAATCAATTTTTCAAAATACATTAAAAAATATAATATAAATATTTACCTCTCCTAGTGGCCCTTACTGATCAGTTTCGCTTTGTAAAACCTCATAAATCCGATGGATTTATGATGGAAAACCAAAGCTCATCAGAGAAGCATTTTCCCTTCCTAGGGCTAAACGTCCCAGGAACGACAAAATATACAACCTCCTGCCAGCTAATAAAGGTCTGAAAGGTCGTAAAATTGACCCGTATGTAAACTGGACCAAAGTAAAAGCGGGAAAATCAAAGACTTGCTGTCTACAATTACTACTAAAAAAATAGCAGCCAAGTAGAGCAACAGGAT
>OZ024741.1:113509753-113632253 GCA_964016885.1 Eledone cirrhosa | reverse complement strand
AGTTTTGTTCTCTTTTCTACTCATCAACACTTTTGTCTTAGCTAGGTTCACTCTCAGTCCTCTTGATTCCAACTGCTGTTTCCATAGCCAGAATCTATTCTCCAGCTCCTCTACTGATTCTGCTATAAGAACCAGATCGTCAGCATAGAGAAGTTCCCATGGACAGCCAGTTTTAAACTCCTCTGTTATGGCTTGGAGGACTATAATGAACAAGAGCGCGCTGAGGACCGAACCCTGATGTACTCCTACTTGTATCTGGAATTCCTCACTAAACTCCATTCCTACCCTCACTTTACTGACAGCACCTCTGTACAAACCTTGCACTGTCCTCACAAGCCATTTCTTAACACCTAGTTTCCTTAGGGACCACCAGATGACAGATTGGAATACCCTATGAAAGGCCTTCTCTAGGTCAACAAAAGCTAAGTATATATCTATATATATTATATATATATATATTTATACCCGTCGAAACGGCTTGAGCTCTGCCGTCGGGGTTAAACATTTTCATATATATATATATATATATATATATATATATATATATATATATTCTCGAATTATGCAGGAGTGGGGTTAACCACAATTATAGAAGGTACTCAATACAGTGATAGAGTATAGGCATTTTAAAATGACTTCGACAGGACTAAAACTGTTTCATTCATGTGAAGTAATCAGGAATGAAACAGTTCTAGTCCTATATATGTAATAAAGATGTCTCTAATCCATCAATGTATTGAGTATTTTTTTAACTGTGTTTACTCCCAATATAAATCGGGATTCTACGTGTTATGCATACATATTATCATCATCACTATTTTACATCCATTCTTCCACGCTAGCATGGGTTAGATTGATTGCCCAAGTTGGGTGACCTTGTCTTGCTCAAACGGGAACTGATTTTGGTTTGATTTCTACAGCTGCATGCTCTTCCTCACACCAACCTCATTTAAGTGAGTGCTGGGTGCTATTTTACTGTGGTGCCTACATGTCCACTTTACAGTGTGGGCTGGGAGCTTTTTTGTTGTGACACCTCCACGACCACTTTGTAGTGGGAAGACATATTGTCTATGTGCTTCAGCTTCATCTTGTACCCGTGGGAATTCGGGTCTTCTTTGAGGTGTACAATTAGGCAAGGTCCACTTTCTCACCTCATCCCAGGTTTTCTTGGGTCCCCCTACTCCATGGGTCCCATCAACTTTTAGTGCTATGCACCTTTTTATGCAGCTGTCATCCTTCATACGCATGACATGTCCATACCAAGGCAACTTCCTCTCATGCACACAGCATTTGATTCCTCTTATGCTCGGTCTCTCTCTCAATTCGTTTATGATTTGCCATTTGCATATATTACTATTACACATCCATCGGAGCATGCAAGCTCCGTTTCTTTCTAATCTACACTATAGTCATTGTTAACCCTAACTTTGCTGACTGCTCCCCTATACATAGCTTGTATGACTTTTACAAGCCATTCATCTACTCCTAGTTTTCTAAGAGTCCACCATGGGGCACTCTGTTGAAGGCTTTTTCCAGATTGACAAATGCCAGGTAGAGCAATTTACTTTTAGTTAAGTACTTTTCCTGTAACTGCCTCACAAGGAAGAGAGCATCAGTGGTGCTTTTTCCTGGCACAAACCCAAACTGCATCTTATCTAGTTTAACCCGGTCCCTAATCAACTGTGCTATAACTCTTTCCGTTACTTTCATAACCTGGTTCATCAGCTTTATACCTCTATAGTTTCGTCTATCTAGTGCATCACCTTTACCCTTGTAGCAGTTGACAATGATGCTGCTGCACCAATCCTTTGGTATGATACCCTCTAGTATTATCTGGTTAACAATTTGTGTGGTTATGGTGTGACCTACCGACCAAGATGTTTTCAGCATCTCGGTAGCTATGCTTGATGGACTGGTT
This sequence comes from Eledone cirrhosa, assembly GCA_964016885.1. NCBI lineage: Eukaryota > Metazoa > Mollusca > Cephalopoda > Octopoda > Eledonidae > Eledone > Eledone cirrhosa. The sequence goes on along the minus strand of OZ024741.1, from coordinate 113,630,335 downwards.
GCCTTCCCAGTCTTCATATCTTTAATTGCCTTACTTACTGCGTTGCTGCTGACTTGTATTGCTGGTCCCTCTATAGGGTCCACTTGGAGTAGAGTCTCTTTCTCCCATGCATTCTCCTCATTTAGTAATCTATCAAAATGGCTCTTCTAAGCAGCTTTTTTCTCAGCACTTGTGAGGGCAAGCTCACCTTTATCATTCCGGACACGCTTCTCTCCAATGACATCACAATTTTCTCTAGCACACTGTCTCACAATCCTGAACACCTCCTGTTTCTGGTCCTCACACTGCAAAACATGCTTGAATTTTTATAGAGAGAGAGAATACAGGAAAACTCAGATGCAGGAAAATAACTGTAAATAAAGTTGATTGCTATAAATAGCTTTGAAAATTGAGTAAAGACCCCTTATAGATGTGAAAAAAGTAGGCAGTGGTCTATGATGAATCAAACTCCACATCTTTCAGATACTGGTTGACTACTCTATCCACTGAGCTCAATAGAGAAAGGTGCATAAAATGAAATGGTGGTGGGGCTACTAGATGTAGGGAGCATATAATGTTGTGATGAAGGTGGGGGTTGCTGGAGGAGGGAAAAGAAGAGCTTAAAATGCAGTGCTACTAGTGGTGGTGTGTTGTTTAGAGGTGGGGTGGAAGCACGAAATAAAAAAGTGGCAGGGTGGGGGGAGACAAAAATTGTTCAATTTGCTAAGATAGTTATTATAGAATGAATGCAACCAATAAATTTACTTATTTTCATCAAATTTATATAGATTAGATTTTTGTGGACATGTCATTATTTGTCAGATAATGATTTCTCTTTATTTTTGATTTTTTTTTTTTTGGTAGTGGTGGTGGGTAGTTTCTTTCTTTTTGTAATTTTTGTAGTTGTGGTGATAAAGGTAGCAGTGCTGGTGCTGGTAGCAGAGGTGGTTATGGTAGTTGTGGTGATGGTGGTGCTGGTGACAGTGGTAGGTTCTTTTGTTTTGTTTTTTAATGTAAATTTGGGTTATAATCAAGATATTTCTCCCCACTCCATTCCACTGCCCTCATCTTATTCATCCAAGTAACTATGTGATTATATGTATTAAATATGAAATATATGCATCATGCCATACACATACACACGTGTGTGTGTATGTATGTATGTATATATATATATATATATATATATATATATATATATACAATTAAGAATGGTTTTACAAAAATGAATGAAAGAGAACCACAGTTAAATACTCAATACATTTATAGAGAAGATACATATTTATTTCATATAGAAATGACTTCTACAGGACTAGATCTGTTTCATTTGTTTGAAATTATCAATATGTTTTGATGATTTCAAATGAATGAAACAGTTGTAGTCCCGTAGAAGTCATTTCCATATGAAATATATATGCATACATATCTCCATCATTCTAATGTCCACTTCCTCTCCATACACATATACACTCATATCATGACTCATACACTGTTCCCTTTCCTGACATTTGTACATTATTCTATGTACTATACATTCACTTTTGATGAGTTGTAGTGCACCTGAGCACTGTACACTATAATTTCATTATATATGTTTACCAACTAAATGCATATAAACCCAATCACACACACACAAGCAAAAATAAATACTTTTAGTGTACCACATATTTACTGGAGGTTTTTACACACATAGTGTGTGTGTATATATAATATATATAATATATATATATATATATATATATATATATATATATATATATATATATATATGTATATTTATTTATTTATATGATTACAATAAGTAGTAGTAGTGTCAGTGATTCATAGCGGCAGTTAAGTTGATGGTAGTTGGGACAGATATTACAGTAGTGGTCGTGAAGTGGGGATGTGAGTGAATTTCCAAACTACTAACATCCGTTTCCATTCAGAGGAATGTAAAATTGAGTTCATTTCTAGAACATCCCTCCCAATGTGAAGATTTAGTAATATAAAAAATATAACAATAGCTTTGAATTGGTGGTGGTGTTTTTGTTCATTTGATTTCAGCTTTTATTATTAAATATATAATTATTTTATTAAATAATATTTAACTTCCAATTTTTTATTTCTTATTTGGTTCTGTATAGTATGTATTATTATTATTATTATTATTATTATTATTATTGTTAGTGGATTGGCAGTATCGGTAAAGGGTCGGAAGCCATGCTTTGATGCATAGAATTACGGCCCTTGGCATTCTGAGTTCAAATCCCGCCGAGTTTAACTTATCCTTTCATCCTTACATGGTCGATAAAATAAAGTACCAGTAAGACACTGGGTAATTGCTGGCCTTGTGCCAAAAGTAGAAACAATTATTATTATTATTATTATTGTTGTTTCTTGTCTCAGCTTCTAACGCTGAAGATGTATTACAGTGTCAGCTGTTCACTATCAGTGAACTGAAGTAATACACCTTTTTTTTGAGTACCGTCCGAAGTACCCGAGCTATTTCAAGCAATGCTGTTTTTTGTTGTAAGTGTTCCACCCATATTGCAACCCCTATTTGTTTAATGTACTCAAGATCTTTACTCACTGTTCCCAAGACTCCAACTATTATTGGTATTACCACCACCTTTTTCAGTAATTACAACTGCTTAACCTCCAAAGCTAACCTGTCATATCTATCAATTTTTTTTCCTTGTTTATTACATACCTTGTTATCAGCTGGACAGGCTATATCTATGATCCAACATTGTTTGCTTTCTACCTCAATTAATACAATATCTGGTCTCCTATGCTCAATCTCATGGTCACACTGTATCACAAAGTCCCACAGGATCTTTACATCATTTTGTTTTAGATATTATTATAATTATTATTTGTAACACTTTTGTTCTTGCAGATGTTAATACTGACACTAAACCAAAAGAGCAAGCCAAAGGTCCCTTGAGTCATTCCTTCTCCTCCAACTTTTCAACACCCTTCTTAGCATTCTTGCTATTTCCAGCAAGGCTGTTTTCTGTAACAATCCTGTCCTGATGGTAATTCCTAGCTTCTCAAGCCATGTATCCAACCTTCTAACTGCTTCAAGTGTGCCAACCACAATTGGTACCACTTCTATGTGTCTGATTCTCCACAGTTTCCTGTTTTCTCTCTTTAGCTCCTGGTACTTCTCAACTTTCTCACTTTCCTTCTCATTCATTCTGTGGTCCCACGATGAAGCAACCTCTCTATCTCCATTCAAAATCTTCAGTTGCTCAGCAATTATCCCATGAAGGGCCCTCATATTTTTCAACCAGAATCCTTGCACACCGTTTCTGACAGGGACTTTCCAATCTGGATAGTTACCATATCAGTTGTTATCTCCAATTTTCACTGTTGATTATCTCCAATGTCATCTTTGATGTTAGTTAGCCACTTCACACTTCTATTGTGCTCTTTTCCTACATTCTAGATATCACTCTGAACCATCTTACTTTCATCCGCATCAAATCCCACCGAGGTTAGCTTTGCTTTTCAACCTTACAGAGTTGATAAAATAAAGCACCAGTAATGCATTGAGGTCAATTGAGGTCAATTTAATTGCCCCCCCCCCCCCCCCCCCCTCATATTGCTGGCTTTGTGCCTAAAATAGAAACAAATATTTTTATTATTTAAAAATATCACCATCTCCCTCATCAGCACTATTGATATTACATTTTGTTACATTGTTTCTTTCCTCTATAATTTTATTCACCATATTATATACATTCTGTTTATTTGGTGTAAGAAAAACAACAATGACAGAAACAATATAATAATAATAATAATAATAATGAAATTATTGTGTAAAGTGCTCAGCTGCACTACAACTCGTCAAAGGTGTATGTATAGTACATAGAATAATACACAAATGTGGGGGAGGTGAATAGTGTATGAGTCATGGTATACATGTGTGTATGTGTATGGAGGGGGAACATTAGCTGTAGTGTTGGCGGATCTCGGGAAGCATGGAGGCCTTAAAGGATGCAGTCTCTCAACAGCTAACAACTGATGCAAGTAGTTTGTTCCATGCTTCAGCAACTCTGAGCATGAAAAAATGTTTCCGAAAGTCATGGGAGCTGTGCTGCTTTCTGACTTTGTGGGCATGCCCACATGGGTTAGACACATGGAAATGAAAAAGGTACTCAGGGTTGTTGTTGGCAAGATGGTTAATACAAAGGAAAATCTAGACTGCTCTACCAAGTTGTTGATTATAGATGTGGATGTTTCTTGCATATATATATATATATATGTATATATATGTGTGTGTGTCTGTATATATATATATATATATAGGTATAACTATTTATGTTTGTATGTATATATACATATATATATAAGTATGTATGTGTATGTATATAGATACACACAAAACCCATATTCATATGCTACATTCTTTTTTCGTCCAAGAGTATTTGCAATTTTGAAATAAATGTACTTTCTAAAGAAGAAAAGGATATTTGAAATATTGTCAATGATGATGAAGGTTACTTTATACACTACAGTGTCAAATCAAAAGCTATACAGATGCACAGTTTTGAACATGTATCATTTTGCTTAAGTACTATACATATATACACATGTCCTACCCATGCAAGCGTGGAAAAATGGAGGTAAAAACGAATATATATATATATATATATATATATATATATATATATATATATATATATATATATAGTATCATGAGCATCATTGCCCTGCTAAGAAGTGTTGGAGAGGTCTTCACAGATTGAATCAGTATTGAAACAGGGCTATTGACCTCCCAGACAGGTCAGTGGTTCACATCTCTCATATTGTTCCATGTTCTACTGAATGTATTTTATGACGGCACCAGCACTAGAGAAGTTGTCATGTCTTTGAAACACTTGAGAGATCATCCTAAGCCTCTGTTTGGCAAGCTTTCTAAAGCTGGATACCCTTCTTATCACCCACCGCTTTATAGTGTGTACTGAGCTCCAATTTGATGAGTCTTTTCTTTTTCCCTCACTCATTAAGCAGTGAAAAATAATGATTCTGCTATATAAAAATGTACAGCCCAAGAAGTAATTAAAAAGAAAAAATATTACATTGTAAATTTATTAGTGATTAATAAATTATGATTTTATGATATATTTATGTTATTTCATCGTAGAACACAGGATGATATATAAGCAAATTGCAGTCTGCTGGCCCATCAGTAGGGTCAGTACCTTTGCTTGAGTACCAGCCTGGTCTGCTAATGAAACGTCCAGCTCTTCTTAACAGAGAAAGCAGATGTTAAACAATGATGATAATGATGATGGTGATGAAGACAGGCTGCAAACTGACAGTCAATAGAGTGTCAGATTAAATGCTGATTTTATGAGTTCAAATCCTGTCAAGGTCAACTTTGTATTTCATCAATTCAGGGGTCGATAATACACTTTATGCTCAGAGTTGCTGAAGAATGGATGAAACTACCTGCATGAGTTTTTAGCTGTCGGGACACTGCATCCTTCAAAACTTCAATGCTTCCAGAAATTCATTATTATTATCATCATAATACAGTGGTAGGCCAGATAATACAGTAGTAGGCCAGATAATACAGTAGTAGGTCAGATAATACAGTAGTAGGTCAGATAATACAGTAGTAGGTCAGATAATACAGTAGTAGGTCAGATAATACAGTAGTAGGCCAGATAATACAGTAGTAGGTCAGATAATACAGTAGTAGGTCAGATAATACAGTAGTAGGCCTGATAATATAGTAGGCCTGATAATATAGTAGGCCAGATAATACAGTAGTAGGCCAGGTAATATAGTACTAGTCCAGAGATAGTTGACTGGTATTATTGTTGTGGATTGGCAGTATTGGTAGAGGGTTGGACACCATACTTTCTAGCATAGTTACGGCCCTTTATGGTCTGAGTTCAAATCCTGTTGAGGTTAACTTTGCCTTTCATCCTTACGAGGTCGATAAAATAAAGTACCAGTAATGTAGTGGGTAATTGCTGGCCTTGTGCCAAAAGTAGAAACAATTATTGTTGAATTGAAACATTAAACAGGATGTTTTGTGGTATCTAATCTCAGTTTATTTTGAGTTCAAACCCTGCCTCTTTCTGACAGGAGAAAAAACCCCAAAAATCAGTTTTCTTCATCTGATCTGACAATTGGCTCCTTTAATTTAACGTTAATAACTAATTCATTTTAATTTAAAACATTCTTTGAAAATTCTAATTCTTCCAAAATGTAGCTCCATTATCTTAGATTTTATCTGGGGGAAAAATCAATGGATATATATAAACCGATGAGCTACTTAGCTACTTACCTGATGTCATATTTAACCAGACTGTTTCTGAAGAATTTGGTTTCATTGATGTTACATAAGTTAATGGAATGTACCATTTATAGCTGGAAATAGAAGAATTGTTTTTGGAAAATAATAGACAAAATTAATATTAAAATACATAAATAAATATACTAATAAGTGATGAAATTGATAAAGACTTTGTTGAAAAGTATTGTGGTACTGATATAGTGAACACATACACATTCCTAAATACACATATTCAAACACACATTCATATATATATATATCATCGTGTGTGTGTATATCAGTGTTCTTAAGTTAGTATATATACATGCATATAAACATATACATATTTACAATTTTTGATATCATAAATATATTGAATTCATAATACCTACATACATACACATACACACAATGTCTTTTCAAATTATTCCGTTAATAAATAAGGTTGTACTTGTATATGCACAAACGTGCACTTAACACAAAAATGCATGTGAAACATGTACTTAGTCAAACATGCAGATACACGTGTGTATTAATAACATACACAAACACACACACACACATATATATATATGTGGAGAGAAATGAGAGAGAGAGCAATACTAATGCTCATACATATTCACACACAGAAAGTGTATTAACAACACATGAATACACATAGACCAATCAACTACTACTGATATATTCACAGACAACAAATGTATTATAACATACACAAATATGCACATATCAATAAACCATTATACTCACACATACACAGACACACAAACCAACATAGAATTGACACTGACTTAATCACACAGACACACCATACGTGTAGTGTGGAGATTACATAATGATTTGTGTCAAGTATTTCATCGGAAAGATTTAATGACAATAATTTTGAGAAGTTTCTCGCATGTGACATGCTCTTCAAATTGATCTTCTGCTTAGCTAGTGGAACTTGTACTTGATATTAGTGTGATAGTTATAGTTGTTGTAGTTGTAGTGTTAGTTATTGTTGTTCCAATGATGATAGTGATGGTAGAAGAGCCAAGCCAAGGCAGGAAAATAATTTGATAGGCTGTCAGAAAGCAGGAAATATTTACAAAAGTGTTGGAGAAAAACAGCTAATTATAATGGCTTCCCAGAAATTTGAATAAACTTAATAATCACAGACAGTTGCTACTGTTTTACTTTAGCATAAAAATATATTTTTGTATTTAGCTTAATAAAAATGACAGTAGCTTAAGCAGGATGAAGTCAATCACAATGGGACTTTCCTTAAATCTACCTAACCTGTCACACATTTACTGATTTTGTCTAAAGCATCTTGGCCTGTTCTTTGCCTGACATATTCACAAAATTTGATTTCCTATTGTAAAACCATATAAAATCATTGAACAGCAGTAGTATGACTGTTATTGTTGCTGTTATTATTATTGTTGCTGTTATTGACCAGCTCAAAAGCAGTTTAATGGCACAACTATTGGCTTTTGAAAGTAAACAACATGGCCACCACTTGACATCTGCAGATATATTATCTTATGTAAACCCCTTTGAAATCAAACTGCCTGAAAACGTCCCTGCTTCTAGGATTATTACTGTTGCTTTTTTGTATGGACCTGTAACACCTGATGTAATCTTAAAAGTGCCATCATAATACATGGCATCTTGGGTATTTGTTTTTAAGCCTGGCGAAGCCCATCCTCTTTTCATGTCTGTACACAGCTGATTTCTTCTTATTCTTGAGAGAGAGAGAGATGACTAGTACTTTTTTCAACGTCCTTGGAAGGATGAAATGCAAAGTTGAACTTTGCAAGATTTGAACTCAGTTTAGAACTGCAACATATAATTGTTTCTACTTTTGGCACAAGGCCAGCAATTACCCAGTGTATTACTGGTACTTTATTTTATCAACCCCGTAAGGATGAAAGGCAAAGTTAACCTCGGCAGGAAACATATAATGCAAAGCATTCTATCTAATGTTTTATGATACAAGCTGCATATTTTAAAGTATTTTATTTATCTAAAAATCATCTATGATAGGTTTATGTTAGAGTATTTGTTAAGTTATGCCATAAACACCAACTTGATAATGAGAAAATTAGTTAAGTTACTAAATTCTTCAAAATTCTTCATTATTTTCAAAATTGTCTTAAAATAATAAGCATTGTCTTTCATTAGAATTATGATAATTGTTTCTACTTTTGGCACAAGGCCATCAAATACCCAGTACATTACTGGTACTTTATTTTATCGACCCCGTAAGGATGAAAGGCAAAGTTAACCTCGGTGGGAATTGAACTCAGACTGTAAAGGGAGGACGTAACTATGCTGGAAAGCATGGCGTCCGACTCTCTACCGATACTGCCAATCCACTTAGAATTATGATAATGAAAGAGTTAAAGTGTTTGTATCTGTCTAAAATCATTCCATCATAATTTGATGTAAGTACCTTTGTCAAATTATGTTCCAAACACTAGTTTGATCATGAGAAAATCAGTGATATTAGGATTGGCAGTAACGATAGAGCACCAGACAAACGATAGAGCACCAGACAACATGCTTCACGGCATAGAGTTATGGCTCTTTATATTCTGAGTTGAAATTCAACCAAGGTTAGCTTTGCCTTTTATCCTTACGGGGTCCATAAAATAAAGTACCATTATTAAACTTCACAAAATTCTTCATTTTCAAAATTATTTGAAAATAATAGCAACATCTTTGATTAGAAATATGGTAATAAAAAGGTTAAACTTAGAAATGCTATTAGTATTCTAGCTATAGACATTTCAGCCTTCAATGAAAAACATGGTGTCAAATTTTGGACTTAAAATATATGGTGTGCATTTTAATGTTTTTATATCTTTCAAAATACATGGCTTATAAGTTTTAAACAATTTTGTAAATAATCAAGAATATGAAGTGATTTAGTAAAATAGCTAACTTTCTCACTACATAACTCATGTTTAGAGCACATCTTCAAAACTTAGCAAAGATTCTTACATAAATTTATAATACGTTTTTAGACATCAGGTTTAGAATAGGTACATTTAACCCCTGTTTTTTGTAAGAAGTAACTCAAATGTTTGTTGTCAGAAAAAGCATCCAGCTGTAAAACAATGCTTCAAAGAAAAGTTGATGTAAAAATGATGATAAATACTTTAATCATATAAACAGGTTTATTATCAGGTGATTTTGTATAAAAAGGATTTTAAAGGTAGTAAGGAGTTTGTTGGAGAACCTTTAACTGTGAAATTCAGGTAGCTGTATAATTTTTCTTATTGTCATTTAGTTTCATCAGATCTGATCCAGTTGACCTTTTATCAAATGCTTTCCTGCTATAACCACTCCACCACGTTTTCAGGCATTTTTTTCTAGGACTATTTTATCCATTGTGTTATTCCTTTGTTTTTTTTTTTAAATAGTAGGATGTAGTTTTAGAGATATTTGATCGCTATTTTTAGTTAAAAAGATTGATGGGGAGTAAGACATCAACTGGAGGGTGCCAAAGAGATGACTAGCATTGGAATGGCTATCTTATGCGAATAAAGTATAAATACCAAGAGAAAACAGGGTGTATTAACAGTGGAGGGTAACTGTAACTGAAAATAAACAAGGAAAACATGGAAGATAGAGGTGAAATCAAATTTGAGGATGTCTTATTCCCCATCAATCTTTTAAACTAAAAATAGCAGTCAAATCTCTCTAAAACTACACCCTCTATTTAGCCATTTAAATACAACCCACCCCAAACTAACAAAACCACCTTTATCAAAGTGTTCAAATTTAAACTGAAATATTATATTACATGCCAGATAATATTAGATTTCAGGAGTTCAATATGTCTTTTGTTGAAAGTTGAAAGTTAACTGTATCACTAAATCTCTCATAATCTTTTATTATTTTGATAACCAAAACAGAAAGGCAATGAAACACTAGACAATGTGAAAAAATTAATATGATAATAAGAGGACTGATAAAATTTAAACAGCTGAGATTATCCACATAACTAAAGTTTTGAAACTTTAAAATTACTTCCTACTATGATTCATATCTGAAGCTTGTGAAGTATGGTAGATTACACTTTATGGATTGGATAAGATTTTCAGAGGTAATGTTTTACAGACAGTCAAATGCCCTTCTCAATTGCACTTTTCATGACATGCAGAGATACAGTGTATCTATCTTAAAAAACCAAGATGCACACATACAAGTGCATATGTTCATATTTGGGTTGTAAATTTACATTTATACAACTTAATTATATAATTGTATGTTGTATGGTGATTTAAAGAGATGATTTAACCCTTTAGCATTTAAACTGACTGTATCTTGTCAGAATTCTCTCACTTCTTTCTGTTCAAACCAGCCATAACCAGCTGATTATATCAACGTCAAGGTACTGTTCTCAACGTAAATAATAACATCATCAAAATCTCGTAGATTTGATATCATGTGAGATAAAGCCTTTACTGCAAAAATACAATAGTAGAGTAATATAAATGCTAAAGGGTTAAAGGAAAAGCATCTGTCACTAAAGTACTGTCTAAAAATACTTGTGGTATGTAGCTTGATATGGGACCTGAAAATTTAAGCATCACTTTAGCAGAGAAAATTACCTTAAGATGTTTGTTGTTCTTACTTTAAGAATGTTTGCACCAATTTTACTAAAGTGTGTGTTTTAATCTATACATAGAAAATAACTGGTACAATCTCTTTCCACAGACAGACCATGCAGATTAGAAATAAGCAAAATATAGGTTGAAGGACAAAGGCCAGAATGAGTAGTTAACAGGTAGGTAAAATAGAGAATATGGCAGTCAACTTGGCAGAATCAGTAGAGCAATTGATATTTGTTCCAAGTCTCTGTGTTCTGAGTTAAAATCCTGCCATGGTTCATGTTTTCTTTCATCCTTTCAGGATCAATGAAGAAAGTACCAGCCAAGTTCTGATACAGCATTCCCTCTTTCCTACTTTCACATTTAGGATATTCCATTGAATTATGGAAGAGTTGTGAATTCTTGTAACTGCATGGTCACCTAAAAGCCTTAGTGAAAGCATGGTACATACTACCAAGTCATGTAGTTTTTTAAAATAGAGAATATTAGGTTGTACTTACTTGAAAGGTGAGGGCTCCAATTGAGATGTATTTGTGCTATAGAGGAATATTTCTTGACAAGCTGTGACTGTAGTTCCCTTTAGCTTTAATGTCACAAGTGGGAATCCTTTTTGCTTTGTCCATGTATCCATTATTGTGGCAATTGGGAAATCTATCTCTGTTGACTGGAAATAATTATAAATAATTAAATAAATGAATGAAAAGTATCTGCAGACAAGGCTATGTGGTTAAGAAGTTTGCTATGGAACCATGAGGTTTATGGCTGAGTTCACTATGAGTAAATGTCTTCAAATTAATGCCTAATGAATGAATTTGATAGACAGAAATTGTATGGAAGCTGTATGTGTGTGTGTATGTATATATATATATCATCATCAACATCATCATCATCATTTTACGTCTGCTTTTCCCTGCTTGCAAGGGTGGGACGGGTCTTATTCAGCACAGCATCTCTCCACTCGTCACGGTCCCTCGTCATCTCCACCGTGAGCTTCAATGATCTGAGGTCTGTTCTCACCACCTCCGCCCATGTTTTTCGTGGTCTACCTCTACCACGTCTTCCTTCAACTGGCAATTCCTGGCACTTCTTCACCCATCGGTCATCCTCCATGCGCATCACATGTCCATACCACCTCAGTCTCCTCTCCCGTACACTACATTCTATCCCTCTCAGACACAGTTTCTCTCTCAACACATTTATGCTGGGTCGTTCACGCACATTTACACTGTATGTGTTTGTATATATGCGACAGCAATAACAGCATCAACACCATTGTCTGCAGCAACAGCAGCAGTGACATGAAGAACAACAACAACAGCGACAACAGCAACAACGACAAGATCTACAGCACCAACAACTGCCACCACCATCACTGACCATCCACCACCACCACACTGACACCATCCACCACCACCACACTGAGACCATCCACCACCACCACACTGGCACCATCCACCACCATTCACCACCACCAACGCCATTACCAGTGTAAAGCAAACAATTATTATTATTGTTATTATATACAAGCTGAACTGGACTGGGAAAGGTCAACAGTTGACTTTGTATTTGTATCAGTACTGTGGGTAATATATGTATATATATGTGTGTTTGTGAGTGGTGTGTGTGATTGTATGCATGAATGAGTGTTGGTATGTGAGTGGCGTGTGTGTGGTTGTGGTTTGTATGCATGAGTGTTGGTGTGTGAGTGTTTGTGTGTGCATCGTGTCAATAAGTTGTTGTTTTTTTTTGTTTTTTTATGACCATGCTGTAAAATGGAGGGGTAGAGAGGGCCCTTGAGTCTAGTAAGACATCCTCTCTAGTGCTGGTGGCACAAATAAAAGCACCCAGTCCATGCTGTAAAGTGGCGCTGGTGTTAGGAAGGGCATCCAACCAGTGTATCAATGCCAAAACTCTTATCAGCACAGCAACAAATATATATATATATATATATATATAATTAGTTACCACAGTGACATATACAGGTACTTAGGTTAGACACTCCAACTCATTCAGCCTGTTATAAAAATAAAGATGGCCACTAAAGAGTGTATGTAATCTCTTTTGGGAAGGATATATATAAGAGCTTTTCAAAGGCAGGTAATTTTGAAAATAGCCATATTACCTGCATTTGAAGAGCTCTTATATATTCTTCCCAAAAGAGATTACATTCAATATTTAGTGGCCATCTTTGTTTTTATAACAGGCTGAATGAGTTGGGTGTATAACTCAACAAAATGTATGTACCTGTTGTAACTAATTATACTTAACTCATCATATGGACTGAGTGCTCTTACCTTTAGATATTTCTACCAAACTATTACTACAGTATATATATATATATATATATATATATATATATATATATATATATATATATACAATTTAACTAGGAAATAAATTTAATTATTTGAAAGCCTGACAATGAATGTGAGATTATAAGTGCCAAGGTAATAGGAATTGGAGAAAATAGAATAAAATAACTGAGAAAAGAGTGAAAACTGTAGAATTTTATCTTAGCAATTTTAATGGTCCCAAATACTTTCGGATTTACTACCCATTATCAAGGGAAACCATGGGGTGGGGCTTAGAGAGCAATCTGAGAAGAATTGTTGATGGCTAGTCGATTTAATTTTTAATTTGAATGAATGAAGAAAGCGATATCAGAGACTTGTTGAGTATTTGAACTATATGGAGATTTTGTTGACAAGATCTAGCTGGAACTCCTCTCCATTGCCTCTGCTTTCAAACTTATATTTAAATGTTTTCTTGAATTTGTAGTTTAGTTCATGAATTAATCAAAATATTCCACTTGATAATAATGATTCATTACCTGATTATTTTATGTATAATTAAATGAAATTAAAAGTATCAATTAATTAATTAATTAATACTCATTGGTTAATAACTTTTACCAAATTCAAGTGGAATTTTCTAAACATTATGTATAAAGACATATTTATGTGTATATATACATATATTGATAGATAGATAAATAGCTAGATAAATATGTTTGCTGGACCTGAGGTAACAGCATCGAAAATACTCACCTTGAACATATTGCAGTATAAATAATTACATAATTGATGTCATTGAAATGCACATAATGCATTAGAATTATGGTAACACAATCTTTATAGGGGAATGGAGACTTTAGGGAAAAAATGAAGAAGCATGTCATAGTGCTTATAAGTCTATTGTCACCAATTAACAAACATCAGTTAACCAAACTATATATAAATATATATGCACATGTACACCTACATACATGCAAGCATATTTATTTCATATAGAAATAATTTCTACAGGATTAGAACCAGTTCATTTATTTGCAATCATCGGGAAAGTCAATATTCCTTGTGCATAATCAAACGCCTAGAGTGTCACCAAAATGACAGGCTGCACCAGTTGTGAGGACTTGAATAACTGATTTAAATTTCAATCTTCCAACCTAATTTGGTATCAGAATCTTTTGTAAAGTTATGTTATAAATACCATCTCAACAATGAAATAAAAATAATAAATTTAGTAAATCCTTTCGACTTCTTCATTAATTAATTGGAATACAGTATATTTCATTAGAATTATGGTTACAAAAGTATTAAGAAATTCATTCTCTCAAAGCCATTGTTAACCTTCTAATTAACCTACATTGTCTCCATTCATTTATGTCAAATAGGATTTAGGTGAGGAGGAATAGAAGAAAGAGGTATGACTAAGAGAGACCCAGGGCAAGAGAGTGAAAGAAGAGAAAGTATGACAATGAGTGTGATGGGTGAAACAGTGATATGGTGGTAGCGAGGGAGTATTGGAGAAGTAAAAATGACAGGCAACTACATGTTAGGTGTTGGTATGGAGATGGACTAGAAAAATAGCATGAGCAACAAGATTAAAGAAGAGGCAATGATAGCAGTAGACAGAGTAATGGTAGTGACGTGTGTGTGTGAGTATATATATACATATATACATACATATATGTGTGTGTATGTGTTTGTGTATGAGTGAAAGGCAAACAGAAACAACAAAGCAAACAATACAGTACAATGAAGAAATATATTAGTTTAATACTTGATGTAGTAGGAAAAGAATAACAATTTTCCCGACATTACTCCTTCTTCATAAGGTAGAATGAGAAATAAAAGATGAGTGAGGGGAGGAAGGAAATGAAAAAAGTTTTTTTGAAAACCTTTTAATCCAAAGAACATAGATATCTACATCATCAGTGACATCATCATAATTATCATGGACATAAAACAGTTTTATGTCCATTCTTCCATGCTAGCATGGGTTAGACGGGTTGTCCTGTTGTGGGCAAATCCAGGTCAGGTGACCATGTCTTGATGCTCATAAAACTAAACCTACCTATTCTACTAAAGGTAAAAAATGAAAACCTCTTACAAAATTACTCAATTATAAAATGTAAAAGAGAGTCACAGTCACTAATAATGATACTGACAAATGCAAAACTGCAAACTATAATTAGAGAGCCTGAAGTGAAAAGATGCAACTGACAACTGTGGAGTATGCAGCTACCTATTAGAAGGCCATAAATTTCACTTTAACCCTTTAGCATTTAAACCAGCCATATCCGTCCAGAATTCTCTCACCTCTTTCTGTTCAAACTGGCTGTAACTGGCCACCCATACAGATGTTAAGGCGTTGTCTCAAATCAAATATCAAAATCTTATATATTTGCCCTTCCTGTCACTAGCCACAGTGTGTACTGGGTGCATTTATTGTGTAGATCACCTAACATTAGGGAGGCTGTCATGTCCTGGACAAGACTGAATAGTCCTTCCGACCCTTTGTTTAGGAAGCCCCTCATGGCTGGGTCCCTTTCCTTTCACCAATCACTTCAGAGGGGGCAACTGCTCGGAATGTGAGGTACATGCCTGGTAGTGATGTTGAAAATACCTGTTAATGAGTACTAGTGGGGGGAGAGGGAGGGAAACATTATATGAGATAATTATTTGAGGTAAAGCCTTTACCATGAAAATATAATAGTATATATAGAGTAATGTAAATGCTAAAGGGTTAAAGAGGGGCATATTTTCAAAATTAAAAATGACTTCTTGTGCAACTCAGAGAATTTAGTATTCAGTATAACATGTAAAGGTTGCCATGGACACTTCATTGGTAAAACAGACCTGACACTCCGACAAAGAGTGACAGTTCATCATCAACAAATTAAGGATCAATACACCAGAATAATTCCACAGAGCTAACATAGAAAAGAT
Source organism: Eledone cirrhosa (assembly GCA_964016885.1). NCBI lineage: Eukaryota > Metazoa > Mollusca > Cephalopoda > Octopoda > Eledonidae > Eledone > Eledone cirrhosa. The sequence continues at coordinate 113,614,241 of OZ024741.1, read as the reverse complement.
TGCAGTGGATGAACTTAGCTAAATTTTGATGTTTTCCATTCTATCAATGGAGGTACTCCACAACTACATGTATTAACTACACCAACAACAAAGATTTTAACTGTCCCAATATCATAATTCCAATGAAGGCATTATCTATGTTTTTCAAATAATTTTGAAAGTACCGAAAAAATTCAAATGATTTAGTAACTTTCATTATTTAGCTGGCATTTAGATCAGCTTAACAAAGTTTCTTACATAAATGTATGATGGAAGGTTTCTAAATAAATAAAAACAATTATAAATAAACAGCTTACTATAGAACCAGGGCAGTTTCAGATGGTTTGGTGTCAAAAGTGTTAAAGCTATTATGGACATCATAACAGTCTTCATACTCATCATTAATATTTTCGAAGCAATATTTTATGTCTACTTATCATTTAATGTCCACTTTCCCGGCTAGCAAGGGTTGGATAGTTCTACATAGACCAAGTCAGTACTGAAGCAAAGCTACTGATCTTCCAGACAGGCCAGGGATTTGTGATTCGCTTATGTAAGGTCTCATGTTCCATTGAATGCACAAGAGAGGTTGTTATGTCTTTGACCCATCTGAGGGTCTTCCCAACCCTTTGTTTGGAAAGTGTTCTACAGCTGGATGCCTTTCCTGTCACTAACCACAGTGTGTACTGGGTGCATTTATTGTGTAGATCACCCAACATTAGGGAGGCTGTCATGTCTTGGACAAGACTGAGGAGTCCTTCCAATCCTTTGTTTATGAATCACTTCATGGCTGGGTCCTTTCACCAACCACTTCACAGGGGCCAACTGCTAGGAATGTGGGGGGCATGCCTGGTAATGATGTTGAGAATAGCTGTTAGTGAGTGCTAGTGGGGGAAGGGGATGGGAGACATATACAAGGTAAAGGCAAGTGGTAAAGCATTTGGTGAGATGGAAAGAACAGGTTGCCATGTAGGAAGAGTGTTGGAATGAACTCCATTAAATGTTCAATATGAGTACATCAAAAATGTTATAGTGTGAAGAGATTATGAAATAATGAGGGAACTGCATTCAAGTGTATGGAAGGAGCTACAGATGGAGAGGATGGTAAGTTGGATCTTTGGTACAGTGTGAAGATGAAAGGTGTGAAAACGTTTTGAATGGAGAGGATGGTAAGACTCTGTAATAGTATCATGAGCATATAAGAAGTTCCAGAAACTAAGAGGTGTGCTAATGAGGAAGGGAATATCACTGAAACTGAAGGAGAAGGTGTATACTGCATGTATGAGAAATACCATAATTTAAATAAGCAAGATGTGGGTGGTGAACATGGAGCAGTAGAGAAAGTTAGAAACAAAGGAAATGAGAATGGTTTAAGGGGTGAGGGGAGTCTCACTCAGAGGGAAGACAGAAAGTGATTGAATGAAAGGAGTGATGAAAAGGAATGTGGAAGAAGGTAGACAAAAGGGAAAACCAAGAAAGGCATGGATATAAATGATGGAAGAGGAAATAAAAGACAGGAAGCTGGGGAGAAGTTGGGAGGATGGGGAGGGGAAATGCAGACTTTAGGGAAAAAAATGAAGAAGCATGTCATAGGGCTTATACAGTTATTCGTCTTCAATGTATCAGATGTCAGTCCTTCATCAGAAGCAGAGAAGTTAGTAAATTTGAGAAAAAGAGAAAGGAATAGAGTGAACATGAGTATAATTATCAAAATATACATACATAAACATATATATATGAATATACATAAATATATAAATGTGTGTGGCGGGGTGAGAGATCAAGGAGAGGGATGGCATCAGTACAGAAGTGGGTAGATATATATCAATGAGAGTTATACTTTAAGAGATGGTGAGCATAAAAATATAAATAAGCAATAAATGATGTAGTCTGTCAGAGAAAAAAGACTGATAGCAATACATAGAGCAGAAAGACGATTACTGGAATGATCTAATGAAAGGCTAAGGTCAACTGTGTCCTGCAATTTAAGAGCATTTGTTAACAATGTTGGGGTCAGTGGTAATATTCTTCTGATCTGATCTTTGGTCAGTTTTACAAATAAATTTCATTCTAAACTGGACATGTTTATGATGTTTGAGCTGCTTCATTTTTAAATTCTTTAAACACTTCTCTTGAGATTCTGTTAGTATGTTTCCTTTCTATACAGAAAGATGGGACAGCAAAACTTTTCAAATATATAATTTGGATATTAAATTATAATGGGTGTATGGTTTTATAGTTATCAGACAGTTTTAGTGACAAATAGATGGAACTACTCAATAAATTCTCGATAAATATATGAGAGAGACTGAAAATAGTATAAGGTTAATTACGTTTTGACACTGACACCAAGAACTTTTACAACATGCAGCAAGTAAATCGTAAAATTGTTGCTTCAAATCTCTGGTTATACTCTATTAAGTGAATTTCTCCATAAGCGATGCTAAGAGACACCTACGATAATCACAATTGCTAGATACCCGCAAGGTAAAGGTAAAATTGTAGGATGGAGGTCAAGGGTTGACCATTATATTTAGAGCAAGTTATTAAGGTCTACTGCCTTTGGTTATTAACTCTAGTTGTGGGGGATTTTGCTTTATGACTGGATACATCTACAGTTTCATTTAAAAAATAAGATACAGTCATATGAATCCCTGAATGTAATATTTCAATTTGCAGGAAAATCAAAATATAAAAGATAGATTGGAAGAAAAAGAAAACAAATCACTCTAACTGCAAAGCCAATTTGTCCATCTATCACAGGAACACTAAATACTGTCCAAAATTTTTAAAATTATTATTTAGAATTTATTGAACACAAATGTAGAAGAAAAAAGAGGTGGAGACAAATAATCTAAACGTTTGAAACGCCAGAAATCAGTATTCCATAGTGTTGTCTGTTTTCTCTCTATCTATTTATCTCTCCCCCTCTGTTTATCTATCTATTTATCTGTTTTCATCCATGTTAACATAGCAGCAGCTGCAGTAGAGAGCATTGACTTAAATGTATTTGTCCCTACATTCTACTCAAAGTCCCACTGGGCTCAACTTTGCTTTTCATCCTTTCCAGGTCAATAAATAAAGTACTAGTCTAGGTACAGTGAATTTTCAAAATTGTTAAGGAGTTGGGCAAGAGACTCTGTGGCATCTATTCCATTTCTATGCAGTCTGAGTTCAAATTCAGCCCTCTGTCACCAGAACACATCTACCAGGAGCTGTGACCAGCAGATAGTATTAGCAATGGAAAGACCAGTAGAAATTTCCTTGGCCTGATGAGATGATTGGCCTCATTATAGTAATATAACTTTCACAATTAAGATGATATTTAGAACATAACTGAAAGAAATGTTCTTATATAAACTTATAATAGAATGTTTAACGTACATATATACTGAAGGGTGGTGAATTGGCAGAACATGACATAAATTGCCAATGTAGTATTTGTTCTGGTTCTTAAGATTCAGAGTTCAAATCCCGCCATGATTGACTTTGTTTTGCATACTTCCTGGATTGAAAAATATAGTACCAGTCAAATGCTGCCATGGATTTACTCTTCTCCCAGATTTGCTGACCTTATGACTAAACTAGAAATCAACACATATATATAATCATCATCGTTTTTACATCCATTCTGAAATGCTTGCATGGGCTAGACAGGTCCTTCTCAGCATGGCACCTCTCCACTTGTGGCATTTTTTGGTAATTACCTCTGAGTCTTAGTGATTTGAGCTCATCTCTCATCACTTCTGCCCAGATCTTTCTTGGTCTAACTCTTCTATGGCTTCCTTCCACTGACATTTCTTGACACTTCTTCACCCATCAATCATAGGCCATGTGCACCACATACCCATACCAATGCAGTCTTCTCTCCTGCACACCATCACATATTCCTCTTAAACCCAGTTTCTCTCTCAGTTCATTGAAGTTCTGCCTTTCTTGCATGTTTACATTGCACATCCAACAGAGCATGGCTGCTTCATTTCTCCCCAGTCTACACATGTCTTCTGCAGTCACTGCCCTTGTTTCACTACCATGCAGCATTGCACTTTGCACACAGGCATCATACAGCCATTCATTTTTACATGAAGAGAAACCTTTTGTTTTCAACAGTGAGAGTAGCTCTCTAAACTTCTTCCCTCCTATCCTTATTCTAGCTATTATGCTTTCAGATCACTCTCCTCCACTGTTAATTAAGTCATCTAGATAGCAGAAGCTATCAACCATATCTATGGACCTTCCTGTGACTGAAAAAGATTTATATCATTAGCAGTCTTCCTCTTGATTACTCCTGTGTTTCTTCTACATACAAAGTTTTCCTTTCATGTTAGTCTACATGTTATCTCACTACATTTACATTTCTTGTGTATCCAAGATTTACATTGTGTGCAGTGTCTTGAGTTTATGCCTACTCCTTTTCTACATACTGAACAGGGCCACTTTCCTGAAGGGATCATGGTCCTATCTTCTACCTACTAACTAGCACTTTAGTTTTGGCCTCGTTTACTCACAGACCCTTTGATTTCAAATTATGTTTCCATAGACAGAACTTATTTTCTAGTTCTTTTATGGATTTGGCTATAATGATCAACTCATCTGCATAGGGAAGTTCCTATGGACAGCCAGTTTTAAACTCCCCAGTTATAGGCTGGAAAACTATGATGGACAGCAATAGGCTAAGAATCAAACCTTGATAAACTCCTACCTAGACTTTGAATTCTTCACTAAACTTACTTCCTACTCTTACTTTACTGACAGCTCCTCTGTACATGGTTTAGACTGCTCTCACAAGCCATTTTTCTACACCTAATTTCCTTAAGGAACACCAGATAATGGATCGAAGTACTCTATCAAAGGCATTTTCTAGATCAACAAAAGCTAAAAATAGTGGCTTATTCTTGGCTAGGAGTGCACCAGCATCACTTCTAACAAATCTTTCCCTAAATAGCAGACATAAAAACGATGTTGATGATGATGATATATATGTGTGGGTGTATATATGATGATATATATGTGTGGCTGAGTGGTTAGGGAATTGGATTCACAATCTTGAGATTGTGAGTTCGATTCCTGGACCGGGCGATGCGTTATGTCCTTGAGCAAGACACTTTATTTCACGTTGCTCCTTCTACCTGGAGTTGCGACCGATAGATAGTATTAGCAACTGGAAAGACCGACGAAAACATTGTTTCCTCGGTCCGATTTGACGAAAGTAGATCGATCCTTTTATATATATATATATATATATCATCATCATCATCATCATCATATGTCTATCTTCCATGCTAGCATGGGTTAGACAGGAATTGTCCCACTTGAGGCAAAATTGATCGGGTGACCGTGTCTCGCTTGTATAGTATATATATATATAAACATATATATATATCTGTCTATATATAAACATATATATATATATATATATATATATATAGAAGTGGTTACACAACAGTTAGTTCACCATACCGAGAACAATTGTTTCACCTTAGTAGATCCTCAGCTCATAATGGACATGGTTATACGGAACAGGAAGGACAACCATACGAACGCGCATGCACAGAAACGATCACTTCACACAGGCAATACTAAATTGCGTGCGAGAGGTGTAAGGGAGATAACTGCAAAAGTCCAAAAGTTTCTGGTTGATAAGAAAATTAGGATGTTGTTTTAATTCAATCCGGAGCTTTGTAATTATGTAAGAGGTGTTTCCAGACGTGTGAACAACGTGTGAAGAATTCATTTCTCGTGTTTAGGCAATCACTATTGCGTAATATCTTTAGAATATTTATTCGTTTATCAATACATAGTCCACACAACGGATTGCCCATTGGACTTAGTGATGGTTTACATACACACATATATATCTGCTGGTATGTGTTGGACAGAGTGGTTTGAGGCAATGTTTTACAGCCAGATGTCCTTCCTGATGCCAACGTTTTTAGTCACTTCCTATGGCATGGAGGAGCATGGTGTTCTTATTCTGAACAGGCTATATCAGTTTCTTTTATAATTAAAATAATTATTTTTGTATTGATTAGTCATGGAGTGGGGGGCTATGCACATGACCCTTTCAAGGAAATCCCAGACTGGTGAAAATAAGGAAGGTATCTTCACACTGGGAACTTGGCTTCAATGTTTGCAACGGTGTGAACTCCATTATTAGTACCATGTGTGAGGTGGTGGTGATAATCTGGGTGATGTATTATCAGTTTCATTTGAACTCAGATTGCAAAGAACTGGAACAAATACCATAGTGCATCTGGTGCCATGATAAAATGCACCCTCTACACTCTGTACAGTGGCTGGTGATAGGAAAGATTTTTGCCCATAGAAACGATTCCAAACTGGAATGTATGTAAGTGTTATGCATCCCTCAGTCCACGTGGGAGGTTAGTAACTTCTATTAAGTACTGGCTTGGTCAGTGATAGCCCATTCAGCTAAAGCCAGCATAGAAAAATGGACATTAAATGATGATGATGATAATGATATTGATGTATATGGACAGGTGACATTTAAGGGATTAATTTATATTATGGGAGCTATGGAAGATTAATCCTACAAAGATCAGACTCCTTGATTGATGAAAAACTTCCAGTTCTCGTAAATCTATTATTCTGAATATACTTGTATGGGCAACATCTGTCAACTAGTGGCCCTTTTCTTTCTATCTCTAACATCATCCATAAACAAGCATCATTGTAAGTCTCTTTCTTCTCTCGGTGATTGCCAATAGGTTTTCTATAATGTCTGATCTACCAAGGTTATGATATATATCATATACCAAAGTTATGATATATATCATATACCAAGGTCCTGATCCATATCATATACCAAGGTCCAGATCCATATCATATACAAAAGATACAAGCTGTATGATATACCAGTTTTTTTTGTACTTAAGATCTCTGGTGAAAGCAAGTTGTTTGACGTTGACGCCAATAAAGCTTTTCACTGAGTCTTAGATAAAAGCCTTGTAAGTTGAAATTATGCTGAAGTCAACCCTGCCTTTCATGTTACAAATAAAATATAAGTCAAATAGTGGTGTGAATAAAATCAACTTTCCTCCCCACAGAAAGAAAATTGCAGGCCTTGTGCCTGAATTAGAAATCAGCAGCAGCAGTAGTAGTAGTAGTAGTAGTAGTAGTAGTAGTAGTAGTAGTAGTAACAACAAAACTGAAAGAAGGTGAAACACAAATGATTATATTAATAATCAAATACTTTGCCAAACATAAAATATATATGCTTTGAAAAGTGTAATCTGTTTCATGTTTATATATATATATAACAGAGGCTTCCATATAAGAACAGATAAAAAGATAAAATATCAAAGAGTGGCAAATCTCACCTGTGAATTGTTTTTATCAGATAAATCCTGCAAAATACAAAATAAATATATTATCAAAGAGAATTTATTTTATGAGTTATCTCTTATTATCAATTATTTATTTGACATCTTTCCACAATCCATGATGCTTCTTTGAAAACGCAAGTGTTAAGCTGGAATGAAATTCCAAGAGTTTACTAACAGATATATGGTCTGACATTAATCCTTCTGTCACAATATTTCAATATAAGTTTCTACCTCTGATGTTAAATTAATTTTGAAAATAATCAAGAATTTTAAGGATTTAGTGATATAACTAACTTGCTAATGACTCTTCTTAGAGCTTTTTGCATTTTTAATACTAATCTGTCTGACATGTATGAAGCTACCTGCTTTAAATTATACATACTTATATTAAAACTTTCCATCATAATTTTATGTATGAAAGTTTTGTTAAGAAGATCTCGGTGGATTGGCAGTATTGCTAGAGGGTTGGACACCATGCTTTGCAGCATAGAGTTACGTCTCTTTATGATCTGAGTTCAAATACCGTCGAGGTTAACTTTGCCTTTCATCCTTACAAGGTCGATAAAATAAAGTACCAGTCACGCACTGGGGTCGATTTAATCGACTTTCCTCTTCCCCAAAATTGATGGCCTTGTACCTATATAAGAAACCATAATTAGATCTAAAATATATTATGCTGGATCAATGCCACACAAATGCTATAATTAATTCTTTCTAACATTAGCACAAGGCCAGCATTTCTAATTTAGACACAAGACCAGAAACACTTTTAGAGTGGGATATAATTGATTGAAAGGATTCCAGTTATATTTTATCGGCTCTGGAAGAATGAACGGCAAAGTTGACCAGAATTGGATTTGAAATTAGAACCTAAAAATCTAGAACAAATATCACAAAATATTTTGTCTGATGCTTTACAATTCAGCTAACCCCACACATGCAAAAATTTAATGAAGAGTGTGCAAGAAGAGAAGATTGCACTGGTATAGACACATAATACATATACAGATGATAATTGTAGGATGAAGAAGTGATAATAGACCCCAGCGGAAGGAAGCTGTAGAAGGAGAAGACCAAGGTGAGAGCTGATCTCAAAATCCTGAATCTCACAGAAATGATAATGAAGAAATAAAACCAGTGGAGAAAAGCTATGCTGAGGAAGACCTGTCCAACCCATGCAGGCATGGAAAAGCAGACATAAAATCATGATAATGCTGAGGAAGACGATCTAAGCAAGCTCATCACTAAATCAAAAACTGGAAGAAATAGTTCTTAAAGAAAACACTGACATTTTTATGACGGTTCTATCTTTTAGAGAAGAAAGTGATAAAATGAAGTAAACGATATACGTTCTCAAGAATCTGCTGACAAGAATCGGAGATAAGAGATTCAACATTCTATTTTATAAGCTCCAAGCTTTATTCTTATATTTCCTATATTCATATGATATGTTCTATAAATTATTATATCATAACTCGTTTTATATTATAAATTTTATATCAAGTATTTTGTCATATGTATCAAAATATATACTATTTATATTTTATGTGAAATATTATGTCTCCTCATAATTGTTATTATTTATTTTAACTGTGAGCTAAGCACTTTAATATGCATTATATATATATATATGTGTGTATATAATGTGCGAAACATGTTTGATATTTTTTTACTAGGGTGATATTTGGAATTGCCCATCATGATAAAGAGAAATATTTTAAACATGGACCATTGTAAAAATGTGTGTTCCAGCACAGAACTTTGAACTTTCAAATGTTTTATGGGAATTAGCGCAAGAAAAATATGTTTATTTACTTTCTAGTTTCCTGCCTACTGATGAAAATTGGAAATAAAAGATATTTTGAATCCTGCTTTATGGGTTCCAGGCCATGCTTATATTCTCTCTCTCTTCTTTCTCTCTCTCTCTCTCTCTCTCTCTCTCTCTCTCTCTCTCTCTCTCTCTCTCTCTCTCTCTCTCTCACTATATATATATATATTGTGAACCATTTTATTTGATATTCTAATGACCTGTGAATTTTTAAGAACCTCAGATAGAATTCTTTGCTATATTTATTCTGGTTCTCTGCAATTTGACAGTTCAAACTCCTTGAAATCAACTTATGCTTCCACCCTTTCCAGTACCTTCAAAGCATTCATAGTAAGACTCTTGTATAAAATATTGTATGTGCTTTCAAATAAAGTATCAATCCAGCACTGGGATTGATTCTTCTTTTTCTCTTCCTCTAGTTCAGGAAGAAATCAGCTGTGTTCAAAACTGGAGAAAGATGGCATCAGACAGGTTTAAATATCCAATTATGTTACAATGATGTTACTATGATTCTATTAGGAATTCAGGGTCCATGGATGGATCACCATCATCATCATCATCATCATTTTGCGTCCGCTTTTCCCTGCTTGCAAGGTGGGACGGGAACTGATTGTGGCTTGATTTTTTACAGCTGGATGCCCTTCCTAACACCAACCTCATTTACAGTGAGTGGTCGGTGCTTTTTTGCCGTGGCACCTCCACGACCACTTAGCAGTGGAATGATAGGGACCCAGTCCTATCATCTCATTTCTACAGCTGAGTAAACTGGAGCAATGGTCTTCCTCTACTGTATATATATATATATGATATTTAATACAATAACAGAGAAAGCTTTACGCTAAACTCTGACTGGTAACCATCTCACTCAACAAACATTAGGTTATACGTTAGTATAAACCCAATTTAGTGTCTGGGGTGCTAACTATATGTATTTTGTGGAAAGCCAGTTGTATTATTTTATATGAGATATAATTAAAGTTAAAATACATCTCTCTTTCCAAACAATTGTTTCATTATCAGTTTCCTACAAGTTGGGAGAATGTTTCCAGTTTATGTAGAAGCCTAATATATTTTCATGTAAGAATATAATTAGGTGGGCACTTATAAATCGTCAGTGGAAGCCCATTAAACTTTGATATAAGAAAAAATTAGTTACCGCAGTTAATTTTCGTGTCCGCTAATTTGTCCCTTCACGCATCGAATGACCGCCAAATTTGAAATTCCAGCAATCCTTTGACTGAGGAAGTATCATAGCGTCACGAAGCGGGAAAGGGAGACAATCACGAGTCACGAGAAAAGAAAAATAATATACACGTGGGTTAACTAGTTTTTTCAAAAACATTATCAATCCTGCGTGTTAAGAACTCAATTAATTAAAAAAAAATAAATGTATGCGTGTATTAATTACACACGCATATAGATATTTTCTTAGGCTAAAAACAGAGAAGTGATACCTGAATAACGAGCAATATCTCACAACTGTAATAAATACGGAAAGTTACGCCTTAAAAGGCATTTGGGAATGTAAATCTCTGGCCAAATTAAGAGTAAAATATTTAATACACGCGGGTTAATTAGTTATTTCAAAACCAATATCAATTACGCGTGCTAAGAACTCAATTAATTTAAAAAATAAATGTATGCATGTAATTATTTACACACGCATATAGATATTTTCTTAGGCTAAAATCAGAGAAGTGATAACCAAAAAACAAACAATATCTCATAACAGTAAGAAATATGGAAAGTCATGTTTATAAGGTACCTGGAAATAAAAATCTCTGGCCAAATCAAGAGTAAAATATTTAATACAATAACAGAGAAAGCTTTACGCTAAACTCCGACTGGTAACCATCTCACTCAACAAACATTAGGTTATACGTTAGTATAAACCCAATTTAGTGTGTACGTTAGTATAAACACAATTTAGTGCTAACTATATGTATTTTGTGGAAATATATACATACATACATATATATATATATATTTAGTATTAGCACAGATTAAAATTTTAAGCAAACAATTTTTGTTTTGAACATTATATAGAATCTGAAACTGAGATAAATTAATCCATGGATGCAGATATAAATATTTTGAAAAAATGATGAGCAAATATATATATTTGTTATGTATGTTAGCAAAAATTCTATTGAAGGTTGGGCTATTTCTGTTCACTTTGTGTGCAGGTATACTGGTGACTGATATGACTGGTCCGGTATCAGCAGATCCATCCATAGCAGTTGCAGGGAAATATCTGGATTCTGCTGGGCTCTTCTTTGTAACAGCTTTTTCAGCTGGGTTCTCTTTTCCTCCAGACTGGCATCAGGGTTTGCTCCAAATGTACTGAGAACATGCCAAATAGTGTGACCCCAAGCACTGGTGGTGGTGGGGGTCAGGTTGTATGTTCTAAGGGTCTTTTTCACATATATATATATATATATGTAGGAGGTGAGTTTTATTGTAGTACAATAAAGCAATGCAGATATCGGATAAGAAGCACTCTACAGTTTGTAGGACTGGAATATACATAATATATAAGATCAAAAGATGGTTAAAAGAGTTCCATGTATTTTATTATGCGCCGGGGAGAAGTGTGTACTTAACGATGATGGCATACTTGCCATCACCGACACTGATAAGAAGGTAGCTTGGAAGTGTCACTATGAAAGGCTACTAAATGAGGAGAATAAATGGGAGAAAGACAGTCTCCCCCTTATCGACCCGATAGAGGGACCAGCAGTGTTAGTCGAGGGGAGTATAATAAGTAAGGCAATCAAGGATATGAAGACTGGTAAGGCGGCTGGGCCTTCGGAAATAGTTGCTGAGATGCTGAAGGCATCTGGCACGGTGGGACACACCATGGTCACCCGCATAGTTAACCAAGTCGTACAGAATGGGGTTGTTCCGAAGGACTGGCATAGCAGCATCATCGTTAACTGTTATAAGGGTAAAGGAGACGCCCTAGATAGGAGTAACTATAGAGGCATTAAATTAATCGACCAGGTCATGAAGGTCACGGAAAAAGTAATAGCGCAACTAATCAGAGAGAGAATCAATCTAGATGAAATGCAGTTCGGGTTTGTGTCAGGCAAAAGCACCACAGACGCTCTTTTCATAGTACGACAACTACAGGAGAAGTACCTAGCTAAAGGTAAACCCCTCTACTTAGCTTTTGTCGACCTGGAGAAAGCCTTCGACAGAGTCCCCCGCTCCATTATCTGGTGGGCTCTTAGAAAACTAGGCGTTGACGAATGGCTTGTGAGGGCTATACAAGCCATGTATAAAGAAACAGTCAGCAAGGTTAGAATTAACAACGAATATATTGAAGAGTTTAGCGTAAAAGTTGGCGTCCATCAGGGCTCTGTTCTCAGCCCCCTACTATTTATTATTGCCCTTCAGGCTATAACAGAGGAGTTCAAGACAGGCTGCCCATGGGAACTCCTATACGCAGACGACCTGACACTCATAGCGGAATCAATGGCCGAGCTAGAGAAGAAATTCCAAACATGGAAGCACGGCCTAGAGTCAAAAGGACTTAAAATTAACCTGGCTAAGACCAAAGTTCTAGTTTGTAGGAAAGAAAACAAGGCGGCAGTCCCTTCTGGGAAATGGTCGTGCTCGGTATGTAGGAAAGGCGTAGGTAGAAACTCCATCTTATGTCCTAAATGCAAAGTATGGGTGCATAAAAGATGTAGTGGGATCACAGGTAAGCTAACTAAGAACATAGACTTTACATGTGGCCGGTGTTCTGGTGCAATAAGTAGCAGCAAGTGCCCACAAAATACTAGCTCTTTCAATTGCGCAGAGGGTTCTATAGAAATAGTGGACAGCTTCCGTTACCTGGGCGATAAAATCAGCAGTGGGGGAGGGTGCTCTGAAAGTACTGTAGCTAGAGTCAGAACTGGTTGGAAAAAGTTCAGAGAGCTTATACCACTATTAGCTGCTAAAGGGTTCTCCCTAAAAATGAAAGGCAGGTTGTACGATGCCTGCATACGAACAGCAATGTTGCATGGTAGTGAGACCTGGGCATTGTGTGCAGAGGATATACGCAGACTAGAGAGGAACGAAGCTTGCATGCTCCGCTGGATGTGTAACAGTAATATACGTGAACGGCAAAGCATAAACGAACTAAGGAAAAAATTAGAGATAAGAGGGATCAGATGTTGTTTACTCGAGAGAAGGCTGCGTTGGTATGGACACGTGATGCGCATGAAAGTCGATAGCTGTATTACAAAGTGCAGGGCAATAAAGATAGACGGTAGCCACGGAATAGGCAGACCTAGAAAAACATGGGATGAGCTGATAAACTCCGACCTCACACACTTACACCTCTCCAAGACAATGTCACTGGACCGTGACCTTTGGCGGTACTCAGTAACAGAGAAGACCCGCCTTGCCAGTAGGCATCTCTAACAAAATACACCCCGTCCCGCCACCACCCCCACCCCATCCACACCACCCCGTTCTATGTAAAGTTATGTTGGTGCCGCGCCATCCAGGCCGAAACAAATGAGATCATGTAGGTGTCACGACAAAAAAACACACAGTCCACGCTGTAATGTGGCCGTGTAGGCAACACGGTAAAAACCTCCCAGACCCACACTGTAAATGTGGTTGGTGTTAGGAAGGGCATCCAACTGTAGAAAACCTGCCAGACAGTCCTATGCGAGCAAGACAATCACTCTTGCCTCAAGTGGGACTACCCCCGTCCAAACCCATGCAAGCGTGGAACACGGACGTTAAACGTTGATGATGATGATGATGATTTCAAAAACAAATATCATCATGCAATAACATTTGTGTTTTCATCAGATAAAATAGGAAGACATGATATGAAGGTTAAAAAACACTATTTGTTGATTTAAAACTGCACTATTCACAAGTGTTTTTTAACCTTCATATCATGTCTTCCTATTTTATCTGATGAAAACACAAATGTTATTGCATGATGATATTTGTTTTTGAAATGCGCATAATAAAATACATGGAACTCTTTTAACCATCTTTTGATCTTATATATTATATATATATATATAGCAACATGGCACATGGATAAAATAATTAAAACCATGGGACAAATGAACAAAAGTATCTAATTCCTCATTAACCCCCTTGTTGATGTCATTGATGCAGTTGTTGTCATTGTTGAAATTGCTGCTCTCACCTTTTTTTCGCTGTTCGTCCTGTAGGTGTTATTGTTTTCTTTGCTGCAGTTATTGTTGGTGTTGTTGTCATTATTGTCATAAGTACCAGTAATGCACTGGGTAATTGCTGGCCTTGTGCCAAAAGTAGAAACAATTATTGCCATTGCTGCTTTCGTTTGTTTTGTTTTTGTTGTTGGTGATACAGCCTGTAGTGGTGGCAGTGGTAACACTCTTCATCATAGTGGAGGTGGGGATGGTGTCACTCCTCGCAATGAGAGGAGTGACACCATCCCCACCTCCACTATGATGACATCTGGTTTAATGAGAGGGGGCACAATACATCCACATTTTTTTACAAAAAAATTATTTGCAAAAAACAAAGTCCAAATATTTGGGCCTAAGGCCCAAATATTATGGCAACTCCCTTCTTCAGAGTAAAGATGGGTGTTGTATGTCCCCTTTGCAAAAAATCTAACAAACATGGGTTTTAAACAGATAAAATTTACAAACTTACTTGGAGCAAACAAATACACATTTACGTAATCCGAATAACAACAACAACAATAATAATACTAATAATTTCTGCTATTGGTAACTTATAGGGTGGAGAAGGTTTGTTTTATGGTACCAGCACTGGAAACATTGTCACATGAAACAATAATGTCCAACCTTTGCTAACAGGAAAAATGGACCGATGATGATGATTATGAACAATTTCTTTTTATTACCCTTAGGTGTGCATTTATGTTACCATAGGAACTTTTTCTACCAAAATTTCTGGGATCAAATCTCAACAAATCTGAATTAAACATTTATTATTTCAATTTAAAAAGTTGGGCAGTGGATTCGTAGAATCGTAAGTGTAAAAGAAAAAATACTTTGAGCATTTGGTTATGGCTGTTTAGGTTCTGAGTTCAAATCCCACCATGGTCAACTTTGTCTTTCATCTTTCAAAGGTTTACAAAATAAAATCAATTACTGGGGGTGATTTAATTGACTTTGCCCTCCTCCCAAAATTGCTGGTCTTGTGCCCGAAGTAGAAATCATTATTTCAGTTTAGAAAGAAAAAGAAGACAGAACAAAAAAATTAGAGCAGAAAAGATAATGACATTTGTGTAACTTACTGATGACAGCATCTCCCATAAATCATTGGTTACTGCATTTGAATAAGCAAACTTTTTCAGGTAATTACAGAGCCTTTTTCTGAAACGCTCCTCTCCCAAGAATTCTTCTACCATACTCAGAATACTTGCTCCCTAAAGAAGAACAATGGAGATATGAAAATACGTGTAATAATTTAAAATATAAGTTTCTCCACAAAACAAAACAAAATGAAAAAATTAACTGAGAATAATCAATCTGTGTAAAACATAAGGTTTAGAGAAAATGTAAATAGCTAAATAGGAACATTTCTAATGGTTCTTCATCAAGTTAAGTTAACAAAATTATAAATCACTGCAAATTGTGTTTTGTTTGTGTATATAAATACACTGATTACTGCCACCATTACCACAATGATATATTCTCCTGGAGGAGAGCAAGCGAGGTGCACTGGAATAGCCATTCCAATTTATCTCAAGGGGTTCACAAATCTTGGAGGCTAACTCTGTTTTGATAGCAGTGAGTAAAGAGATAGTTTGAGGTCCCAGCACATGAGAAGTATAAACTACTATAAGTTCAACGACAAACTTATTAGAAAGTGACTGATACATTAACAACTTCCAATTTTCATCTTGCTGGATAACAAAGATTCTGAGTCAGTCACCGAATTCATCAGGTTGCTACTGGAGAAATTGTCTCTCCACATTTGTTCATTGATTTATATATTTCCATGTTAAACTCTCTTTATAGTGCCGTTCTGTGGATCCAGTTGTAAGTTTCTTTTTACAGATAGTCAGTGTAGGAACAGATAAATGGAAACGGTAAATGGGAGATTAGCAAATGTGTTTTATGTGAATCAAATTTAGATTATCTAATTACTTTAACATGTAGAGAGAATTGCTCAAGCTTCAAAGGTTTGATACAACACTTCAGCATAATTTTAAAGGAACAAGAGTTAATCTTTAAAAATTTGTGATATAATTTTATTTTTTGTTGTTTATTGTAATGTCTATAACACATTCAAACACTCATTTTACACACACACAGGTGCTTTACACAAGCTACATCAGATGTCATAAATATTAAATAAAATTAATTAGTTACAACTGAGTACATAACATGTATTTCTTTTGCATAATACTTGTCACAAGAAGAAGATACCACATGGAAATGTAATTTTATTGTATTCTATTAATAAAAGTTCTTTTAACAGTTACATGATAAATGCACCTAGTACATGATATAAAGTGGTTGGTGATAGGAAAGATATCCAACAGTTGAAAGCTTGCTAAAGGAAGGGTTGGGAGAACTCTTCAGCTGTAACAAGGACACAAAAATCTCCCTAGTGTTGGTGATCTACACAATAAATGCACCCAATACGTGCTGTAAATTGGTTGGTAATAGGTAGGACATCCATCAATAAAAAGCTTGCAAAAAGGTTGAGGAAACCCTTTGGTTGATTTAAAGACATGACAACTTCTCTAGTGGTGTTGCATGATAAAATGCACAAAGTAAAGTGTGGTACAGTATGTAAGGGAGATACAATGCCTGGCCTGTCTTGGAGGTCAGTAGCCCTGCATCAGTACTGACTTGGTTTGCAAAGATCCACCAAACCTTTACAGGGAAACAAACAGATGTTAAATGATGATGATGATGATGATGATAACTTCTTATTAACCATCTTATTGCTGAAAGGGAAAATAATTTCAATAGCTCTTCACAGTCATTGATTAATATATATATTTTTATGTAAGGTTCACTTTACAATACTGTTCTATGTGAGTTTTGTTTTGCAGGTATTAGCAACAGTTAAATGGGAACATGTTAAAAGGAGGGAACATGGCAAATGTGTTTTTTTTTTAAAAATCAAATAAAAAAAAACAGAGTAAGAGACACCAGATGCAAGAGGCAGAGAAACACCCAAAGCAAATGCTTCCTTAAAATCCCACACCTGGGCGAGAAAACCACCAATGCTATCCGCAGGGCTATACGGAGAGAGGGCCTCGACATCCACCTGGCCCACTCGGGCCCCTCCCTACGGAGATGCCTCTCCAGGAAACCCGGGAAATCGACTGATGCGTGTTCCCTCAGAAACTGTCCGATGCGCCATACGGACTGTTGCTTATGCACATACATTGTATACAAGGTAGAATGTGACAAGTGCAACCACTACTATATCGGTAGCACAATCCAGCTGCTACATATCCAGATCAAGGAGCACATCAACACCAGGGTCTCGTCTTTCCGGAAACACATAACCGAATATGGAAACAAAGACAGAAGGCCCATTGTCACAGTGCTAGCGACAGAATGCAATGTCGGCACGTTACGAATCAAGGAAGCACTTTGGATCAAACGCCTAGGACCACAAATAAACAACCAATCTGAGAGAAGCGAGACGAGGAAGCTTGTGTAAACAAACAAGACAACAACACACGCACACACACAGTGGCATTCAAATGATTGTTATTGTGTGTTTAGCGCCCCCACCATCCACCGACCAACAAGCGACCAGACAGACTACTACACTGCTAGTACCAAAGACTAGTACATATAGGTAGTACAATGGATTGACAGCTAGCGCCATCCCACTCCCACAATAAAAAGGAGCTGCTTTGACTTTTGCTTGATCGCACCTATTCCGTACGCACGTGGACTCTACAGAATACCTCAGTTACACACAAATGGCAGACAACAGAGGCCACGTACCGTTCCTCTCCGACAGATAACTTTCACCCTCGGAAAACCCCCCAGTTGATGGATGCGAATCCGAAATATAGGGACAATTAAATCTCTCCCAAGGTAACTCTATCTTGTGTTATTATTTTTATTTTTTTCGCTCTTTCCTATGATCCTCTACACACTATACATCTCATTCTACATTTCCTCTTACATCTCTCTCTTCACCACTTGATTCTGTTACCCGGAGATTTACGCATCTGCATTGTTGAGGTTTCCAAAACGACAAAAAAAAAAATCAAATTTAGATTATTTAGTCTCATTAACATGTAGAGAGAATTATTCATGCTTCAGATGTTTGATACAACACTTCAGCAAATATTTTTTGGATCAGGTGTTAATCTTAAGAAAAACATGTGATAAAATTCTATTTTTCCATTTATTATAACACACACACACACAGGTGCATTTCATATGCAACATCAGGTATCTTATTTTCAAGTTATTATTACAGTAAAGTGGATTGGCAGTATCAGTAGAGAGTCGGACGCCATGCTTTACAGCATAGTTACGTCCCTTTATGGACTGAGTTCAAATCCCGCCGAGGTTAACTTTGCTTTTCATCCTTTCGGGGTCGATAAAATAAAGAACCAGTAATGTACTGGGATAATTGCTGGCCTGGTGCCAAAAGTAGAAACAATTATTACAGTAAATGTAGAACAATAACATTTTTAATAATTTTTGTACAATTTTTCTGTACAGTTTCAAATCAGCTGCAATTAGTGATGAAATAATTACTTTATTAATAAGTTCTCCGACATGATCAACATTACAAATACTTGCATGAAAAGTAAAAATGCTGCTAACCATAGTTCAGATTTTGTTATATGGCTCTTGAGAAAAAAATGCATAAAAAAGAAAATGCTTTGATGTTTGTTGTGGATTTGAGTTTAATACAGAGGTTCTCAAACTTTTTAGGCCACTGCCCCCTTCACGGTCACATAATACTCTTAGTACCCCTCCCCCCTATTTCCAGAGAGAGCTATATACACTCGAATTGTAAATAATTTATAATAAATAAAATTGTTAATTTATATATAATAATATAATACAAACCATGTATAAATAAATATTATATATTTTTTTATTTTACTATATTCATATATATGTATCATTTGATATTTAATATACTATTATATCATCTTTACCGCACCCCCCACTGTCCCCTTAGGTCAAGCGTCGGCCCCCTGGACCTTCTCAACGCCCTCCCAGGTCGAGGTAGCACCCACTTTGAGAACCTCAAGTTTAATACAAGAGTAGGATTTTATATTTAGCTGAATAAGTATACTTTGTTAAATTGGTTTTGTGTGCTTATATTTCAGCATTCACACTACATAAAACATTTATGCTATCATACTTTGCTAATTTCACTTAATTTGAACTTTGTGGGTCAATTTCTGTCTACCAAATTCCACTCACAATACATTGAGCAACTCAATGTTACAGTAGAAGGCAGTTGTTCAAGCAATCATGCAATGGTATGTTTACTTTTTTTTAAATATCCTTATGATTTCCTTAAAATTTGTGCAAAGTTGTACTTCAATGTAAATAATTGTTTCTACTTTTGGCACAAGGCCATCAATTACCCAGTACATTACTGGTACTTTATTTTATCGACCCCGTAAGGATGAAAGGCAAAGTTAACCTCGGGATTTGAACTCAGACCGCAAAGGGACGTTCTTATGCTGGAAAGCATGGCGTCCGACCCTCTACCGATACTGCCAATCCATGTAATAATGATATATAGGTATGTGCTGACAATGAGAGTGACCAGCTGAAATTTTGGGAGCTGAAAGTCATTCCGAAGCCTACCACCATTTCTGCCAGGTCCAAAAGGATCCAATTATTTCTTTATTTCTGGTGGCAGAGGCAAGAATTATCCACAAAATGCAGAGCTGTAAGCAATACAGGGGAAGTCACCAACTCCAACATTCTAACAAATACACAACAGGCTTCTGCAGTTTTCATTTACCGAATTTCACTCATAAGGTATTTGTTTACCCAAGGCTGTAATAGAAGATACTTGCCGAAGGTGCCACACAGTGAAACTGAACCCGATATCATGTAGTTATGAAGCAAACTTCTTAACTAGATATACACCCATGACTGTGAATATACATATAAGTTTGATTTCTTTATATATTTTTAAAGTCTACAATTTTTTTTTAAAATAATTGTTTACACTTGACTTATTTCTAACAATTTGTTACAGTTTTTGATATTTTGATAGCTTTTCTCACATTAACCATTCATCCATGAATCAGAAATGATTCTCACTTTAACTGACAGTTTGACTGAGATCAGCTGAGTTGAAAACTTAGACTACTATATCATTTAATATTTTAAAATAAATAACTTTATTTTTAAATTAAAAATAATAGTAATGATAATAATAATAATATTAATAATGATAGAAACAATGATAAAGATTTCTTCTATTCGCCACAAAGCCACCAGGTGAATGGTACATTACAAGGACAGGTTACACTGAATGTGTGTGCTTACAAGTATCAAATGATGGTTGATGAAAAAATATGTGTAATATATGTGATATATATATATATATATATATATATATATCATATATATATATATATATCATATATATCATCATCATCATCATCATTATTTTACGTCCGCTTTTCCCTGCTTGCAAGGGTGGGACGGGAACTGATTCTGGCTTGATTTCTACAGCTGGATGCCCTTCCTAACACCAGCCTCATTTACAGTGAGTGCTGGGTGCTTTTTTTCCGTGGCACCTACACAACCATTTCGCAGTGGAATGATAGGGACCCCAGTCCCTATCATCTCATTTCTACAGCTGAGTAAACTGGAGCAATGTGAAATAAAGTGTCTTGCTTAAGGAAACAACACATCACCCGGTCTGAGAATTGAACTCACAAGGCCAATGCTCTAACCACTAAGCCATGTGCCTCCACATATATATATATATATATATATATATATATATATATACACACATACACACACACACACATACACACACAGAGGTATCCACAGTAAGTTGTGGGGTCTATTCTCGATGTAATCCATATGTTGAAAATGTTGTAGGTTAAGATAAATAACGAAAAACAATAAAACGTTAAAAGGAAAACAGAGTCATGATATAAGTTAAAACAATGAAATAAAAAAATCAAGTCATTAGAGATATACTTCACTGCTTTACGATCGTTTCTAGATGATGATAATACATTGTAGCTATACCCCGTTATTGATCTATGTAGGGTTAGTTACAAAATATCAGATAAAGAGAATATTTACTTACATGCATATCACCGGCTGTTTTCAAAAGCAATAATAATTTTATTCAATAACAATTTTATTCAGAATTAGTAGTATGTTAGTATCATGTCCTTATTTGGAGAGTGTTGAAGAACAAACGAATCAAATTGTTGTTATTCATCATCATCATCATCATCATCGTTTAACGTCCATGTTCCACGCTAGCATGGGTTTGGATGGGAATTTTTCCACTTGAGGCAAGATTGGTTGTCTTGCTCGTATAGGACTGTCTGGCGGGTTTTCTACGGCTGGATGCCCTTCCTAACACCAACCACGTTTACAGTGTGGACTGGGAGGTTTTTACCGTGTTACATACACGGCCACATTACATCATGGACTGTGTGTTTTTTTGTTGTGACACCTACACGACCTCATTTGTTTCGGACTGGATGTTGTGGCACCAACATAACTTTACATTGAAAGGGGTGGTGTGGATCGGGTGGGGGAGGTGGGACGGGGTGTATTTTTCTTAGAGGTGCCTACTGACTGTAGGTTTCGCTTTGTACTTAGGCAAGGCGGGTCTTCTGTATTACTGTGTGGCGCCAAAGATCTCGGTCCAGTGACATTGTCTTGGAGAGGTGTAAGCGTGTGAGGTCGGAATTTATCAAGTCGCCCCAGGTTTTTCTGACGTCTTTCATGTGCATCACGTGACCGTACCAATGTAGTCTTCTCTCGAGTAAACAACATCTGATCCCTCTTATTCCTAATTTCTCCCTTAGTTCTTTTATGCTTTGCCATTCACGTATATTACTATTACACATCCAGCGGAGCATGCTAGCTTCATTCCTCTCCAGTCTGCGTATATCCTCTGCACACAATGCCCAGGTCTCACTGCCATGTAACATTGATGTTCGTATGCAGGCATCATACAGCCTGCCTTTCATTTTTAGAGAGAACCCTTTAGCGGCCAATAGTGGTATAAGCTCTCTGAACTTTTTCCATCCCGTTCTTACTCTAGCTACTGTACTTTCAGAGCACCCTGCCCCACTGTTGATTTTGTCACCCAGGTAACGGAAGGTATCCACTATTTCTATAGAACCATCTGTGCAAAGGAATGAGCTAGTATTCTGTGGGCACTTGCTGCTACTTATTGCACCAGAGCACCGGCCACATATAAAATCTATGTTCTTAGTTAGCTTACCTGTGATCCAACTACATCTTTTATGCACCCATACTTTGCATTTGGGACATAAAAGGAGTTTCTGCCTACTCCTTTCCTACACACTGAGCAGATGGGACCGGTGCCCTATTTTCCTTCCTACAAACTAGAACTTTAGTCTTAGACAGGTTAATTTTAAGGCCTTTTGATTCTAAGCCATGCTTCCATGTTTGGAATTTCTTCTCTAGTTCGGCCATTGATTCAGCTATGAGCGTTAGATCATCTGCGTATAGGAGTTCCCATGAGCAGCCGGTCTTGAACTCCTCTGTTATAGCCTGAAGGGCAATAATAAATAGTAGGGGGATAAGAACGGAGCCCTGATGAACACCAACTTTTACGCTAAACTCTTCACTATATTCGTTGTTAATTCTAACCTTGCTGACTGTTTCTTTATACATGGCTTGTATAGCTCTCACAATCCATTCATCAACACCTAGTTTTCTAAAAGCCCACCAGATAATGGAGCGGGTGACTCTGTCAAAGGCTTTCTCCAAGTCAACAAAAGTTAAGTATAGGGGTCTACTTTTAGCTAAGTACTTCTCCTGTAGTTGTCGCACAATGAAAAAAGCGTCTGTGGTACTTTTACCTGACACAAACCTGAACTGCATTTCATCTAGATCAATTCGCTCTGTGATTAGTTGCGCTATTACTTTTTCTGTGACCTTCATGACCTGGTCGATTAATTTAATGCTTCTATAGTTACCCCTATCTAGGGCATCTCCTTTACCCTTGTAGCAGTTAATGATGATGCTGCTATGCCAGTCCTTCAGAACGACTCCATTCTGTATGACTTGGTTTACTATCCGGGTGACCATAGTGTGTCCCACCGTTCCAGATGCTTTCAGCATTTCAGCAACTATTTCCGAAGTCCCAGCCGCCTTACCCGTCTTCATATCTTTGATTGCCTTACTTATTATACTACCTTCAACTAGCACTGCTGGTCCCTCTATCGGATCGATGTGGGGGAGACTGTCTTTCTTCCATTTATTCTCCTCATTTAGTAGCCTTTCGTAGTGACACTTCCAAGCTACCTTTTTATCAGCATCAGTGATGGCAAGTACACCATCATCATTAAGGACATACTTCTCCCTGACAATATCACGGTTTTCCTTGACACATTGCCTAGCAATAATGAACACCTCACATTTTTGGTCCTCGCATTGTAGAACATGCTTGAACTTTCTTTCCTCTGCTTCCCTTCTTGCAAAGTACACTTGTCTCCTATCTTCCCTCCTGGCCACTTGATAGTCTTCTCTACTTCCCCCATCCCGCCCTAATTTCCAAGCCTGCTTTTTGGCCTTAATTGACCCCTCCACCTTACTGTTCTACCACCATGTTACTCTCCTCCTGCCTACAGGCCTGCTCCAGCCACAGACTTCGTCTGCCGCCATCAGCAGGTTTGCTTTCAGGAATTCCCACTGTTCCTCTATATTGTACGACTCTAATTGCTCTTCCTTACTGTCAAATGCATCAAGTAATATGCTTTGAAATTTATTACTGGCTATGGGGTACTTTAGCTTCCATATTTTTCTCCTGAGGATAGTCCTCCTCTGTTGTCGAGTACGTCTTGTCCTGACTATGAGGTCGCTGACTATGAGGTCGCTGACTATGAGTCTATGTTGGGAGGTGCATTCTTCATGGGGGAGGGATTTAGTGTTTACAACAGACACTCTATCACGTCTTCTAGTAAGGATATAATCTATCTGATCTATAGGTGATCAAGTGATTATCTCGTTTTTTGAAGTTAGTGTTACAGATAGTTAGGTTATTTGCGTCACAGAATTCCAGGATTCTCGAGCCTTTCCCATTTCTAGTACCAAACTCATAGCCTCCATAGATTCCGTCATAGCCATCACAACGTTGTCCAACATGACCATTTAGGTCACCAGCAATAATTATGTAGTTATTGTCGGTTATTTGGGAGGTAGTGAGCATCAATGTCTCATAGAATCTGTCTTTTATAACGCCAGGCAGTCCGGATTGGGGTGCGTACGCAGATATTACTGTCACAGTAGTTCTATTTAGGACAAGTCTTATTTTAATTATTCTGTCTATTTACGTCTATTATCTTATCTACCCATTTGTCTACTAACATGATTCCTACCCCACCCAGCCCATTGTCATTTCCTACCCAGTTTTTTACCCATAATGAATCTAGCAGACCCACCCCTCCACCTGTTTGGTGTTATTATTGTTAGTTGTGGGGTGGGCCAAGGGGGTGGGTAGGTGAAAAGGAGGAGTGTGTTAGTGATGTTAGTGGGGGATGTGTGTGTGAGGGGGGGGACACAGGGCGGTTGAAGGCTAAAGGAATAGGGGTGGGGAGTTCAGGCCGGGGTGTGTGGGGGTCTGTAGGGTGAAGGTGGTGCGTTGTTTGACCGTGAGGCGGGTGATATATATATATACATATATATATCATATATATATATATACATATATAAAATTGAAAAAGTGAAGAATAACATGGTTAACAGTACAAACAAGGAAATTTATTTACAGTCTAACAATTGTTTCCATGATAGAGATGTCTAGACATTGCTAAACACTGAAGGTAGTGGCACTCAATTTAAATACATGCAACCTCATGATTTCGTCAGAGACTAATAGAAAATACAAAATATATGTGTAACGGTAAATTTATAAATTCAAATTAGCACATCAATAATGATATTAATAATAAAGATATATAAAGGAAGGAGGACAGATGGAAAGGAGGGGGGGGAGACCATTAGAAAAGAAAGACCTATTAGTCTCTGACGAAATGATGGAGGTTGCATGTATTTTAAATTGAGTGCCACTACCTTCAGTGTTTAGCAATGTCTAGACATCTCTATCATGGAAACAATTGTTAGACTGTAAATAAATTTCCTTGTTTGTACTGTTAACCATGTTATTCTTCATTTTTCAATTTTATCACTCCAAGATATACATACATGGGAATACAAGTGAAGTCATTAACTCGCCATCCACATAAACCTCTTGTTGAATCACACAACGCCGTACGCTTAAACTATCCATGATAAGTAGTTTTCACAAGCTCTTATCGGATTACCTTTAACGATATATTGTTTTCCTCTATATACATATATATATATATATATATCATATATTCAAACAATATTTTTAAATTTATTTTAAGAAATTGTTTGAATTTTACTTGCTCCGCTTATCTCAATATTACAGTTCTGGTATGTCAAATTAATACCATGGAACAACCACTGTATCATAGACACCCTATGTATTTCCAGGGGTACTTAGTACCTGTGGGGATATTAATCTCCTTTTATATTTTCTCCGTTATGTAGAGAACAAATCTGTTGTTTTATTTAGTTGCTATTTTTAGTGGCGTGATAGACAACACGTCTATGTTTACTTCCTGCTTCTACTAAGGGCTGGTTCATGCATAGGTCAAGTTTACGGCCTCATTCGATCCTGTGCTAGCTGGCAGGTGGGACTATATTTTGCCGTTCTTGGGACTTCTGTCCTAGGAAAGGAGAATGCTCTCTGATGATCCGAACATTTCCATTGGAGATCCCTAGGATCTCTAATCTTTTGTAAGGTGAAACCGTCGGTAAAAGCAAATGGATTAGGTAAATATTTAAATTTATTTTTTATTTATTTTAAGAAATTGTTTGAATTTTACTTGCTCCGCTTATCTCAATATTACAGTTCTGGTATGTCAAATTAATACCATGGAACAACCACTGTATCATAGACACCCTATATATTTCCAAGGGTACTTAGTACCTGTGGGGATATTAATCTCCTTTTATATATATATATATCATCATCATCATCATCAACGTTTAACGTCCGTGTTCCACGCTTGCATGGGTTTGGACGGGGGTAGTCCCACTTGAGGCAAGAGTGATTGTCTTGCTCGCATAGGACTGTCTGGCAGGTTTTCTACAGTTGGATGCCCTTCCTAACACCAACCACATTTACAGTGTGGGTCTGGGAGGTTTTTACCGTGTTGCCTACACGGCCACATTACAGCGTGGACTGTGTGTTTTTTTGTCGTGACACCTACACGATCTCATTTGTTTCGGCCTCGATGGCGCGGCACCAACATAACTTTACATAGAACGGGGTGGTGTGGATCGGGTGGGGGTGGTGGGACGGGGTGTATTTGTTAGAGATGCCTACTGGCTGGAGTAGGTTTTACTATATATTTAGGTAAGGCGGGTCTTCTCTGTTACTGAGTACCGCCAAAGGTCTCGGTCCAGTGACATTGTCTTGGAGAGGTGTAAGTGTGTGATGTCGGAGTTTATCAGCTCGTCCCAGGTTTTTCTAGGTCTGCCTATTCCGTGACTACCGTCTATCTTTATTGCCCTGCACTTTGTTATACAGCTATCGACTTTCATGCGCATCACGTGTCCATACCAACGTAGCCTTCTCTCGAGTAAACAACATCTGATCCCTCTTATCTCTAATTTATTCCTTAGTTCGTTTATGCTTTGCCGTTCACGTATATTACTGTTACACATCCAGCGGAGCATGCAAGCTTCGTTCCTCTCTAGTCTGCGTATATCCTCTGCACACAATGCCCAGGTCTCACTGCCATGCAGCATTGCTGTTCGTATGCAGGCATCGTACAACCTGCCTTTCATTTTTAGTGAGAACCCTTTAGCAGCTAATAGTGGTATAAGCTCTCTGAACTTTTTCCAACCAGTTCTGACTCTAGCTACAGTACTTTCAGAGCACCCTCCCCCACTGCTGATTTTATCGCCCAGGTAACGGAAGCTGTCCACTATTTCTATAGAACCCTCTGCGCAATTGAAAGAGCTAGTAGTTTGTGGGCACTTGCTGCTACTTATTGCACCAGAGCACCGGCCACATGTAAAATCTATGTTCTTAGTTAGCCTACCTGTGATCCCACTACATATATATATATATCATATATCATATATATATATATATGTATCATCATCATCATCATCATTTTACATCCACTTTTCCTTGCTTGCAAGGGTGGGACAGGAACTGATTCTGGTTTGATTTCTACAGCTGGATGCTATATATATATATAGATAAGTTATTCTGGGTTCAATCGGGGGTAACCACAGTAAGTAAGGTACTCAATACATAGCAGAGTATAAATGTTTTAATATAGAAAAGCTTCTACAGTCCTGTAGAAGCTTTTCTATATTAAAACATATATATATATATATAAAAATATATATATATATATATATATATACATGATATATATATATGAAATATATATCTAGGACGGGTAAAATTTCCGAGATCCATGGACGAATTCTCTCCAGCGGTCTCTGTCCCTCATTATCACTGCCATGTCCCATGTCTCCAAGAGACCAGTGTCTGTCCTTAGAGCATTAACATATGTTAACCTCAGTCTTCCTCCTCCAGGGTGTCCATGCAGGGTCTCCCACAGGAGCACTGAGTGCAGTCTCAACTCTGGATGTTGGTGAGCATGTCCAACTAACCTCAGTCTCCTCTGTGTCACTTTCGAGCAGACTTTTGGGAGGCTCCCGTTCAGCTCTGAGTTCTTCATCCTCAGTGTATACTGATTAAGACCTGTACTGATACCGTCATGAAAAGAGACCAAGAGGACATCACAAGATGAACTAATTGCAGACAATTGACAGGGATCTGAAAGCTGTCAACAAAAGCTGGAACAATGTATTGATAGATGCGACTAACTGCAATCATTGGAGCACTTTAGCTACCTCATAATATGGGAGCTTCTAAGCTAAACTAAGCATTTAATACTGTGTGTGTCAAGTTTTGAGTAGGTACATGGTATCCTTGCATGTCATAAGAGGTGACTAAAACAACTGGTACCAGGAAGAGCATCCAGCCACGAAACATTACTTTAAAATGTTTCCCATGAGTATGAAACCTGCCATCAGGGCTAACCCTTGCTTTCACTCGGAAAATGGTTTTAAATGTTTGCTGATGTTGTACTTTCATTGCCAGTTCCTCAGTTGGCAGGAGAGAACATACATCTTGTGCAGATTCCAATTCTCTTTTTATAACTAGATATCTCAGTATTATTGCAACATTATATCAATTCCTAAGACATTCACAAAAGAAATACCAAAAAATTGCCATCAATATTTCAAGTAAATATTAGTAACAGAGTTAGTGATGGATGTTGTGAAGAGAAATTGAATGAGATAGCTGGGTGGTGTGTTGAGGAAAGATGAAAGTAACTGGATGATAGGAATAGAACCAGTGATGAATGTTATGAAGAGAAATGGAATGATATGGCTGGGTGATGTGTTGAGGAAAGATGAAAGTGACTGGGTGAGATGAGTTTTAGAAATGAAGAAATAAATGCAGAAGGAAATAGAAAAAAAAGAAAACCTGGGAAAGACATGGCTAAACATGATGGCATTAATATAAATGAAAGCCAAGGGGTTAGTAAAAGGAGATGCAAGTGATAGAACACAGAGGAGAAGCTTGTCGTGGAGCCCTGCAAGGTTAATCTCTGCATTAGCAGAGAAAATTGCCTTAAAACACATGTTGTTGTATTTCAAGTAAATGTTTCAATTTTCAGATCTGTTCACATTGTGAGTAGAAGTGAAAATAAGATTAAAAAGAAAAGATATGCATGTCATATAGAGAAAATATATGAACAGTCACTTAATAGAATAAAAAAAAAAATTGTTTTTCAAGGATTGGAGATGGAGTATATAACGATCACTTGTGAATGAATATTTATTTAATCTTTGAAATGTATAAAACAACCACATCACCACCAATGCCACCATAACCACCACCATCACTACCACCACGACCACGACCACGACACCACCACCACCATCATCACCACCACCATCATCACCACCACGACCACCACCATCACCAGTACTGCCACCGAAACCACTACCACTGTCATCATCACCACTGTCACCACAACCACTACCACTGCCATCACCACCACTGCCAACACCACAAACACATGACCATCATCAATGCCGGCTCCACCACGACCATCACTGCCACTAAAAAAGCTGCAGCACTACTGCCATCACCAACAACTGCCACTATCAAAGCTGGCCCCATTACTGCTATCACCCCCAACACCACTGTCCCACAACCACCATCAATGCTGTCACCACCACCACCACTGCCATCACTACCACAACCACTAACAAATCTACCACTGCCACTGTCACCCCCCACTAACCATGCTAGTAAAGGTGAAGGAGGAAAACCATGATACTTTAAGCACTGAGGGCCATCAGTGTCAAAACCTGATGCATTTTAGCATGGTGTTAAGATGGAGGATTAAAGGTGGAGAGAATGTTAAAAAATATGACAACTTATCAGAAATAAAAGAAAACTTATCTTGATATGTTAATGTTATGTGGTTACATATGTGTATGTGTGAATCTATTGTGTGTGTGAATATTATGAGAATATGGTGTGTGTGTGTGTGTGTGTGTGTGTGTGTGTGTGTGAATATTTGAGCATATGTTGTATGTGTGGATATGTGAGTATATGGTGTGTGTATGCATGAATGCTATGTGAGAATATGGTGTGTGTGTGTGTGTGTGTTTGTGTGTGCGTGTGTGAATATGTGAGCATATGTTGTATGTTCATGTGTGAGTGTAAATATATGAGTATATGGTAATATGTGAGTGTATGTGAATAATATGTGAGAATACTGTGTGTGTCAATAAGTATATGGTTTATGGGTTTTTATGAATATTGTGTGAATATATGATTTTGTTTAAGAAGATCTGTTATTTCTAGAACATCAAATTATCATATAGAGGTCCTTTCATTACAAGGTGGAGTTTAGCATTCAGGTAAATATACATGTAAATTTAAAAAAAAACAATTACATTTCTCAGAGGTCTGGCTACCTATTCTTCTCAAATTAAACTGTGGCATGTGGAATGAAGTGTCTTGTCTCGATAAATCACCTACAGTGGATTTAAAATGATTATCCATAAACTATTATCCACTAAATTATTTTGTCTATAAATATCGATCTAAAATGAGATTGTTGTTGTTCTGTCCCTGTAAGTCAACTACTGCTAGTGCAACAAAAAATGCAGCCAGACAGAAAACCAAGCTACAATTTGGATTGTATAAGTAAGACATGGTCACCTGACATATCTATACTCACAACATTCCAACGTATCTAACCTATACCATCATGGAAAATAGATGTTAAACAATGATGATGATGATGTGATGACATATGTATATATAGATATACACAGACATAAACGTGCACACACAAACATGCCCTGAAGGAATGGGATTTTGAGATTAAGATTTAAAAAGAGAAAAGATGTAGAATACAAAAGTTCTATTCTATTGACACTTTAAAAATCTTGTATATATTTTCTGTTGTTATTAATGGCATTCTATCAACAACTCAAACGATTTTTCAATGCCAAATGAGATTTATAGAATGCAAATGGACTTGACATTTCATTTTAGTGGTTGTTTCTACTTTCTTTTTCAAATGATTATCTCCATCACTAAAGGTGTAATTTTAAACAATTAACCCTTTTCCTTACTGTATTTCTAATAGAAGACATTGCTTATGATTTTTAAATCATTTTGAAAAATAATTAAGAATTTTGGGGTGATTGAGTAATATAACTTACTCGTTATTAATCTGGTATTTGGAATATAAAATTCTTACATAAAATTATGATAAAATGTTTTAAGATAAATATAAACACTTTAAAATAAACAGTTTTGTATCATAGGACTATGGAATGAAAATTTATATCTATCATCTTAATTACTATTAAGTATTCAAGCAATAGGTGTTCCCGTGTATTTTTCTCATCATTCATTAAATCCTTTAAATATAAACGACCTAAAATTCTTCCTGGTTGTATGTCACATAATAGTCCTTTTTTAAAGTGTTTATATTTATATAATATATATAATATATATAATTTTCTGTAAGAACCTTTATTAAGTAATGTTCCAGACATCAAGTTAATAATGAGAAAGTTAGTTATATTACTAAATCCCTCCAAATTCTTGATTATTTTCAAAGTTATTTGAAAGTCATAGGAGCATCTTTCATTAGAAACCAGCATCTTGATTACTTTATCCATGGCAAGTTTTTACTGATGCTAACTCATATTTTCAGTATGGTAGAGATTCACTGACTTAACAGAATTTTGGAGACAAAGACATACATAAACACACAAACAATAGGCTTTCACATAATTTCCAACTAACAAATTCACTCACATGGCAATGGCCAGCCAGAGGCTAAATCAGAAGATACTTCCCCAAAGTGCAATGCAGTGGTATCAAACACAAATGTATATGCTTTAGAAATCTCTACACCACTCAGACATAATTACATATAGTAATGAAAGGATTTAGTCAAAGAAAACAATAATTTGAAGAGTTATGGCATATTATATGGCCAGTATATTTCAAGAATTTTTCAATCCCTTCATTTTATATAAAAGATTTCTGAAGTGTATTTGTTTAGTAAGTGATTTTATCTGAGACTATATGTAAAAACTGAAACAACTACATCATGGAAGAGACAGCCATTTAAAAGTACACAGAAACTGTTGCATTTACAGTGCAAGAAGGTATTTCATTCATCTCCATAGCAAATATTGTATTGATGAATTTTATCTCACTATATTCTCTTTCAGCATCCTATTGTCTCCAGCCACAGGCATGCAGTTGTTGTAAATTTTGAACACCAACGTTTTTTATTT
The DNA here is from genome assembly GCA_964016885.1 of Eledone cirrhosa. Taxonomy (NCBI): domain Eukaryota; kingdom Metazoa; phylum Mollusca; class Cephalopoda; order Octopoda; family Eledonidae; genus Eledone; species Eledone cirrhosa. The sequence goes on along the minus strand of OZ024741.1, from coordinate 113,581,953 downwards.
TGGGGTTACAGATAACAAAATTTACTACAACAACACCACAAAATAATATATATATATATGAAATAATATATATATATTATGTAAGGAATAATCAGGTGAGCCCTGATGATTTCTTATGAATAAAACAGTTCTAACTCTGTAGAAGTCCTTTCTATAATATTTACTAGCAGTGGTACCCGGCGTTGCACGGGATAAGGTATTTTGGAACGCGGGCCGCCAACATACCTAATCGTGGAAAAACTGCATGCCTGGACAATATGTAAAGAAAATAAACCGAATACTCTAATGGCAGGATAATCTTTAAGATTTTACTCGATGAAGGAGGAAAAATGCAGGTTTTCACCTAATGCAGACCCTAGGGGATGTGCATAATATGCCTTGAAATTTCGGGAAAATCGGCTAGACTTAACGCCTCAAAAGAGCCCTAAAAAGCTGAAAAAAATTAAGTTTTTCACCTAATGCGGGCCCTAAGCCATAAAAAAGTTGGATTTTCTTTGCTCACGGTATGAAGAAGAGACTGACTAATACTTAGTTACAATTTCAAAGAAATCGGTCTGACTTAACGCCTAAAAAAAACCCTAAAAACCTGAAAAAACGCAGTTTTTCACCTTACGTGGACCCAGGGGATCAAAAAGTGGATTTTATGTGCATAACACTCCCTGAAACATAAGTAATACACATGTAAGTTTGAAAAAGGTCGGTTGGGTATTTCTCGAATTTTAGGGATTCAAACTCACTGACACACACACACACACACACACACACACACACACACATCCTCAGGGAAGTGACGTAATGCAGACATCCAGACATCCAGACAGATATTATAAGGGCGCGACGTTATATGTATGTATCTATCTAAAAAGAGAAAGACTAAGAATTATAGAGAGAGATCGCTAAATCGCCTAATGCGGTCCCTAGGGCTTTGAAAATTTGAAATTCTTTTTGCTCAGTACACTCCCTGAAACATAAGTATTACATGTGTAAAGTTTGAAAACAGTCAGTTGGGTGTTTCTCGAGTTTTAGGGATTCAAACTCACACACACACACAGACAGACATCCTCAGTTTTATATATATAGATATGTATATTAAAAGAAATCATCATGATTTTCCTGATGATTTCTTATAAATGAAAAGGTTCTAATCCTGTAGAAATAATATATTCAAACATATCATTATGTCGAACTCCAATCAAAGAACTAAACAAAGAAACCGAAGAACCCTATTTAAGATTTAAGTGCAATCCAGCTAATTTAAAGAAAGAATTAAAAACTAAATATAAAATGATTGTCACTAATTAATCCTTACTGACAGTTTCTAACTAATTACCTCTGAGAAATCCTGACTATGTAAAAATTATTCTTCAATAAGCTTCAACTGAAATTGTTGTTAGCCCAATCAGTTATTTCACTCTCTAAGTCTACTATATTGAGAATTAAATTTTAATCTATTAAAGATCTTAACATTCTCTCAATTATTAAAATTGTTTACACATGAGCTATATCACTACAACCACTACCATCATCGTTATAACCACCATCATCATTTAATGTTTCTTCTTCTTTGCTGCCATTGGTTAGAAAGGTTGCCACAAACCAAGTCCCCTAAGATGAGTCAGGATCAACATCTTATATACGTCCCAGTTTTGGCATGGTTTTTACAGCTGGATATCTTTACTATCACCAACTGCTTTACAGGGTGTACTAGGTGCATGTTATTGTGACACTAGGGAGGTTGTCATGTTCTTGACACAACTGAAGAGTCCTTTCAAACTGTTGAAGCCCTTCCTAACACAAACCACTTTACAAAGTGTACTGGATGAATTTTATCAGTGCACCAGCAACAAGGAGGTTCTACAGAAAAAAAAATTATTTCTTCCTTTAAATTTGGAGGGATTTAGTCATATAACTAGCTTCCTCCTTATTAAGCTAATATTTGGAATTATGATGGAAAGATTTTAGACAAATATAAATACTTTAAAATAAAGATTTTCATATCATAACACCAGGAGCAGTTAGAAGGCATTTGGTATTAAAAGGGTTAACCTTTTTATTATTAAGAAATACACTGTAAGTTTAATTTGCTTATGTTAAATGATTTTTTTATATATGTTTCAGGTTAAATTAAAATTATAAAATAAAGAGTAATACCTAAAGAAAATTATAAAAGTGCAATACAGTATAAAATTGTTAAAAAGTGGATTAAAGAGATTTATTGATACTGGATTTTCGCACCCTGAATAAAGGGTAAGTTGTGTTTTAAGCATTCGTCTCCAGGATGAAGCAGTGGAACTTGGTCAAGGAGGAAGTGTAGGTGACAAGTCAGAGAAGTCAACACAAACCTTTCTCAGGCTTTTACACTCTTAGGGATGGCCTCTGCTTCTGCCATGACGCGCCTGGACTTTTTGACGTTATTGGGGTGCCGTTTGTGCCCAAGGAGTGGCGGCTATTTATAGACAGCTCCTCCACAATGGAAACAAGTTCCCGACACTGCCCCTAGCACATTCAGTCTGCCTGAAGGAAGATTACTACAGTGTAAAAGTCCTCTTGGAAGCTCTGCAATACAACCAGTACAATTGGGAAATCATTGGAGACTTCAAGATGGTGGCTTTCCTGCTTGGACTCCAAGGAGGCTTTATCAAATTCCAATGCTTCCTCTGCCTTTGGGACAGCAGAGCCACCTCTGACCACTAGAAAAGAAAGAACTGGGAGCAGTGAACAGAATTTGTAGTTGGGACCTGGAACGTCATGTGGGAGCCACTGGTTGATCCCAGGATTGTGCTCATGCCGCCACTGCACACTAAGTTGGGGTTGATGAAGCAGTTTGTGAAGGCTCTCAACCAAGAATCAGCCGCTTTTAAGTACCTTCTTGAGTTCTTCCCCAAGTTATCTGAGGCCAAAATCAAAGGTGGAATTTTTGTTGGACCTCAGATAAAGAAGGTGTTTGAGTTACCGAGCTCTCCAATAAGCTCAATAGGATTGAGAGAACAGCATGGAACTGTTTCAAGGCAGTTGTTAAGGGCTTCCTGGGCAACTACAGAGCTGAAAACTACCAGCAACTGGTGCAGGATCTGATAAAGGCTTTTGGCGCCATGGGATGCAGGATGTCGCTTAAACTCCATATGCTGGACTCTCACCTGGAAAAATTCAAGGATAATATAGGCGCCTACTCAGAAGAACAAGGCGAACGATTCCACCAAGATGTGAAAGAGATAGAGCGGAGGTACCAGGGCCACTACAATGAAAAAATGATGGGGGACTATATCTGGGGGCTAGTGCGGGAATGCGACCTGGACTACAAGCGCAAATCCAGGAAATCCAGTCATTTCTGATGTGTATAAGTTGCTTTATAAGTGTTATTTGTTTTTACTTGTTTGCTTTTGATAAGCTTGTGTAATAAAATAAATATATACTCTGTTGATTTAATTATATGAACTGATAAATTTAAAAAAAATGTGTTTTTTCTTGAAAAATATGAACATTTTGAAATATCAAACTTCTGACCACAAATCCAAACTTCTGATTAAATAATAGTATATTTCCATAATAATGGGATATAATAAACTAGGAAATAATACTTATAACCTGGGAACAAAATATATCTAGCGATTTGAAGCTATAATCAAATATTTGAAGAAATTTAATCGAAAAACTCTTTTCTTAGTAAGCCAATGTTTAGAACATTACTTAACAACATTCTTAGATAAAATTATGATGGATGGTTTTAATATAAGTAAAAATTATTTTATATCAATCAGTTTTGTATCATAAATTCAAGTCAGTTTCAGATAGGTTGATACCAAAAGGGTTAAAGTTCTTAGCATTCAACACAGATGCCAATGAATTTAAACATTTTTTTCCTTCAAATACACTTATATTACAAAGGATGAGAGTAGTGGAATCGGGCAACTGGTAATGTGTCAGACAAAATGTAATGCATTATTTTGTTAACCCTTTCATTAACAATCTACCTGAAACTACCCCTGGTTTTGCAATACAAAACTGCTCCTTTTAAAGTGTTTTATTTATCTGAAAAGTTTCCATCATAATTTGATGTAACATCTTTGGTAAAGCTGTTCCTAACATGAGCTTAATAATGACAAAATTAGTTATATTACTAAATCCATGTAAATTCTTGATAATTTTCAAAATCATAGGCAGTGCCTTTCATTAGAAATATGTTAAGGAAAAGGGTAAAGTCAAAGAAAACAATAATTCAAAGAGATATAGAATGTTATTTGGCCAGTGTATTTCAAGAATTCTTCAATTTCATCATTTTATATAAATGATTAACAATTAATCACTTTACTAGATCCCTCCAATTATTTTTTTATTATTTTCAAAATGATTTGAAAATCATAAGCAGTGTCATAAGAAGTATTGTAACAAAGGGTTAAATCTCTTTACATTATAGGTTCAAATCCAATCAAGTCAATTTTGCTTTGTATCCTTTTTGAAATTGTTAAAATAAAGTAGCTGTCAAGTAGTGGAATCAATTTAATCAACTATTCTATCTCCTTAAATGTATCACCTCACACTATGCCATAAATTATATTACAAGATATGCCAGATGGTGAGTTATTATCCTTCCTACATAACAATGCCAATATTTATACATGAAATTCTCAATAACAAACATTGTAGTGCGACATTCATTTATATTTATATTTCTGGATATATATCTAACAGATTAATAATTCTAAAAGACACTTCATTAAGATGAATCACGAGTGTGAAATAAGCTGCCTTTTAACCATTTAACCAAGCTGGTCACTAAATCTATAAAAATAATTTTTTTTCTAATATAAGCACAAGGCCAGCAATTTGGAAGAAGAGGAAGCTGGTTATATCGACACCAGAACTGAAAGGGTATTTTATTTTATTGAAACTGGAAGGCAATGTTGACCTTAGTGGGATTTGAACTCAGAACGTAAAGAGCTGAAACAAATGATGCAAAACATATTCTCTAATATCCTAGCAATTCTATCGATCTACCACCCTTAAATCTAAAAAGATATTTGTTTCTGATTTAGGCACAGAGCCAACATTTTTTTTTTTTGTGGGGGAAAAGTCCATTAAATTAACCATAGTTCATTACTGCTACTTTATTTAATTGACCCCGAAAGGCTGAAAAGCAAGCCTAACTTTCCCAGGGTTTGAACTCATAACTATATGCCACAATGCATGTGCCTGACACTTTACTGATACTGCCAATCTACAAAAAATTAATAATGGTTTCTAATTTAGGCACAAGGCCTGCAATTGAGGAGAGAGCAAGTTAGATTACATCAACTCCAGTATTTGACCTCATACTTTATTCTATTAACTCCAGAAGGATGAAAGGCAAAGCTAACCTCGGCGGGATTTGAACTCAGACCATAAAGGTTCATAACTCTATGCTGCAAAGCATGGTGTCTGACGCTCTACCGATAATAATAACTGTTATAATAATTGTTTCTACTTTAGGCACAAGGCCAGCAAATACCCAGTGCATTACTGGTACTTTATTTTATCGACCCCATAAGGATGAAAGACAAAGTTAACCTCGGTGGGATAATAATAAAGCAGTATAGTTAATATAAAGCATTGTGAGATATGTGCTAAATGATAACAACTTCAGAAAGTCAGTACAAAGTGAATAGAAATATATATAAAGGTGGTGTTGGAGTAAAGAATGACAAATAAAACAAAACAAATAAATTTGTTTTTTAATGAAAAGAAGATATTTTCCTTGAAATATCATAATGAAATATATTGGGCAAAAAATATTATGTCCAGCAATTGAAAATGTTGAATCTCAGCTATGGAATGCCTAGTCTCCCATGTTGTAGTTGTTTCTGACAGATGGACCATCTGACCAGTGAAACATGATCTTTCCACAAGAAGGGAAGAACAGATGCTCAAATCTGGTCAGAAGAGGACTAGAACAACATAAAGCCAGCAGTTTGTGGAGTTAGACTGTAATGCTGGAGAGTAACCATGGCAATAACCACAACAGTTATACATTCTAAATAAAAGCAACAAATTTGATTTGTCTGTCTATGTATGTAAGTATGTATGTATGTACGTCGGGTCACTCTTGAGTTCTACTGGTAACATGTAACCCAGTCAACCTGTCACATGGTTGGGTTGTCGGCGACTAAACCAACAACTCCACCAAGTTTACTTGGTGAGGAGGGTGATTTTGGACACCCTGCAGGACAAAAAACAAAACTTGACAAGGGCAGAAGGACTCATAAAAGTCAATGGCCATCCAAAAGTGTATAAATATGTATATACATATGTATATATGCATGTATGTATATATGTATATACATGTATTCATATGTGTGTATATGTGCGGAGACATAAAAATAATCGGGCTGGATGCTCAATCGCACGGTTAAACCACTGGGAGTGAAGAACCCCTAGCCTTTGTCAGGGCATCTCAGGAAACTGGGATAACTTTGATATAAAACCTGTGGCTCAGTAGTTACTGATGATGTTGATCTTTTCTTCTTTTCGGGTTATAGCTACTGTCACTCAAAGAGTGAGATTGGCTCACTTTAAAAAAAATATTTACACATGGGCATTGCACGATAGAATTAATTGATAATTATTAATAATGTTATATTGTGCAATGGCCATACTCGATAATGAGGGGGCAACCATCATGCATACATGCATGCATACATGCATGCATATATGTATGTGTATGTATGTCTGTATGTGTGTATATGTGTGTGTATGTGTGTGTATGTGTGGTTGTATGTATGCATGTAGACTGCATTAAAAATGATCTGAATGCCTTTGGTTTCAACATCTTAACATGGCACAAACTAATTGCAGACCACTTGCAGTGCCTGGAGAAAGTCTAAAGTCTGTCTTAAGCTATTTAAGGCATGTTAGGCTGGTGCTTATCCCTGTTTCGTGGCGTGAATGACTGGGAGTACAAGAGACCCCTCTGGACAGGATGCCAGACCATCACAGGGCTTAACCCTCTGCTATTGCTGGTACTCATTTTCTGCTGAGTATACTGGAGCAATGTGAAATGAAGTGTTTTGCTCAAGAACACAACATGCAACCCAACACAGAAATCAAACCCGCGGCGTCATGATAGTAAGTCCAGCACCTTTACCACTAGGCCGTGCGCCTGGAGGAAGTAGACAAAAAATGGCTGAATTCTTTCAAAGGTGGAACTTGTCTAGTAAGTGGAAAGGTGCCAAAGAAGATGTCATAATGTGTGTCCCTATCGTCAATAAGGACAGGAACAAGATAAAAATGTATTCATGAATGCAGCTATCTATCTATGCATGCATGCATCTATCTATTTATATATGTGTGTCTAAGTATGTATCCATCTATCTATGTATATATATATAAATATATATGTATGTGTGTATGTTTGCATGTATGTACATATATATGTATGTGTGTATATATATATATGTGTGTATATGCATGCATACATATATAGTGCAGTCTTCTTTCACGTACACTACATCTGATTCCTCTTATAACAGCTTTTCTCTCAGTTTATTCATGCTTTGTCATTCATGCATATTAATTTGTGCATCCATCAAAGTATTTTCACTTCATTTCTTTCCAGCTATCACATATCCTCTGCCTCATCACACAGGCATCATAACACTGGCCTTTCATTTGTAGAGAGAAACCTTTTGTTGTTAACAGAGGTTGTAACTCCCTGAACGTTTTCCATCCTGCTCTTATTACTATGCTCTTAGAGCATCTCCTCCACTATTAATTAGATCATCTAAGTAGCAGAAGCTATCAACCACTTCTACAGATCCTTCACTGATGTTCTTACTATCAACTGTCCCTATGCATCTGCTACATTCAATGCCTAACTTTTCTGTTAGTCTGACTCTTATTCTACTAAACTTCTTATGTACCCAAGATTTACATTGTGTACATGATACAGAGTTTCTACCTACTTCTTTTCCACATATTGGGAAAAGCTACTTCCCTGATGGGGTGAGGGTCCTGTCTTCTTTCCTACCTATCAAACTTTGGTTTTTCCAAAATTTACTCTAAACCCTTTTAATTCTGATTTAGCTGCCTGAAATTGCCCCCGGTTCTACCATAGAAACCATTTGTTTTAAAGTATTTATATTTATCTAAAAACCTTCTATCATAATTTTAAAGTAAGATGCAAACACTAGCTTAATGATGAGAAAGTTACATTACAAACTTTTTTCACATTCTTGATTATTTTTAAAATGATCTGAAAATCATAGGCAATGTTTTTATGAGAATTATGGTCATGAAAGGGTTAAAGTTAAGATATGTTATTTGATTGAACACTCTGAATTATCTTTAAACTATACTGGTTGAAATAACCTCAATGTAACTTACCTTGTGGAATTACATAAAGAGAGAGAAATAACAAAACTGAGAACTGTTTATTAGACTATAACAAAGACATTCTGGCTAGGATATAGATTTCAAGAACCTTCTCATAACATTACTTGAAAGATGCTGATTTAGAATTGGTCAGGAATACAAAGAGACATACTGGCTGGCAAAAACATTTCTAAGAACACAGGAAGTTCTTTTGCCAGAAAATAGCCAAATATGGCAAAGGATCAAAAAACTACACAGTGAAAGAAAGTAAAGTTTTAGAAACATGTATTTCATGTGTTTGAGGTCTGTAAGTCCAAACTTTAGCAAAAAGCATATAAATTAAGAAAACAGAATATAAAAGACAATTACAAAGCAGTGATAACTGTTACAAATAATTCTGTTTTATGAAGTCTTGTTTGTTACAAAATTGTAATTTGTTTTCATATACACAACACACAAACATGGCTAAATGTTTAACCCTTTCATTACTATATTTCAAATGAAAGATACAGCCAATGATTTTCTCACTATTGTGAAACTTTAAGTAATGCAGTTCTAAGTCAAATATTTATACAAACAAACAAATATAAATTTTATAAAATATATTTATCTGTCTGTTTACACTTTTATATCATCATCATGTTTATATGATCTGTCAGGCTACATCAGAGGAATTTCAAACTGGTTGTCTATGAGAACTCCCATATGCTGATAACAGAAATGATAGACCTATAGATGTGTTAGTATTGGTGCCATGATAAGATTCTAAAGTCCAGTCTATAAGGTGCTTGGCATAAGGAAGAGCATCCAACTGTGGAAACTATGTCAAAATATGGACTGTAAGGATCAAGATGAGGCAGCTTCGACACATCTAGTTATGGATTTTGACATCCCATCCAACCCATGCCAGTTTGGAAAGTGGACATAAAACGATGATGGTGATATGTATACATACATACACACACACATATGTGTGTGTGTGTATGTGTGTGTATGACCATTTAGTATCCATTTTTCCATGCTTGCATGGGTAGACAGGTCATCCCACGTCGGGAGACAAGTCTTGCCAGAATTGACCATGCCGTACCTTGCACTGATATTTACATGTTCACACACATATACATATAAAAACATATACATATATCTATACACATATCCAATATTTATATGTATGCCAGACTTGTCTCATGATGTGGGTGACCCATCTAACCCATGCAAGCATGAAAAAATAGACATTAAATGGTGTTGATGATGATGATGATGGTGATGTACATATATATATATATATATATATATATATATATATATATATATATATATATATATATGATATATATGCAAAAGTTCAATTTAAAATTGTTGGGATACAACAATTAAATATTTTATAACTGATATAAAGCACTCGACAAGTTTTTGGAGTAGATATACGATATTAAATAAATGGAAACTATATTTATAAAACCATATTTATTTCATTATACATATTTCAGGGATACCAAATTAAAATATGGTATGCCTTCATCAGACAAAATACATATAAACATATATAAACAGTTTTATAAATAATTTTGACGTACCCTATTAGATGCAACCATTATTTTGGGAAGCTGTCTGGATAGCTTCCAAAAATAATGGTTGCATCTAATAGGGTACGTCAAAATTATTTATAAAACTGTTTATATATTGTATTTTGTCTGATGAAGGCATACCATATTTTAATTTGGTATCGCTGAAATATGTATAATGAAATAAATATGGTTTTATAAATATAGTTTCCATTTATTTAATATCGTATATGATATATATATATATATAATCATCATCATCATCATTTTACGTCTGCTTTTCCCTGCTTGCAAGGGTGGGATGGAACTGATTCTGGCTTGATTTCTACAGCTGGATGCCCTTCCTAACACCAACCTCATTTAGAGTGAGGGCTGGGTGCTTTTTTCCGTGACACCTCCACTAGCATGGGTTAGACGGGTTGTCCTGTTGTGGGCAGTGTCTGGTCGGCCTTGACTTGCTCATACAGGAACTGATTCTGGCTTGATTTCTACAGCTGGATGCCCTTCCTAACACCAACCTCATTTACAGTGAGTGCTGAGTGCTTTTTTGCTGTAGCACCCCCACGACCACTTTGCAGTGGGAGGGTGTGGGGGCATATTGTCTATATGCTTCAGCTTCGGCTTGTACCTGTGGTAGGTCGGGTACTCTGTATTACTGCGTGACGCCAGAGGTGACAGTCGTGTGTCATCGCCTTTGAGAGGTGTAATTGGGTAAGGTCGGCTTTTATCACCTCATCCCAGTTCTTATTAGGTCTCCCACTCCGCGGTTTCCATTGACTTCTAGTGCTCTGCACCTTTTTATGCAGCTGTCATCCTTCATACGCATCACATGTCCATACCAACGCAACCGCCTCTCCTGCACACATCATTTGATTCCTCTTATGTTCAGTCTCTCTCTCAATTCATTTAGGCTTTGCCATTCGCGTTTATTACTATTACACATCCATCGGAGCATGCAGGCTTCGTTTCTTTCTAATCTATGTAAGTCTTCCACCTTCAGCGCCCAGGTCTCACTACCATGTAACATTGCTGTTCATATACATGCATCATACAGTCTGCCTTTCATTTTGAGGGAAAAGCCTTTTGCAGCTAGCAGTGGCAGTAGCTCCCTGAACTTCTTCCATATATTCCTAGATGCGTGTGTGAGCACATAAAAATATAATCGTCATCATTTTACATGTGTGTATATATGTTTAAATGTTTATGTGCATTTACTTATATACTTACCTATCATTCTATGTATGTAAGCAAAATTATCTCTGTAGGGTATAATTCATAATTGGAATATGTCTGGAATAGAGTTTTATCTTATTGATTATAGTATAATAAATCTTTTCTTTTATTTATCTATTTCTTATACATTTCTTTAACGTTATAGCTGGTTGCTTATAAAAAAAAATATATATATTTAACATTTTCGTTGTGCAATCATATCTCTTGATGTTTAAGAAATAACTACTGATTGTGGTTTTAGAATTTAGAATTGGTGTTCACTGATACAAGTGGTTGGTTCAATGTAATCGATTCTTTATATTGTTTTGTTTGTTGGTCGTAATATATAGTTATGGCCTTGTCACATTGTTGTAAGTAGTTCTCTTCACAATTATAAAGTCTCAGGTTCAATCCCCTTGTGTGGCATATTGGGCAAGTGTCTTTCTTTTACTATAGCTTTGAGTAACATTTGTTAGACAGAAACTGTGTGGAAGCCTTTTATAAGGCTTGTACCTGTAATTGTTTACTGCTCTTAAAATACAGGCCTGAGCTTGTGAGTAAAATTGAGTACATTTAAACTGTGTGATCTGATGTCAGATTCCAGCTAACCCCAAAGTTCTCCCATGTCTTAACTTTGGATGCCTTTACCTCTTGTCATGAATCTTAGGTAAAAACCAAAAGAATATGATCGTGAACACAAGCAGCCAAAATGTGGTTTTTCTGAAGGTCTGTGGAGTAATGTTACTTGATAGAGTGCATAGCTCAGAGATCAGAGAGACATTTCAAGTTGAGCCGCAATTCTCCGAATTGAGAGATCACAGCTCCAATATTACAGACATTTGGTTAGAATGTCTCAGAAAAACATCTTGGGACAACCAAATGGCAGGAGAACCAGGGGTAGACACTGAGCAAGATGGTTGGATAACATTTAGGAGCTTGGCTGGTCTCGCTTGGAGATCCAGCCAGATCAATTGGAGATGATTACTTTTGACAGAACCCACTGGAAGGAGTAGTTTAGGACTTCCCCCATGGTCTTCCTAGGAATAAATGGGCTTAGAAGCAGAAGAAGAAGGATGGGGGTGGGTGAAACTGTGTGGAAGCCCATCAATTGGCTTGTACCTGTAATTATTTACTGGCTTAAAATGTATAAGCTGAGCTTGTCATAATTTTAGGTAGTTTGCTTCACAATCATGATCTTAGGTTCAATCCCATTGTGTGGCATCTTGAGCAAGTGTTACCACATGTTCATATCAACCCAAGATTTGTGGGTGAAAATGTGTGGATGTCCAGCTTGTCCTATTGTTTTAAGTTGTTTGCTTTGTATTCATGAGGTTTTAGGTTTGATTTCAACACACTCCTTCCTTATGTGGCATTGTGGCAATAAAAACAAATATTTTTATTATTCCATCTATATATGGACCCAATCTGACAGACTTTGAAGCACTGAGAATATGGAGATAATGTAATTGATGGTGTGCTTATGGACAAACAGCTTATAATATGGAGTGAAGATCCTTGAAAGATGGAAAAAGAAGTTGCTATTGGCAGGTATCTGGTAGATATAGGGTTCAATTCCTCATAGCAAACGATGGCAACTTCTTTATCAACCTTTTAAGAGTCTTCACCCTATTTTATAAGATCCCTGTGCATGAGTACAACATCTGCTACATTATTTTTATTATTGCTTTAGATGAGCCTTGATGGAGAACTACAAACAAAGATACTTCAAATGTAACATCCTGTCTTTTGTTTTTCAGGCACAGTGTATCTAGTAATACATTATCTAATATGTCCCTCTTTATTTTCTGAAAGATGGTAGGGTACAATTTGAAGGAAATTTGACTGTTATTTCTAGCAAGTCAAAACAACGATTCTTTTATTATTACAATTTAGGCCAGTGGATCGGTAGCAACGGTAGAGCACCACACAAAATTATTTGAAGGGTTTTAGCCTTGATTTTCTATGAGTTCAAATCCTGCTGAGGTCAACTTTGCTTTTCATTTTCCTGAGGGCAATAAAATAAAATACCATTTAAGCAGTGGAGTTGATATAATCGACTTTTTGTTACCCCCAATTTGCTGGCTCTGTGTCAATGTTAGAAAAAGTTATAAAAATTTAGCCCCAGGTCAGTGCTGATCCATCAGGTCTATTGTCAGAGGTATTCTAGCTGTGACCATCCAGTCTCTTTTCTTTTTAGGTAGTGCTCTACTTTATCTAATATGTCCTTTATTTTTTAAAAGAGTAAGGTATTATTAGAGGGTGATTTGGCAGCTGATTTCTGGCAAGTTAGAGATATGACCACAGTGAGTATCACTGCACTACATTTTCCAATGTGTCCTTCTTTATTAAAAGAGTAAAGTATAATTTGAGTGTGATTTGGTACTATGTCTAGCTAGTCACAGAGTATCACTTGTTTATTTGCAGCTGTTGTTAATTGTTGTGCAATATTAGAGAAGTTACAAGGTACTGAATTAAGTATTTATATGTATCTTGTATGTGTACTCATGATGGACTCACAATGGTGTTGTGTTGGCATACAGCATCTCTCGGGCATTTAAAACCTGTGGAGCCCATCTCTATTTGAGGTAAGAACACAGCAAATTTCTTTTAGAGAAGGAAAGATAGAGACTGATAGAGAGAAAATGAGAAGGAAATATAGAGGCAGAATTGATCCCAGTACTTGACTGAAAGAGTGATTCTTTCATTGACCTTCCAAGTATGAAAGGCAAAGTTTATCTTGGCAGGATTTCAACTGGGAATACAGGGAACCTCAACAAATACTCAAAGCATTATATCCAATGTTCTAACAACTCTGTTAATTATACAATGCACTTAATCCAGTATTTAACACTGCTTATTTCCATTACTCAACGTTATAAATTGAAATCCTGTTGGGATTATCTTTGATTTACATTACTCCAGGATTTATAAAGTAGCATATTAACAGATATGTACTGGTAACAACTGCTACCAACTCCTTTTCCCTATAACCATGTGTTCTTGTAGCAATATAAGAAATAACCACCACTACCATCAATATCATTACCATCATCCTCATCACTATCACTGTCTTCATCAACACAACCACCACCACCATCACCACTATAATTATACAATCATCGTTAACATCATTGTTGTGACCAGCAACACCATCATCATCATCATAACATCCATGGGTTGGATGGATCTTTTTCAGTACAGCATTGTCATCTCCACTGTGACCTTTACTGATCTGAGATCAGTTCTCAACACATCTGCCCAGGTCTTTCTTGGCCTTCCTCTGGGATTAATTGACATTTCTTTGCCCACCATTCATCAATCTACTCACTCAAAATTGCTGGCTGTGTGCTTAAATTAGAAACCTTTATAAGGACTATGATGGATAGAATCTCTAGAACCCCAAACAATGTATATATCATGATCCTTTTGATCCACTTTAAAAGAGCAGTTTGAAATATGTATCTACATTTTGTACCTGGTCTAGGCATATTATCAGCCTAAGTAACAAAATCAAAAACAGGATAGTTATATTTAATTAATATATAATTACCACAAATCCAAGTTTCCACATAACATCCTTTTGTTCTAGTTCAAAAGTCAAATACGTTTAATATTTTTTATTACTATACTAGCCGAATTACCCATGCCGTGCTGCGTTTCACACATTTTTTTTAAAAGAAAATGATGATTGATTTTAAATCAGTGATATAATTTATTGAGAAAATCTCTGCATTTCAATATTACTCAATGTAAAATGTAATGCATGAAAAATTGGAAAAATTATATTTTGTAATATATCAAATCAAAATTACATTATTAAATCCTATTCTTGTTTTGTGTCTTGTAAATAATTTTTTTCAAAATATCAATTCAAAACTTTTGTGAATAGGCATCATATCTTGTCATTTACCTATGGTTTAAATTTCATATAAATCGAAAGGAAAAAATTTTCAGTGGGAGTTTATGCCCCTGGGGAACCTTAATAGGGGGTTTAACTCCCATTAGGGTGTCTTAATATTATTGAAATTTGCTGAAAGGTTGTGAATAGGCATCATATCTTGTCAATTTACCTATGATTAAATCAAAGGCAAAAAATTTTCAGCAGGGGTTTGTTCCTCTGGGGAACCCTTTCATTAAAATGAAATATAATTATCGAAGTACCCTGGGCAATGTAGTTTCAGAATATATATGGTTATGGGGGTCTATCTCCAAAACCATAGGAGGAGTTTGTGAACAATCAAACAAACAAACAGACAGGAACTACAACTTTATATATAGAGATTTCTAATAAAAAGAAAAAAAAACACTGATTTTCAAACACTTTTGAAAATAATCAGGAATTTAGAGAGATTTAGTAATGCAACTAACTTTCTAATTCTTAAACTGGTGTTTGAAACATAACTTAACAAAGAATCTTAAATAAAACTATGATGGAAGGTTTTTAGATAAATATAAACACTTTAAAATAAACAGTTTTGTATTATAGAACCATTTGCAGTTGCAGGTGGTTTGGAGTGAAAATTTATTAGCTATCACCTAATTTACTATGTAGTATACATGCAATAGGCATCCCTGGGTATTAGAGAAATGGACATAATATGGTGATGATGATGATGAAGAACCAAAGGCAGTTTCAGACAGTTTGGTATCAAAAGAGTTAAGGGGCTATACTCAGGAAAACTATATATACATCACTTCTAATGAAATATATATATATTTGTGACAATGATACTGTAGTGGTGTTTCTAATAATATTCCTACATTCCTATATTCCTTTACTCATTGTGTTCTCTGCAGAAGAAAAAAATATTTGATGAGTAAATCAAATTAAAAATCAACAAATACAAAAAAAAAAATAAAAATTCTCGCAAACTGACAACCCTAGCAATTTGTTGGGAAGCTGTTAAGATGAAATATCATTATAAATACCGTAATGAATTTATTTAAACCTTTTCTGGACCACTTGCTTGTTGATATTGGTGCTATTTTTTTATCATCTTTATTTTCTGTTTTCTATTATTATTTTTCATTTATTGTGGTGGTGGTGGTTGAGTTGGAAACACTTTATGTCAGATTTTATTACTAGAAGTCTAGACAAACAAGATTGCTCTTTCAACTTGTCTGAACAGTTTTGCAGAATCATTGATTGTAACTTTTAAATCACTGTGTGTGTGAGTGTCGAGAAAGAAAGTGACTTTGATTGCTATAGTAACAATAAGTGGTGGTAGTAGTAGTAGTAGTAGTAGTAGTAGTAGTAGTAGTAGTAGTAGTAGTAGTAGTAGTAGCAGCAGCAGCAGCAGCAGTAGTTGTAGTAGTAGTAGTAGTAGCAGCAGCAGTAGCAGCAGCAGCAGCAGCAGCATCAGTAGTAGTAGTAGTAGTAGTAGTAGTAGAAAGATATTGACAGTAGTAATGAAGATGATAACAATAAATATGATAATGCTGATGATGTTGGTGTTGATATTGGTAATAGTGGTGATGGTGGTATTGATGATGGCATTGGTGGTGGTTATATTGGTGATAGAGGTGTTCTTGGTGAAGGTGATGACAGTACTGGTAGTCTTCTTCTTCTTCTTCTTCTTCTTCTTCTTCTTCTTCTTCCTCCTGGAAGGGCTGTTGTGTCAGAATCCAGCACTTTTAAATCTGATTCTGATAATATTGATTCTGAAGGATTTCAATAAAAGTGTCATGGGTGAACTGAGATCATCACAGAGAAATTAATGGACTAGATATACTAAGGATCTACCGTATTTCCCAGTGTCAAAGACGCTTCATCCTCGAGGACGCATCCTAATCTTGACAACCAAAAATTTGAAAGAAAATATTGTTTCTACTTTTGGCACAAGGCCAGCAGTTATCCGAGTGTATTTCTGGTGCTTTATTTTATCGACCCCTGTAAAGATGAAAGGCAAAGTTAACCTCGCCAGGATTTGAACTCAGATCCTAAAGGGCCGTAACTCTATGCTGCAAAGCATGGTGTCTGACTCTCTACCAATACCACCAATATACAAAAAAATAATAAACAACCTTTGGCCTCTGGGATGCATGGTAGATTATTAAGACTTATTTTAGGAAAAAAGTAGCATCTTCGAAACCGGGAAATATGATAATTATATTTTGCAAAGCATATTGTCTAATGCTCTATCGATATTGCCAGTCAAGCATCCCCAACAATAATAATTAAAGCATATACAATATGTTGTATAAGCTTTCATATACATCATCATCATCATCATCATCATCATCTTCGTTTAACGTCCATTTTCCATGCTAGCATGGGTTAGACTGCTATTAATCATTGAAGATGTTACCCAAATCACTGATGGTGGCTCATGGGTGGATATCTAAAGCTTTTAGTTCTGTGCCACTTATGGCAAAACTCTCTGCAATGGGGGTGAAAGATGATCTTTATATCTGGTTGAAGTCCTTCATTCTCAGTCTAAAAGAGGTAGTCACAGTTCTAGGACAGCATTCTTCACCCTGTTAGATGACATATGGTGTACTATAGGGACTTGTTCTTGGTCCCCTTTTGTTTGATGCATATATTAATGAAAAAGATGCCAACTTGAAGATTGTTTCAGTGCTGAAATATCTAGATGACATCAAGCTTTACCTTGAGATAAAAAGGACAGATCCTGTATACTATAGATCTTTCCTGCACTCAGACCTGGACACAATGCAGCAATGGATTATGGACTGGCAACTCAAGCTAGCTGTGGACAAGTGTACTACAATGTATTTCTGGAGGAAAAACCCAGAGTTCACATAATCCCACCTCAACACCAATCTCAAGAAGTCTTCTTGTGAACATGACCTGGGCATTATTGTCAACAACGATTTGTGTTGGACAAAGCACATCTCTAAAATTGTGGAGAAGGCCAAGGGTGCCTTAGCATCACTCAGTAATACCTTTGTCAGCCACTCTCCAGCTATCTATTTAAAGCTGTATATAGCTATTGTGCATCTACACTTATAATTTCTATGACCAGTCTAGAATCCCTATCTTGCTTAGAATATTGATGTGAAAACTGTTCAGAAACATGCAGCCAAATGAATACCCTCCATTAGGCATCTATCATACTCTGAACATTTTGCTTCCATGTGCATGGATACATTAAAGCTACAACATCTGGCATCTGACTTTGTAGACACCCATAAGATTATTAACTATCTTTCCAACAACCACCCTGGGCACCTTTTTGAATTCCATATGTCTGCAGTTTACCAAATCAGGAAACAATACAGCTCCCATGACTTTCGGAAACTTTCTTTCATGCTCAGAGTTGCTAGAGCATAGAACAAACTACCTGCATCAGTTGTTAGCTTCAAAACTTTCATGGTTCTCAAAATTTCACCAACACTACACCTAATATTCCCCCTCCATACCTACGCACACGTGTGTGTATCATGACACATACACTGTTCACTTTCCTAACTTTTGCATATTATTCTATGTACTATGGTGGATTGGCAGTATTGGTAGAGGGTCGGACACCTTGCTTTGCAGCATAGAGTTACACCCCTTGATGGTCTGAGTTCAAATCCTACTGAGGTTAACTTTGCCCTTCGTCCTTATGAGGTCGATAAAATAAAGCACCAGTAATGCACTGGGATAATTACTGGCCTTGTGCCAAAAGTAGATTATTCTATGTACTATAGATGCATTTTTGATAGTTGTAGTTCACCTGAGCACAGTACACAATAATTTTAATTATCATTATTATTATCATTGTTATTATACATCTCTATTATGAAACATGTTATATTAGTGATATAGGAATAGGTCGAATAGTGCTCTACAACTGTAGTGTGGAACTAGCTTTTGAAACAGCAAGTGCTAAGCCATTGGGGAGTAATAGTCTAACCAGTTTCTAACAGAATCCATCCTGATTTTTATAGCTCCTACTGCAGTAGGGGAGCACTCTTCAACCCATACCATCTCTCTTTCTCTCTCTCTCTCTCTCTATATATATATATATGTATAATTGTCATCATTATCATTTTTACATCCATTCATGCATCCTACTGCAGTAGTGGAGCACTCTTCAACCCATACTCTCTCTCTCTCTCTATATATATATATATATGTATAATTGTCATCATTATCATTTTTACATCCATTCTTGCATGGGTTGAATAAGTCCTTCTCAGCTGAGCATATCTCCACTATATATATATATATGTAGAGAAACAATATAGATAGCCGATTTCTTGGACTTTTGAGCACTGAAAATAATGAGATAATGCAAAAGATTATGTGCTCATACACAGAGATGCTGTAATATAGCTTATAAAATAGGATGAAAACCGTTAAAAGACAGAAAAAGAAGTTGGTATCGGCTAGGATTTTAAGGGCCTTTACCATATCTTATCAGTTATTTTATAACATCACTGTGTATGAGCACATCATCCTTTACATCATATGTATATATATGAAAATGAATTAGAAGTTCTCGCCATAAATGTGCTAAATAAAGTAGTCACATAATAAAAGGGTATATAAACTCACTGAATGGAAAAAGATGGGCATCAGTGGGATCATACAACCTGTTATAATTAGGATTTGCAGTATCAGTAGAGGGTCGGATGCCATTCTTTGTAACATAGAGTTACGACCCTTTACGGTCTGAGTTCAAATCCCACCGAGGTTAACTTTGCCTTTATTCCTTACGGGATCGATAACATAAAGCACCAGTAATGCACTGAGGTAATTGCTGGCCTTGTGCCAAAAGTAAAAACGATTATTAGACTATTACGAGATATTCTAATTCAATTTTCAAATTCCACTTGCCATTTTCTAAACATGAGTGCTTCATATAATATATATATATATGAATGTATGTATAGTATACTTGGCAATATAATGTATGTTTAATTAAAAACATTTTGAAGATCATTTACTAAGAGTTTTAAAGTAGTGACTATGTCACTTACTTATTCTCAGCAAAAACAAAGGAGAGTGATCGACAGTCTGTTTCTTGCTTGTTAGCGTTTATCATGACCACACACTCCCCTGCCTCTGCCAAGATTTATAGAAGTTGGATTATTATAGAATCCCAGTAATATTTAAGAGCTGATTAAATAGAGCGATTGCTGGTCCAGCAAAAATTAGCTATTAGTATTGGTGCTCTGAAATAATGATGTATATATGGCAATATACTGTATGTTTAATTAAAAACATTTTTAAGACCATTCACTATGAGTTTTAAAGTAGTGACTATGACACTTACTTATTCTCAGCAAAAACAAAGGAGAGTGGTCGACAGTCTGTTTCTCGCTTGTTAGCATACTTTAAAACTTTTAGCGAATGGTTTTCAAATGTTTTTAATTAAACGTACAGTATATTGCCAAATATACTATACATACATTCATGTATACATTGCTATTTCAGAGACCAATAGTAATATATATAAATATATATATAAATATAAGTATGGATACGTACATACATATATGTATACAGACGTACAGTAGTATGTATATACATACATACAGACACATATATATATATATATATGTACGTATAAATATGTACATATGGGTTTACAAACAAACCGAACATTATAATAAATGTTCAGTAAACCCATACGTACATATATATATGTGTGCATGTATGTATGTATATACATACTACTGTACATCTGTATACATATATGTATGTACATATACATACTTATATTTAAGTATCAGCCATACTAAGAGTGAGAAATGAATTTCAGTTTTTCCATTTATATATATATATATATATATACATAACATATAATATATATATATATAATATATAATATATATATATATAAAATATATAATATATATATATATAAAATATATAATATATATATATATATAATATATATAATATATATAATATATATATATATATAATATATATAAAATATATAATATATATATATATATAATATATAATATATATATATAATATATATATCCATCAGGGCTCTGTACTTAGCCCCCTACTATTTATTATTGCCCTTCAGGCTATAACAGAGGAGTTCAAGACTGGCTGCCCATGGGAACTCCTATACGCAGATGATCTAACGCTCATAGCTGAATCAATGACCGAACTAGAGAAGAAATTCCAAACGTGGAAGCACGGCCTAGAATCAAAAGGCCTTAAAATTAACCTGGCTAAGACTAAAGTTCTAGTTTGTAGGAAAGAAAATAAGGCGGCGGTCCCATCGGGGAAATGGCCATGCTCAGTGTGTAGGAAAGGCGTAGGTAGAAACTCCATTTTATGTCCCAAATGCAAAGTATGGGTGCATAAAAGATGTAGTGGGATCAAGGTAAGCTAACTAAGAACATAGATTTTACATGTGGCCGGTGCTCTGGTGCAATAAGTAGCAGCAAGTCCCCACAAAATACTAGCTCCTTCAACTGCGCAGAGGGTTCTATAGAAATAGTGGACAGCTTCCGTTATCTGGGTGACAAAATCAGCAGTGGGGGAGGGTGCTCTGAAAGTACAGTAGCTAGAGTCAGAACTGGATGGAAAAAGTTCAGAGAGCTTATACCACTATTAGCCGCTAGAGGGTTCTCCCTAAAAATGAAAGGCAGGTTATACGATGCCTGCATACGAACAGCAATGCTGCATGGCGGTGAGACCTGGGCATTGTGTGCAGAGGATATACGCAGACTTGAGAGGAACGAAGCTTGCATGCTCCGCTGGATGTGCAATAGTAATATACGTGAACGGCAAAGCATAAACGAACTAAGGAAAAAATTAGAAATAAGAGGGATCAGATTTTGTTTACTCGAGAGAAGGCTACGTTGGTACGGTCACGTGATGCGCATGAAAGACGACAGCTGTATAACAAAGTGCAGGGCAATAAAGATAGACGGTAGCCACGGAGTAGGCAGACCCAGAAAAACATGGGACGAGCTGATAAATTCCGACCTCACACGCTTACACCTCTCCAAGAAAATGTCACTGGACCGAGACCTTTGGCGGTACTCAGTAATAGAGAAGACCCGCCTTACCTAAATACAAAGTAAAAACCTACTACAGTCAGTAGGCACCTCTATCAAAACACACCCCCGTCCCACCACCTCCACCCCACCCACACCGCCCCTTTCAATGTAAAGTTATGTTGGTCCCACAACATCCAGGCCGAAACAAATGAGATCGTGTAGGTGTCACGACAAAAAACACACAGTCCACGCTGTAAATGTGGCCGTGTAGGCAACACGGTAAAAACCTCCCAGCCCCACACTGTAAATGTGGTTGGTGTTAGGAAGGGCATCCAGCTGTAGAAAACCCGCCAGACAGTCCACGCTGTAATGTGGCCGTGTAGGCAACACGGTAAAAACCTCCCAGCCCCACACTGTAAATGTGGTTGGTGTTAGGAAGGGCATCCAACTGTAGAAAACCCGCCAGACAGTCCTATGCGAGCAAGACAACCACTCTTGCCTCAAGTGGGAAAACCCCCGTCCAAACCCATGCAAGCGTGGAACACGGACGCTAAACCTGATGATGATGATGATGATGAATATATATATATAATATATAATATATATATATAATATATAATATATATATATAGTATATATATATATATATAATATATATATAATATAATATATATCTATAATATATAATATATATTTATAATATATAATATATATATAATATATATATATATATATATATATATGTCCTGGGTATGACATTAAACTACATCCAGTGGCAAGGCTCCAGTTCGGGAGTTCAGGAGATGTGGGGAATGTGGAGTTGCCCCTTAGTTGTCATGACTCCCAGGTCTGCCCTGGCCCGGGGTGGTAGTACCTGTTAGGGCTCCATTTATGGGTTAAATAACTACCTTATTCGAGTGGCGCCGGTAAGGTATTGTCAGCCATTGAAAAGAAATATGGAGAGTCGATCTAACAGCACTAGGGTTAGAGCCTCTAATTACACTGTCAAGGAGCAGCCTGGTCGTTATGACTCTGCTGGCTTAGAGCCACAGAGAGGGCCAGTGGATGATGGATCAGCTGTCTCTGAGACAAATATAAAGAATGCTGTTTTGTCCTGCAGAAGAGCCATCAAAATGGGCACTTTGAATGTGAGGACTATTCGAACGCTGGAGAAGAGAGAGGAGTTGGGACATCTGTTCGAGGAGAGTGGTATACAGATACTTGCGATCCAAGAACACAGGATTCTACATGATGAGCCCGTGAGGAGTGTGATGATCGGGAGGAAGAGCCAGCTCATCACTACATCGGCAGTGAAGAACACAACAAATGCTGCAGTAGGAGGAGTGGGTTTTGTGTTCAGTGCAAAAACCAATCTGTTGGTGAGGGAAATAATGCCTATCTCCCCGCGAGTGTTGAGGGTGACCTTCAATGGAAACCCAAGACTGACAGTCATCTCAGCCTATAGTCCAACCGAGGGGGACAGTGATGTGAATGCCGAGGAGTTCCATGAGGAGGTGTGTAGAGCTGTCAACACCACTCAGGCACACAATATCCTGCTTGTTTTGGGGGACTTCAATGCACATCTGAGTAAGGAGGGCAGTGAAGATCCTTGCTGGTACTTCCATAACAACACCAACCGAAATGGAAGACTACTGAGAGGCACCCTGCTGGAGGCGAACTTGATGGCGACCAACCTAAGGTTTAGGAAGAATCTGGGGAAGATGTGGACCTACATCTCAGATATGCACCTGTCCAAGTCCCAGATTGATTTCATTCTGGTGAGGAAAAAGTGGCGGAATAGTGTTCTGAACACGGAACCATACAGCTATTTCAGTACACTGAGTAGTGACCACCGGCTTGTTATGAGTGAGGTCCGCGTGAGCTTAAGAAAGAGCAAGGCTCAGCCCCGGAGAACAATCTATGACTGGGGAGCTTTCAAGGAAGATGATAAGCTACAGGAGAGGTTCACAGTGGAAGTGAGAAACAGGTTTAGTGCTCTGTGTGGAGAGTCAGAGGAGAGAGAGATTGGATGGACTGAGGAGAGTGTGACGAGGAGGTACGGGCACTTCACCAATGCAGTGGCGAAAGCAAGTGAAACCCTGGTGCCGAGGAAAAAGAACAAAGGGAAGCATGTCAGCTCTGCAAACCCAAAAGTGTGTGCAGCCAGAGAACACCTGAAAGCTGCCAGGGACCAATTCTATGCTGATCCTACGGAGGAGAGGATGGAGACTGTGGAGGTGATGAGGGAAGAGCTTTGTACCGCTTACACTGAGGTCAGAGAGGAGGCACTGATAGAGAAGATCAGAAGTGTGGAGAGAGCGGTTGACAGATCTGGATGTAAGGAGAGCTGGATGATCATCAACGAGATCACAGGGAGGAAGAAAAGGTGTTTGAGTCAGATCCAGGGAACGGGGTCCGAGGATAGGAAGAGGAAATGGCTAGACCATTTTAGGACCCTACTAGGAGAGCCACCCTCCACAGCCCAGAGCACTGGGGAGATCAGGCGGCTGTTTGAGGAACTGGATGTTGAGACAGAGCCCTTCACCAGAGAGGAGCTTCAGAGAGCCAAGAAGAAGATCAAGGAGGGCAAGGCTCATGGAGAAGATGGAGTGGCATCAGAGGTGATGAAGAGGTGTGATTTTGATGATATCATCCTGGGGTTCTGTAACGGGGCACTGGAGAAAGGAGTTGCCCCGAATCAGTGGAGGATCAGTAACATCGTCCCAGTGCCAAAGAAGGGAGATCTCTCTAACACCAACAACTACCGGGGGATCTCACTGACGTCACTTGTGGCAAAGACACTCAACAGGATGATTCTTAACAGGATCCAGCCTGAGATGGAGAAGAAGCTCAGGGACAACCAGAACGGCTTCAGAGAGGGTAGATCAACCACCAGTCACATCCTGATGCTGAGGAGGATATTAGAGGGAGCTAGAGCAAAGTGCCTTCCTGCGGTCATGGTTTTCATTGACTTTAGGAAGGCCTTTGATTCTGTGGACCATTACTGCCTGATGAAGATCTTACAGGCTTATGGAATCCCCAAGAGGATAGTGGACCTGATATCACTGCTCTACACCAACACCAAAGCCCAAGTCATTACACCTGATGGGATGACAGAGTTCTTTGAGATACTGGCTGGAGTGCTCCAGGGAGATACATTGGCTCCCTACCTTTTTACCATCGTAGTGGACTATTGTATGCGCCTTGTACTGGAGAAACACCAGGACTCTGGCTTTACTGTAGCACCGGCTCAGAGCAGGAGAGTTGGGGCGAAAAAGGTATCGGATGCTGAATTTGCCGACGACATAGTTTTGGTGACAAATACAGTGAAGGAGGCAGAGGATTTGATGCGGGAGGTTGAGACTGTGTCGATGAGTGTGGGGCTGAAAATGAATGAGACTAAAACAAAATATCTGGTAGCCGCTGGAATTGGTTGAGGACTTCCTGTATTTGGGAGCAAAGATTGGGAATACGGAAGATGATGTGGTTGAGAGGAAGAGCAAGGCCTGGGCGGCGTGTCACAGCTTGAGATCGGTGTGGAAGTCGGACCTTCGTAGAGACCTGAAAATCCGCCTCTTCATTGCTGTAGTGGAGTCTGCGCTGCTGTATGAGTCTGAGACTTGGACACTGACCAAGAGACTCACTCAGATGGTGGATAGGTGCTACATGAGAATGCTGAAGATGGCTCTGAACATTAATCAGTATACACTGAGGATGAAAAACTCAGAGCTGTATGGGAGCATCCCAAAAGTCAGCTCAAAAGTGACACAGAGGAGACTGAGGTTGGCTGGACATGCTCACCGACATCCAGAGTTGACATTGCACTCAGTGCTCCTTTGGGAGCCCCTACATGGACACACTAGAAGAGGAAGACCAAGGTTAACATATGTTGATGCCCTAAGGACAGACACTGGTCTGTTGGAGATGCAGGATATGGCAGCGATAATGAGGGACAGAGACCGCTGGAGAGAACTCGTCCATGGATCTCGGGAATTTTACCCGCCTTAGATGAGAGATATATATATATAATATATATATATAAAATATATATATAATATATATATATATATATATATCAATTAAAATCAATAATATATCAATATATAAATCAATAATATATCAATATATATATCAATAAAAATCAATAATAACGATTTTATCCTCATCAGAGGACGTGACAGATGGACGGTCGTAAACACAAAAGCCTTCCCTAGTGAGGAATGTACATCCCAACATAGCTTAGTTGTCAGCGACCTCACGGTCAGAACTAGACGAGCCCTGAAACAGAGGCCAACCTGGAGAAGAAAGATCTGGAAGCTGAAAGTCCCCTCAACCAGTAACAGATTTAAAGATATTTTACTCAACGCCTACGACAGTAAAGAAGAACAGATACAGACATTTAACGTAGAAGAGAACTGGGAGTTCCTAAAAAATAACTTACTAGAGGCGACGGATGAGGTTTGTGGCTGGAGTAAGACCTCAAGCAGGAGGAGAGTGACTTGGTGGTGGAACAATAAGGTAGATGAAGCAGTCAAGGCCAAGAGACAGGCATGGAAAGAATGGAAGAACGGGGGGAGCAGGGTACATTACATAGAGACCAAGAGGGAAGCTAGGCGACAAGTATACTTAGCTAGGAGGGAAGCAGAGGATAGAAAATTCAAGCATGTTTTACAACGTGAGGACCAGAAACAGGAGGTATTCAAGATTGCGAGGCAGTGTGTCAGAGATAGTTGTGATGTCATTGGAGAGAAGTGTATCCGGAATGATAAAGGTGAGCTTGCCCTCACAAGTGCTGAGAAGAAAGATGCATGGAAGAGTCATTATGATAGATTACTAAATGAGGAGAATGCATGGGAAGAAGAGACCCTACCCCACGTAGACCCTATAGAGGGACCAGCAGTACAAGTCAGCGGCAGCGTAGTAAGTAAGGCAATCAGAGATATGAAGATAGGGAAGGCAACCGGTCCATCGGGTATAGCTGCCGAGATGCTGAAGGCATCTGGGTCTGTAGGTCACACTATAACCACACGTATCGTTAACCAGGTAATACTAGAGGGGGCCATACCAAAAGATTGGTGCAGTAGCATCATTGTCAACTGCTACAAAGGTAAAGGCGATGCACTAGATAGAGGAAACTATAGAGGTATAAAGTTGATGGACCAGGTCATGAAAGTAACAGAAAGAGTTATAGCACAGCTGATTAGGGACCGGGTGAATATAGACGAGATGCAATTTGGGTTTGTACCAGGGAAAGGCACCACTGATGCCCTCTTCCTTGTGAGGCAATTACAGGAAAAGTACCTAGCTAAAAGTAAGCCACTCTACTTGGCATTTGTCGACCTTGAGAAAGCCTTTGACAGAGTTCCACGTGCAGTAATCTGGTGGGCTCTTAGAAAACTAGGAGTAGATGAATGGCTTGTGAAAGCGGTACAAGCCATGTATAGGGGAGCAGTCAGCAAAGTTAGGATTGGCAATGAGTATAGCGAGGAATTTAGCGTACAGGTTGGGGTCCACCAGGGCTCTGTTCTTAGCCCTCTCCTGTTCATCATAGTCCTGCAGGCAATAACGGAGGAGTTTAAGACCGGATGCCCATGGGAACTCCTGTATGCTGATGACCTCGCACTCATAGCTGAATCTATGGTAGAACTAGAGAATAAATTCCAAACCTGGAAGCAGGGACTAGAGAGAAAGGGCCTCAAAGTCAACATGACAAAGACTAAGGTCCTTATAAGTAGACGAGAAAACAGAACCCAGATCCCCTCAGGGAAATGGCCTTGCTCAGTATGTAGGAAAGGTGTAGGTAGGAACTCCATTCTCTGCCCCAAATGCAAACAATGGGTACACAAGAGATGTAGCGGGATCTCAGGAAGCTTAATTAAGAATGTAGGATTCACATGCAGCAGCTGTGCTGAAACAGCAAGCAAACAGCCACAGGAAACAAGTACCACCAATCTCTGGGAGGGCCCTGTAGAAACAGTAGACAGCTTCTGCTACCTAGGTGACCGAATTAGCAACGGAGGTGGGTGCTCAGAAAGTACAATAACTAGGGTAAGAACGGGATGGAAGAAGTTTAGGGAACTACTACCACTGCTAGCTGCAAAAGGCTTCTCCCTCAGAATGAAAGGCAGACTGTATGATGCGTGTATCAGAACAGCGATGTTGCATGGTAGTGAGACCTGGGCGCTGAAGGTGGAAGACTTACGTAGATTAGAGAGAAACGAAGCCTGCATGCTCCGATGGATGTGTAACAGTAATATACGTGAACGACAAAGCATAAAGGAATTGAGAGAGAGACTGAGCATAAGAGGAATCAAATGCTGCGTGCAGGAGAGGCGGTTACGCTGGTATGGACATGTGATGCGTATGAAGGATGACAGCTGCATAAAAAGGTGCAGAGCACTAGAAGTTGATGGAAACTGCGGAGTGGGGAGACCCAAGATGACTTGGGATGAGGTGATAAAAGCCGACCTTACCCAACTATACCTCTCAAAGTCAATGACACACGACCGTGACTTCTGGCGTCACGCAGTAATACAGGGTACCCGACCTCCCATGGGTACATGCTGAAGCATATAAACAATATGCCCCCCCCCCCCACCGCAAGGTGGTCGTGGAGGTGCCACGGCAAAAAAGCACCCAGCCCACACTGTAAAGTGGACGTGTAGGCGCCACGAAAAAGCACCCAGCACTCACTGTAAATGATGTTGGTGTTAGGAAGGGCATCCAGCTGTAGAAATCAAGCCAGATCAGTTCCTGTATGAGCAAGGCATGGTCAGCCGACCAGACACTGCCCACAACAGGACAACCCGTCTAACCCATGCTAGCGTGGAAGAACGGACGTAAAACGGTGATGATGATCAACTTGAAATTGATTGATAGCTGAATCTATGGTAGAACTAGAGAATAAATTCCAAACCTGGAAGCAGGGACTAGAAAGAAAGGGTCTCAAAGTCAACATGACAAAGACTAAGGTCCTTGTAAGTAGACGAGAAAACAGAACCCAGATCCCCTCAGGGAAATGGCCTTGCTCAGTATGTAGGAAAGGTGTAGGTAGGAACTCCATTCTCTGCCCCAAATGCAAACAATGGGTACACAAGAGATGTAGCGGGATCTCAGGAAGCTTAATTAAGAATGTAGGATTCACATGCAGCAGCTGTGCTGAGACAGCAAACAGCAAACAGCCACAGGAAACAAGTACCACCAATCTCTGGGAGGGCCCTGTAGAAACAGTTGACAGCTTCTGCTACCTAGGTGACCGAATTAGCAACGGAGGTGGGTGTTCAGAAAGTGCAATAACTAGGGTAAGAACGGGATGGAAGAAGTTTAGGGAACTACACCACTGCTAGCTGCAAAAGGCTTCTCCCTCAGAATGAAAGGCAGACTGTATGATGCGTGTATCCGAACAGCGATGTTGCATGGTAGCGAGACCTGGGCGCTGAAGGTGGAAGACTTACGTAGATTAGAGAGAAACGAAGCCTGCATGCTCCGATGGATGTGTAACAATAATATACGTGAACGACAAAGCATAAATGAATTGAGAGAGAGACTGAGCATAAGAGGAATCAAATGCTGTGTGCAGGAGAGGCGGTTACGCTGGTATGGACATGTGATGCGTATGAAGGATGATAGCTGCATAAAAAGGTGCAGAGCACTAGAATTTGATGGAAACCGCGGAGTGGGGAGACCCAAGATGACCTGGGATGAGGTGATAAAAGCCGACCTTACCCAATTACACCTCTCAAAGACAATGACACACGACCGTGACTTCTGGCGTCACGCAGTAATACAGAGTACCCGACCTCCCATGGGTACAAGCTGAAGCATATAGACAATATGCCCCACACCCCCCACCACAAGGTGGTCGTGGAGGTGCCACGGAAAAAAAGCACCCAGCCCACACTGTAAAGTGGACGTGTAGGCGCCATGGAAAAAAAGTACCCAGCACTCACTGTAAATGAGGTTGGTGTTAGGAAGGGCATCCAGCTGTAGAAATCAAGCCAAATCAGTTCCTGTATGAGCAAGGCATGGTCAGCCGACCAGACACTGCTCACAACAGAATGGAAGAACAGACGTAAAATGGTGATGATATATATATATATATAGAGAGAGAGAGAGAGAGAGAGAGAGAGAGAGAGAGAGAGAGAGAGAGAGAGAGAGAGAGAGAGAGAGAGAGAGAGAGAGAGAGAGAGAGAATTCTCCCATCCCTTCTGTCGTACATGTATGTTGTATGAATTCTAGATAAAACAAATGTTTAAGGCACTTTTGGCAGAACCTTGTGTCCATGTGACAGATAAACAAAAAAGCTGTACAGTTATTATAATGTAGATTATTTTTTTATGAATACAAAAGTAATCAGTTTTCCATTTTTTTCCTTCAATTTTCTCCATTCCATAAAGGAGAGAAAAATAATAAAACAAAACACTCCTATTGATTAAGTAAAACAATTGCTCTGAATTTTTCATGTGTTTTTTTTTGTTCAAGTAAACAAATATAAAAATTTATTTACATAATAAAAAAGCTTTGCTTTGTGTGTAGCTGGTGACTGCAGATCATGCATTAAGAATCTTCTAATGTATCATCATCATCATCATCAGCATCGTTTAACGTCCATCTTCCACGCTTGCATGAGTTTGGACGGGAATTTTCCGACTTGAGGCAAGATTGGTTGTCTTGCTCGTATAGGACTGTCTGGTGGGTTTTCTACGGCTGGATGCCCTTCCTAACACCAACCACATTTACAGTGTGGACTGAGAGGTTTTTACCGTGTTACCTACACGGCCACATTACAGCGTGGACTGTGTGTTTTTTTGTCGTGACACCTACACAATCTCATTTGTTTCGCACTGGATGCTGTGGTACCAACATAACTTTACATCGAAAGGGGTGGTGTGGATGGGGTGGGGGTGTATTTTTGTTAGAGGTGCCTACTGACTGTAAGTTTCGCTTTGTACTTAGGCAAGGCGGGTCTTCTGTATTACTGTGTAGCGCCAAAGATCTCGGTCCAGTGACATTGTCTTGGAGAGGTGTAAGTGTGTGAGGTTGGAATTTATCAAGTCGTCCCAGGTTTTTCTGGGTCTGCCTTACTCCGTGGCTACCGTCTATTTTTATCGCCCTGCACTTTTTTATACAGCTGTCGTCTTGCATGCACATCACATGACCGTACCAACGTAGTCTTCTGATCCCTCTTATTCCTAATTTCTCCCTTAGTTCATTTATGCTTTGCCGTTCACGTATATTACTATTACACATCCAGCGGAGCATGCAAGCTTCGTTTCTCTCCAGTCTGCGTATATCCTCTGCACACAATGCCCAGGTCTCACTGCCATGTAACATTGCTGTTCGTATGCAGGCATCATACAGCCTGCCTTTCATTTTTAGAGAGAACCCTTTAGCGGCCAATAGTGTTATAAGCTCTCTGAACTTTTGCCATCCCGTTCTTACTCTAGCTACTGTACTTTCAGAGCACCCTGCTCCACTGTTGATTTTGTCACCCAGGTAACGGAAGGTGTCCACTATTTCTATAGGACCATCTGTGCAATGGAATGCAATGGAATTTGTATTTGAAGTAATTGATATTATTTTCTAGGGAAATTATATATATATATATATATTCATTTTATTAAGGATAAATAGTGAATCTTGTTATTCTGTAACAACACTTACAATTTAGCCTTAATAAAATGAATATTAAAACTCTACTTCAATATTGAGTACACTTTTCTTTCATCTGTCAACCACATACATATATATATAGAGAGAGAAACTAGGAAACAGAAAGCAGCCTGAAGAAAAATCTGGAAACTGAAAGAACCCTCAGCCAGTAACAGATTTAAAGATATCTTACTTGATGCCTGTGACAGAAAAGAAGATCAGATAGCAATATTCAATATAAAAGAGCACTGGGAGATGCTAAAAAATAACTTACTAAAGGCGACAGACGAGATTTGTGGTTGGAGCAAGACCAGAGGGAGAAGGAGAGTGACTTGGTGGTAGAACAATAAGATAGACGAAGCAATTAAGGCTAAGAGACAGGCATGGAAACTATGGAAGAATGCGGGGAAGCAGGGTACATTACATAGAGACAAGGAGGGAAGCTAGGCGACAAGTATACTTAGCTAGAAGGGAAATGGAGGATAAAAAATTCAAGCATGTTTTGCAGCCTGAGGACCAGAAACAGGAGGTGTTCAGGATTGCGAGGCAGTGTGTCAGAGAAAATTGTGATGTCATTGGAGAGACGTGTGGGCTTGCCATCACAAGCGCTGAGAAGAAAGATGCGTGGAAGAGCCATAGTACCAGTAATGCACTGGGTAATTGCTGGCCTTGTGCCTAAAGTAGAAACAATTATTAAAGATTACTGAATAAGGAGAATGCATGGGAGAATGAGTCCCTACCACAAGTGGACCCCATAGAGGGCCCAGCTATGCAAGTCAGCAGCAGTGTAGTAAGTAAAGCAATTAAGGATATGAAGACTGGGAAAGCAACCGGTCCATCGGGTATAGCTGCTGAGATGCTGAAAGCATTTGTGTCGGTAGGTCACACCATAACCACAGTAAACAGCAAACGACCACATGAAACAAGCACTACCAAATTCTTGGAGGGTTTGGTTGAAACAGTAGACAGCTTCTGCCACCTAGGTGACAAAATCACTGCTAGCTGCAAAAGGCTTTTCCCACAAAATGAAAGGCAGACTGTATGCTCCATGCATACAAACAGTGATGTTGCATGGTAGTGAGACCTGGGCGTTGTGTGCAGAAGACTTGTGTAGAAATGATGCTCGCATGCTCCGATGGATGTGTAATAGTAATATACAAAAATGGCAAAGCATAAATGAATTGAAAGAGAGAGTCTAAGCATAAAAGGAATTAAATGCTATGTGTATGAGAGAAGATTACATTGATATGGACTTGTGATGCGTATGAAGGATGACAGTTGCATAAAAAGGTGCAGAGCACTAAAAGTTGATGGAAGCCTTGGAGTGGGGAGACCCAAGAAGACCTGGGATAAGGCCATAAAAGCTGATCTTGCCCAATTGCACCTCTCAAAGATGATGACACAGGACTGAGATCTCTGGCGTTACGCTGTAATACAGAAGACCCGACTTCCCATGGGTACAAGCTGAAGCTGAAGCATATAGACAGCATACCCCCACCCCCACCTACTGTAAAGTGGTTGTGTAGGTGTCATGACAAAAAAGCACCCAGTACGCACTGTAAAGTGGTCGTGTAGGCAGCGCGGTAAAAAGCATCCAGTACTCACTGTAAATGAGGTTGGTGTTAGGAAGGGAATTCAGCTGTAGAAATCAATCCTGCCAGTATGACCCTGATTCCCTTTCCCAACCCTAAACCTGAAGAATCAGAGATAAGGAACAACTCTGAGGTCTTCACCTGCCAGTATACTCCTCACTTATTTGCTCAACCCTTGCTGACAGGGAAAGCTTGGGTGAACCTTAACTGATTCACCTTCCCTACTGAACCTTTTAGCTCCCAATACTTTTCCAGCCATGGAAAGCCAGGCACACATCAAAATGACAGACACCATCCTACCACTTTCTCCAATGCCACTCCCAAGAATTTACTCCACCTCCCACTCCAGCATATAAATGCCCCTTTGTCTTCCCTCTTTTCAATGTTGATAAAAAATGTACCATCCAGTACTGGTACTGATTCTTTCTCTGTATCTCTTCTTCACTTCATCTCTCTTCCTCTTTCTCTCTTTTGCTCTCTCCCTTTCTCCCTTTCTCTCTCTATCTCTCTCTCTTTCCCTCTCTCTTTCTCTCTTTGTCTGGAAGAAATAGACAGTGTTCAGATCTTGAGAGGAGATGGGATCTGCCAGGTTTAAAATAACAAAGAGACATTCTACATAACTACAGCACCCCAATGACTCCATCAGGAGTTATGTGCCCATACAGATGTTAGGTGAAGTATATTTTAGAACTACAGTTGATAGATATTTTTCTAGATGGATGATCTTCTAACCATGATCATTCCATCTTTTTCTCAGGCATAGTGTATATAGGACTACATTATCTTATGGGTCTTTTGGATTGGTGGATTGGCCGTATCGGTAGAGGGTCGGACACCATGCTTTGACACATAGAGTTACGGCCTTTGCCATTCTGAGTTCAAATCCTGCCGAGGTTAACTTTGCCTTTCATACTTACGGGGTCGATAAAATAAAGTACCAGTCATGCACTGGGGTCAATTTCATCGACTTTTTCCTCCCACCAAAATTGCTGGCCTTGTGCCTATATAAGAAACCATTATTGTAGGATATTTTGAAAGATGGCAGAAGTAGCTTAGTCACATGCTAAACATGCCCACAAAGAGACCTGTTGGAGATTCGGGCAGCTCATAAAAACCAACAAAACATACAACCATTTGCTTCATATAGGAAACTATTCATAAGAATGAAGAGAGGAAAATGCCTTTTATATAGCTCAAGTATGGTTAAAGTACCCTGCAGTGCCATCTATACACACACAGAGTTATCTTTTCTTTCTTTCATTTCTTTTTGTGCATGTCTTTTTTTGATTTGTTTTATTTTTTCCTTACCATTTCGGAAGATTTCATGAAGTGTTGTCTATGTCATTGGATAATATTATATATCTAATAACGTTCTAATGTTTATATTTGTGGGTGTGTATATGCATGCATGTAGGTATGTATGTATATACATGTATGCATGTGTATGTATATGCTCAGGGACATGGAAATAATTGGGCTGGATACACGACCGCATGGTTAACCCACTGGGAGTGAAGGAGCCCTAGCCTTTGTCAGGGCATTCTTCTAGGAGAAGGCAACTCAGGAAATTGGGATAACTCCGACATAAAACCTGCGACTCAGTAGTTACCGATGATATTGATCTTTTCTTTTTTTCGGATTACGGCTACTGTCGCTCAGAGAGTGGGATTGGCTCAATGCACAGTCTTTCTTCCCTTTAAAAAATCTTTAGGCACAGGCATTGCACTATAGCATTAATTGATAATTATTGATAATGTTATACTGTGCAATGGCCATACTCGATAACGAGGGGGGCAGCCATCATGTATGTATGTATGCATGTATGTCTGTATGTATGTATGTGTGCATACATTTACATAAATGTGTATTATGTACATTATCTATGCATGTATGTATGCATATTTATAATACTAGAATTTTTTCAACACGCTGATGCATATGTGTATATGAGTGTCTGTGCATGTGCATATATATACATTTATATGTATGAGTATATAAATATAAACGCGCAAACACAGACACACTTACAAAAATACACACTCATTCACACAAATAGACACATACATTCACACAAATACATACACACATACACCCACGTACAGCATAGCAAATGGAACGCCAGCCACTGTTTTGCTATAGTATTTTCGCTATCCCTTTCCTTCCTTTTATACACACATACATTCACATAAACACACACACATACTCACACATTGTGTGACGGACAGAAGTAGCTAAAATGTATATATATATATATACATATATATGTGTGTGTGTGTGACTGAATATTACAGATGATGATGGTGGTGATGATGATGATGAGGAGAAGACAGAAAGAAAGAAAGAAAGAAAGAAAGGATTTCTTACCTTATTATAGGTTATACTATCAAATACTACATCAATATCTTTGACGTGCTTCACTTTGTTTTCAATTGGATGAGATGTCTCAAATGAATCCATATTTAAAGCTCCTATCAACTGTCTAAGCACTTTATATTGGTCCTGTACAAAATGAACATGTAAAAGCAAATTATGTATCAATATTAATCAGTTATACATATCAAGTGGTGGATTGGCAGAATTGGTAGAGTGTTGAGTAAAATGTCATTGCAGTATTTCTTCTTGCTCTTTACACTGTGAGTTCAAATTTTACTAAGTATCAACTTTGCTTTCATCCTTGTGAGGTACTGAGGTGGATTTAATCAATGTATGTTCTTTCCCAAATTTTCTGGCCCTGTGCCTAAATAAGAAATCAAAATTTATCTAAAATCTTCCATCTCAGTTTTATGTAAGAACAGTTGTTTTGTGTACC
Organism: Eledone cirrhosa; assembly: GCA_964016885.1. Taxonomy (NCBI): domain Eukaryota; kingdom Metazoa; phylum Mollusca; class Cephalopoda; order Octopoda; family Eledonidae; genus Eledone; species Eledone cirrhosa. The sequence goes on along the minus strand of OZ024741.1, from coordinate 113,545,858 downwards.
AAACACCAATTTAATAATTGTTTCTGATTGTTTTTACTTTTGGCACAAATCCAGAAATGTAAATGTAAAGGGAAAGTTGATTCAATTAACCCCAGGATAAATGGCAAAGCTAACCTCAATGGGATTTGAAATCAGAATGTAAAGTGCTAGGCTACATGCCACAAAGCATGTTGTCCAATGTTTTACCAATACTGCTAATCCACCTAGCTGAACACCATTTTAATGATAACAGTTATATTACTAAAAACTTCAAGATTCTTTATTATTTTCAAAATCATAGAAATATGACAAGAAAAGAGTTAAACCAATAGAACAACAATTTACATATTTTTGTTATATTATATATTACAGGCTTCTGTAGTTTCAATCTCCCAACTTTCACTCACAAGACCTTCGTTAACCAGAGACTATAGTAAAAGGAAAAGATATGGAAATCAAACGTACCGGCCAAACTGAAAAGGAATTTCTTCAGAGCTGCTGTGGAGTCTGAGCTTCTTTATGGCTCTATCACTTGGACGCTAACGTCGAAACTGGAGAAAAAGCTAGACGAGGCATACACACGTATGCTCCGCACTACTTTAAACGTGTCTTGGAGGGAACACGCAACAAATAAGGATCTCTATGGCAATATACCACCTATCAGCAGGTCAATACCTGGACAGAAACTCAGATTTGCTGGCCACTGTTGGCGCAGCAGGGAAGAAATAGCAGGTGATGTGTTGTTATGGAGTCCATCTCATGGAGCAAGAAACGCTGGTCATCCCAAGAAGACATATGGCAACTTGAGGACGATACTGGATGCACTGCGGAAGAACTGGCAAACGCTATGAGAGACAGAGATGGATGGAGGAAGCGTGTCGTAGAAAGCCGAGCAAGCTCGACCTGATGATGATGTTGATATTAAAAGGCATTTTGCCCAATTGGCTACACAGCTGCATTGAACCCAGAACCATGTGGTTGTGAAACAAACTCCTTAACCACATAGCCATGCCTATGTGACTATATGAAGAGTAATAACATTTTCTTTTAGGGTATAATAGTATTCATATAAAAAACAGAAGAGAAATAAGTTATAAAAGTATTAAAAGCTAGAACTTGAACTGTTTTTGTAAGTACATTAATTCTTCTTTCTTTTACATGCCAACATCTTCAGCCTGAAATCTAGTAGTTTCTTTTACAGAGCTGCATACAATCTTGTGTGCATATATATATATATCAGTATGTTATTAGTCTATCTGATTACAACAACAGAATTTGTAATTCAGCTCAGCTTGTTAGAAGATTTTCTTAAGTCTTGTTCTGTTGTTCTGAATAAGGCACTTAATTTATTAAATTTACCTCTAGTTCTATATAAAGCAATATAGAGACAGTTTGAGCAAATGCCAAAGCTTCTATGTGTAAGGTTTACTTAAAGATATATTGCTTTGATCATATTTTACAAAGTACTGAATGTAAACTATCATTATTCCGACAATATTTATATATACTGTGTGATATTTATGTTTTATATACAAAAAAGAAAAATTCATTTCTTAACTACTATTTCTATATTGAGTTCCAGTATAGTGTGAAAATAACTATTTTAAATTGATTTTCATGAAGTAAAACTATGATGTATCGTATGTTATGATTTTGAGCACATGAGAAAAAAGTGAAATATGAAAAGTAGTTTCAATGTTTGAGAAATAAATATTTGTTATTAACAATTTGATGTCAGTGTATTTGAGTTAATTGAAAATGATAATGTTAGAATATATATATATATATATATATATATATATATAGTCAATGTGTCATATTCATATTTAGAAAAGTGATTTCCTTTTTATAATTTTTTCTTCTTTTCTCAAAACTTTTTATCTATTAATGAAACAAACAGATTTAGTCTCACCGTTGAGTTTCGATATTCTAATATTAACAGAAAATGTTAATACAAAGCTATATACATATATATGCAAGAGATACGAAGTAGAATATAGCCAGGTTGGAGGACTACTTTGATTTAGTAATCATATTGACAACAGTATTTATTTCATTGATCTGTTTTGTTGAACTACTAAGATATGGAACAGAGAGAGCCACAAATATAGACATAGACATAATCATACACACACACACACACATATATATATATATATATATATATATATAGCTTGATTTGTTTTTTGGCTTAGGTGGTTAATGCCTTTTTGACCACTTTTGCAGTTTGTATGGCGTTTTAACATATTGTTTAGCTCAATTTTTTTAACTAATGGAGCGCTTGCCAGCATAACTACGATTTTTCGTTTCGTTTCGCTTTTTCTACCCGCCGAAATACGATTCTCGCTGAATTTATATTTGTATATATATATATATATATATATATATAGTAAGACCAAATCAAAGGAGGACTCAATAGGGGTTGTATATATATAAATATATATAACCCTGTAGAGCAAATATTTATTATTAGTACGGATTAAATGTTTAAGCAATAAATTTATGCTTTCACCTTAAGCAGGATCATCTGAAACAAATGTTCTATAGATGCCCTCTTCTTAGTAAGGCAACTATAAGAGAAGCTCATAGCCAAGAGTAAGCCACTATATTTAGCTTTTGTTGATCTAGAAAAGGCATTTGACAGATACCTTGATCTTTTATCTGGTGGTCCTTAAGGAAATTAAGTGTAGAGAATGGCTTGTTAGAGCAGTGCAAGCCATGCACATTGGAATTGTCAATAAAGTGAGAGTAGAAAGTGAGTTTAGTGTGGAATTCAAGGTACAGGTAGGAATTCATCAGGGTTCGGTTCTTAACCCACTACAGTTTATCATAGTTCTCCAGTCCATAACAGAGGAGTTTAAAACTGGCTATCCATGGAAACATCTCTATGCAGATGATCTGGTCCTTATAGCCAAATCTATAAAAGAACTAGAAAATATGTTCTCATCATCATCATCATCATTTTACGTCTGCTTTTCCCTGCTTGCAAGGGAAACAGAATTTGGAATCAAAGGGTCTAAGGGTTCACAAAATTAAAGTGCTACTGTGTAGGAAAGAAGATAGGAACCTGATCCCTCTAGAGAAGTGTCCCTGCTCCATATGTAAGGCTAAATACTACTTATTCCATGGGTAAATTTTGAATATATATATATACAAAAAAAAAAAAATAATCTTCTCGTATTTAAACTGCTATTATTTGTTATATGTTCGTTTAACTTTTCAATAATACGCTTGAATCTGTCGGACTTTTATAAAAATAATCTTCTCATAAACTTTCCCATTGTTATTATTATTTCCTTCTGGAACCTTCCTTTTTCCCCCTCTCTGTCTCCCTCATACATTGTTTATATGCTTACATGTTCTCTCACCCCCCCCCCCCTCTCTCTCTCTGCAAATATAAAATAAACCTTGTCTAGAGTACTGAACCAGAATTTATTGAATCTTACTGCAGAATTGTTGATTTGAGAAATGTAATGTATGCAGTTCATTTTCTTGTCTCTCCATGTTTCTTGGTTCATTTACCAATCAGTATTTAAACTGCTATTATCTGTCATATGTTCGTTTAACTTAGAATCTAATCTTTTCAATATTATAGATAAATCTGTCGGACCCTCAAAAATAAAATAATCTTCTCGTATTTAAACTGCTATTATTTGTTATATGTTCATTTAACTTTTCAATAATACGGTTGAATCTGTCGGACCTTTATAAAAATAATCTTCTCGTAAACTTTCTCATATCCCTACCCCCACCCACCACCATTGCTATTTGATCCAATCATAATTCAGCAGTTTATAGTATGTTTCTCTTACCAATCTCTATCACAAAGCCACCGTCTCGACTATTACTCCTTAAGTTTAGACCTAGTTGCTTTTCAATATGCTAAATGGACTACAGAATTTGGAGAGTGAACAATCTGAACACTCAATGACAATGTCAAAGATAAAGATAAATTCACCTCCTGTTGCCGAATGAGAATGCAAGGACTCTTCTTTATTTCAGACACTGATGGCCAACATAATTCCATCTCCCACACCCCTCCCTGCACCTCAAACCCACCCCTTCCACCAACCCAACAAAATCCAAAACTTCAGAGTTGGTACCATGAATGTAGGCACTTTGAAAGGTTGCTCTAACGAAGTTGTAGAGATGCTTGAACATAAAGAAGTTGATGTTTGTTGTGTTCAAGAGACTAGGTGGAGGGGTGGGTCTGCTAGATTCATTGTGGGTAAAAAACCGATGCTATAAACTTTTCTGGGTGGGAAATGACAATGGGGTGGGTGGAGTAGGAATTATGTTAGCAGAAAAATGGGTAGATAAGGTAATTGCCGTAAATAGAGTGAACGACAGAATAATAAGACTAGTCCTAAATAGAACTACTGTGACAATATATCCACTTATGCACCCCAATATGGCCTACCTGACACTATAAAAGACAGATTCTATGAGTCGCTAATGCTCACTACCTCCCAAATAACCGACAGTGACAACATAATTATTGCTGGCAACCTAAATGGTCATGTTGGACAACATCGTGATGGCTATGACAGATTCCATGGAGGCTATGGGTTTGGTACTAGAAATGAGGAAGGCTTCAGAATCCTGGAATTCTGTGACGCTAATAATCTAACTATCTGTAACACAAACTTCAAAAAACAAGACAATCACTTGATCACCTATAGATCAGGGGAACACGCCAGCCAGATAGATTATATCCTTACTAGAAGATGTGACAGTGTGTCTGTTGTAAACACTAAATCTGTTCCCCGTGAAGAATGCACCTCCCAACATAGCTTCATAGTTAGTGACCTCATAGTCAGGACGAGACATACTCGACAACAGAAGAGGACTACCCTGAGAAGAAGAATATGGAAGTTAAAGGATCCCACAGCCAGTAACAAATTTAAAAGCATATTACTTGATGCTTTTGACAGTAAGGAAGAGCAATTAGAGACGTACAATATAGAGGAACAGTGGGAATTCTTGAAAGTTAACCTGCTGAAGGCGACAGATGAAATCTGTGGCTGGAGCAGACCTATAGGCAGGAGGAGAGTAACTTGGTGGTGGAACAGTAAGGTGGAGGAGTCAATCAAGGCCAAAAAGCAGGCTTGGAAAGTATGGCGGGATGGGGGAAGTAGAGAACACTATCAAGTGACCAGGAGAGAAGCTAGGAGACAAGTGTACTTTGCAAGAAGGGAAGCAGAGGATAGAAAGTTCAAGCATATTCTACAAAGCAAAGACCAAAAACGTGAGGTGTTCAGGATTGCAAGACAATGTGTCAAGGAAAACTGTGATATTGTCGGGGAGAAGTGTGTCCGTAATGATGATGGTGTACTTACCATCACTGACGCTGATAAGAAGGTAGCTTGGAAGTGTCACTACGAGAGACTACTAAATGAGGAGAATAAATGGGAAAAAGATGCCCCAAAACGATCCAATAGAGGGACCAGCAGTGCAAGTTAAAGGTAGTATAATAAGTAAGGCAATCAAAGATATGAAGACAGGCAAGGCAGCTGGGTTTTCGGAGATAGCTGCTGAGATGCTGAAAGCATCAGGAATGGTGGGACATACTATGGTCACCCGGATAGTAAACCAAGTAATACCGAATGGGGTCATACCAAATGACTGGCATAACAGCATCATCATTAACTGCTACAAGGGTAGAGGAGATGCTCTAGATAGGGGAAACTATAGAGGCATTAAGTTAGTTGACCAAGTCATGAAGGTCACAAAAAGAATTATAGCACACTAATCAGAGAGCGAATTGATCTAGATGAAATGCAGTTTGGGTTTGTGTCAGGTAAAAGTACCACAGACGCTCTTTTCCTTGTACGACAACTACAGGAGAAGTACCTAGCTAAAAGTAAACCCCTCTACTTAGCTTTTGTTGACTTGGAGAAAGCCTTTGACAGAGTCCCCTGCTCCATTATCTGGTGGGCTCTTAGAAAACTAGGTGTAGATGAATGGCTTGTGAGAGCTATACAAGCCATGTATAAAGAAACAGTCAGCAAGGTTACAATCAACAATGAATATAGTGAAGAATTTAGCGTAAAACTTGGTGTTCATCAAGGCTCTGTCGTTAGCCCCCTCCTATTTATTATTGTCCTTCAGGCAATAACAGAGGAGTTCAAGATTGGCTGCCCATGGGAACTTCTATACACAGATGATCTAACTCTCATAGCTGAATCGATGGCTGAACTAGAGAAGAAATTCCAAAAAAAGAAACATGGCCTAGAATCAAAAGGCCTTAAAGTTAACTTGTCTAAGACTAAAGTTCTTGTATGTAGAAAGGAAAATAGGGCACAGGTACCCTCTTCGAAATGGTTATGCACAGTGTGTAGGAAAGGAGTAGGCAGAAATTCCATTTTATGTCCCAAATGCAAACTATGGGTACCTAAAAGATGTAGTGGGATCACAGGTAAGCTATCTAAGAACATAGATTTTATATGTGGCCGATGCTCAGGTGCAATAAGTAGCAAGTGCCCACAGGATACTAGCTTCTTCTATTGCCCAGATGGTTCTATAGGAATAGTGGACACTTTCCGTTAACTGGGTGACAAAATCAGCAGTGGTGGAGGGTGCTCTGAAAGTACAGTAGCCAGAGTCAGAATGGGATGGAAAAAGTTCAGAGAGCTTTTACCGCTATTGGCCACAAAAGGTTTCTCTCTAAAAATGAAAAACAGATTGTATGATGCCTGCATACGAACAGCAATGTTACATGGCATTGTGTGCAGAGGACCTGTGCAGACTTGCACCTCTCTAAGACAATGTCACTGAACCGAGATTATTGGCGCCATGCAGTAATACAGAAGACCCACCTTGCATATGTACAAAGCGAAACCTACAGTCAGTAGGCACCTATTAACCAAATATACACCCCATCCCACTACCCCTACTCCACCCTCCCACTCCCACCACCCTTTCTCTGTAAAGTTATGTTGGTACCACAACATCCAGTCCAAAATAAATGTGGTCGTGTAGGTGTCATGACAAAAAAACACACAGTCCACGCTGTAATGAGGCTGTGTAGGTAACATGGTAAAAACCTCCCAGTCCACACTGTAAATATGGCATCCAGCCGTAGAAAACCCGCCAGACAGTCCTATACGAATGAGAGACTGTCACCCAACCAATCTTGCCTCAACTGAGACAATTCGCGTCTGAACCCATGGTAGCGTGGAAGATGGACGTTAAATGATGATGATAATGATATATATATATATATGTATATATATGTATACATACATATATATATATATATATATATATATATGTATATATATATATATGTATATATATGTATATATGTATATATATATATACATATATATATATATATGTATATATATGTATATGTATGTATATATATATATATATACATATATATGTACAACCTGTGCATGGTTGAGTGGTCAGCGATTAAACCAGCAACCTCAAATCGAGTTGCAGCCACCATATACCATTATCATCATCACTGTTTAACATCCATTTTCCAGACGTGCACAAATTAGATGGGTTGTCCTCCACATTGAGAAACAAGTTTGGCCAGAAGTGACCATGCCAAACTTTGCTCAGACGGGACAGTAAATTTGGCCGGTGTTTTTACAGCTGGATGTTCTTCCTAACACCAACCTCATTTATGACAGTCTTCTGCAGTTCTATTTACCAAATTCCTGTCACATTGCATTGATCAAGCCAAAACTATTGTAGAAGAAACTTCCCCAAGTTGTTCCATAGTGGGACTGAAGCTAGGACCAACTGGTTGTTAAATTAACTCCTTCACCACTCGGTGATATAGTCCACAGACATAGCTTTGTTGAAATTTGATGATGTAAATAAATACTATTTATCCGTGGGTAATGTACTAGTAAGAATAACAACATACTTACACTGTCAAAATCTTCTTCAACTGCTTTCATTCCAATCCATCCCATAAATGTAGCAAATCCCTCGTTCAGCCAAATATCATCCCACCATTTCAGAGTGACCAAATTTCCAAACCACTACAATGAAAAAGAAAGAGATTTATAGAATATATCAACAAAAGTAGTAGTAGTAATAGTAGTTGTAGTAGTAGCAGTAGTAGTAGTCATGAACATCATATTTCATTCATTCTGGTCATCAGCACCTATTGATCAGTTGGAATCTATAAACAATGTGATATAGATAGATAATTGGTTATCTCCCCTATACTACTATATATGAAATCAAGCAAGGAAAAGCAGACGTAAAATGATGATGATGGTGATGGTGAAGCAGTTCTGGTCCTGTAGAAGTCATTTCTATCTATATAGTACTAAAACTCTGTGATTGTGTGCTTGTCTGTAATTTAATGCAACCAAAACAGTGCATAATGGGAAAATACTTTGAAAGGAAGTTGCCCCTGAAATGGGAGTACAAATGGAAGAAAACAAGTTTTGCATAAATCGGAGCATGCGTTTCTGAGATACAGCGTTTTCCAGGTAGCTTCATAAATAAAGAGAGAGAACAATAGAGAAAAAGCGATAGTGATTGTGAGAGAGTAGATTGAGAGCGAGCGAGCGAGAGAGAGAGAGAGAGAGTGAGAGAGAGAGAGAGAGAGAGAGAGAGAGAGAGAGAGAGAGAGAGAGAGAGAGAGAGAGAGAGAGAGAGAGAGAGAGAGAGAGAGAGGAGAAAGAAAATGGAAAAGAGAGAGAGAGCTGATGGTGGTGTTGAATGAAATAACAGGTGACTTCAAAGAATCGAATACAGCATTACTATATCTAACTTGAATTTGGTGAATGAATATTAAGTCATATATATCATATAATTTGTGTTAGGACAGGATGTGTGTAGCGAATATTTCCTGCTAAAGAGGAAGTGTTACTAACTGTGCGTGTATATATAAGTGTGTGTATGTGTGTGTGTGTGTGTGTGAGCAGTGTATATAGGTTACAGGCACCCACACATATATATATATACATATATAATTATTTAAAAATTATTTTTAAGTGAACATGATTTTTAAAAAATATTTTTAAGCGAATGTGACTCAATGGGTCATGAGTGGTCTAGTATAAAATAAAGATACTCATACTCTATCAAAGTATTAAATCCTTTTTATAACAGTGGTCATCTCCATTCTTCTCGAGTAAACAACATCTGATCCCTCTTATTCCTAATTTCTCCCTTAGTTCGTTTATGCTTTGCCGTTCACGTATATTACTATTACACATCCAGCGGAGCATGCAAGCTTCGTTCCTCTCCAGTCTGCGTATATCCTCTGCACACAATGCCCAGGTCTCACTGCCATGTAACATTGCTGTTCGTATGCAGGCATCATACAGTCTGCCTTTCATTTTTAGAGAGAACCCTTTAGCGGCCAATAGTGGTATAAGCTCTCTGAACTTTTTTCCATCCCGTTCTGACTTTAGCTACTGTACTTTCAGAGCACCTTCCCCCACTGCTGATTTTGTCACCCAGGTAACGGAAGGTGTCAACTATTTCTATAGAACCATCTGTGCAATGGAATGAGCTAGTATTCTGTGGGCACTTGCTGCTACTTATTGCACCAGAGCACCGGCCACATATAATATCTATATTCTTAGTTAGCTTACCTGTGATCCCACTACATCTTTTATGCATCCATACTTTGCATTTGGGACATAAAATGGAGTTTCTGCCTACTCCTTTCCTACACACTGAGCATGGCCATTTCCCAGATGGGACCGGTGCCCTATTTTCCTTCCTACAAACTAGAACTTTAGTCTTAGACAGGTTAATTTTAAGGCCTTTTGATTCTAGGCCATGCTTCCATGTTTGAAATTTCTTCTCTAGTTCGGCCATTGTTTCAGCTGTGAGCGTTAGATCATCTGCATATAGGAGTTCCCATGGGCAGCCGGTTTTGAACTCCTCTGTTATAGCCTGAAGGGCAATAATAAATAGTAAGGGGCTAAGAACGGAGCCCTGATGAACACCAACTTTTACACTAAACTCTTCACTATATTCGTTGTTAATTCTAACCTTGCTGACTGCCTTATATATATATATATATTCAAAATTTAATAAAGCTAAGGACAGGAAATTATTTTATATTCAGACTAGCAGCAGTACCCAGCGTTGCCTGTGTAGGTAAAATAATATCTGCTTTGATGAAAAGGTGTTGATCTTAGCGACTGCTTCTCGATGACTCATATATGGCCACACACAGGCCATGCGCGGGAGGGTGGTGATGACCTCTATCACTGAGAAATGCAGGTGACTGACGAAGGGGCATGCTGGAGGAGGGATGTAATGACCTCTAACACTAAGCCAAATTTCCTCACGCTATTTGATTGGAAACCGATGAATTCTCAAATACACAACTAAAAGATCAGACGACGTCAGTGGCCATCGTTTTGCCTTTGACCATCTATAAGATGTGCAATGATAGGTTCTATCGTAGTATAAAAGTTGAACCAAATAAATTGCTTTATGTGTGAGGTGGAGCCGAAGTTTCGAATTTGAACGAAGTCGGTTGAAAAATGTGGGAGCTAGAGCCGAAAAGGCGGAAATTTGAGCGAAATGGTTGTATTTTCGAATATTTAAGCGGCTGCCACGCCGTTCCTGAACAAAAAATCCAAAATTAAGACGTGTAATAATCAGATCTAGCATAGTGTAAAATTTGAACAAAGGTTGATTAATAATAATGAATAATAATGAAATTATTGTGTAAAGTGCTCAGGTGCACTACAACTCGTCAATATAGTACATAGAATAATACACAAATGTCAGGGAAGTACATGTGTGTATGTGTTAGCTGTTCTGTTGGCGGATCTCGGGAAGCATGGAGGCCTTAAAGGATGCAGTGTCTCGACAGCTAACAACTGATGCAGGTAGTTTGTTCCATGCTTCAGCAACTCTAAGCGTGAAAAAATGTTTTCAAAAGTCATGGGAACTGTGCTGTTTTCTTACTTTGTGGGCATGTCCACGTGTGTTAGACACATGGAAATCGAAAAGGTACTCAGGGTTGTTGTTGGCAAGATGGTTAACAATTTTGTGGGTGTTTACCAAGTCAGTTGCCAGGCGTCGGAGCTTCAGTGAATCCATGCCCAGGGAAGCAAGGCGCTCAGAGTATGGTAGATGCCTGATGGAGGGTATTCGCTTGGTTGCACATCTCTGAACAGTTTCCAGGCGGTCAATGTCCTGAGCAAGATAGGGGTTCCAGACTGGTGATGCAAATTCTAAGTGTGGTCGCACCATAGCTGTATACAGCCTTAAATAGATATCTGGAGAGCGGCTGACAAAGGTCTTGCTGAGTGATGCTAAGACACCCTCGGCCCTCTTGACAATTTTAGAGACGTGCCTCGTCCAACGCAAATCGCTGCTGACCGTAATGCCCAGGTCACGTTCACAGGAAGACTTCTTGATATTAGTACTGTGGAGGGAGTATGTGGGAGCTAGAGCAGAAAAAGTGGAAATTTGAATCTAAAAGTGGTATTTTTTAATATTTAAGCGGCTGCCCCGCCGTCCCTGAACAACAAATGCAAAATATAAAGCCATTAGAAGATGTGCAATGATAAATTCTATTTTGCTTTAAAATTTGAACTAAATCGGTGACAAAATGTGGGAGCTAGAGTCAAAAATCTTATTTTTCGATACCTAAAAAAGGTGACCCCCCCCCCCCTATCGATTTTTATCTGCAGAATGACCCCGGAATAAAATAAAAAGACGATACGCTGATATATAGAAAACACTCCCCGATGACTAATCTATGAGCCTGTAAAGTTTCATGAAAATCGGTCGTAAGGTGTAGGCCCTATAGGTAATACACAGACACACACACACACTTAATTTTATATATATACAGATATCTCTACTAACATTTCAACGTTTAACGATATATTGAACAGAAAATGAAAAAAATATTTTATTTGAAATGTCTCATAAAATTAGTAATGTTTCCACTACATAATTAATTTTAGAACCTGATTAGGAAAAACAATAGGTAATTATATATACTTTATATATATGAGAATATGTTTTGCTTCATATATACTTTCTTCTATACTGCATAGAACGAAAAAATTCTACTTAATATTTTCAAATCATTCTCTAATAAATAACCGAATAAATTACTCTAACTTTATAAATAAAATCTTTAACTGCCCCTACTGTAACCAATTCCTGGTTTTAACATTTTTCCTGAAAAAAAAAAGCACATATAAATTTATAAACATGCATGTTTGAAAAAATAACCCTTGTACAAGCTTATACTTGATTTGCATTTGAAATCTAATTGCCTGCCTAAAAGCTCTATACTTTGAATCCTCTCATTTTTTAAATATTTATCTTACGGTATTAATTATTGTTATTTTGTTCTATATGTTTCCTGAACAGATACAGTTAGGATAAATCACCCATAATTGTTAACTGGTAATCTCCAGCTGCTTTGTAAATGGATTCAATATTCTAACTATGTTGAAACGTTTGTAGAGTTGTATGAATAAATAATAATTTCATATCCTTGGCTTTCTTAAAAGTTTTGAACTTTAAATGCTCTGCTACCTGAACTGCCCTTAATCATCCAGTTTTTTACTCCTGAAGAATAGAGGACGGTAAAGTGAATTGAGCTTATCTCATCTTACCAATGAAAATAGTGAAGTACTACACTATAACCTCATATATATATATTATATATACATCATCATCACCATTTAATGTCTAATTTCTGTGTTTGTATGGGTAATATGAAACTATTTCTGGCTTCATTTCTATGGCTGGATTCCTTTGTTATGTAACCAGCATGACCACCTTACAGGTTGGACTGGTGCTTTTTTTTTAATCGTGGCACCAAATGATCATCTGGCAGGCTGGACTGGGTGCTTTTTGTCATGTCACCAGCACACCACCTTACATGGAAGACTGGGGGCTTTTGTTGTGTCACCAGGATGACCCCAACGATGGAGCAAGAGTTCAGCCTTGGATTAACTATTAAGTAAAATAAGCATGTGTTTAGGGCCTCAAGTAAAGAGGGCCACTATAGATTTTTTTTCCAATACAGCATATGGGAGTTTTTTTCCCAGAAACAGTATATGGAAATATCATAAACATGTCAGAGTTTAGGGCCTCAAAGTTCTTAATCAAGCCCTGAGGGAGTTACTCACATCAATAGCACTGGGAGTTACTCCTGGTGTGAACAAGGTTACATTCTGTGCACAGCATTTCAAAGAACATTTACAAAGAACATTATGGTAAACGTTGATAAATGTTTCAACCAGCATTTAATAATAAATGTGTAAAAGTATGGGTCTTAGTGGTTAGGCTGTTTGGCTCCAGATTGTAAGATCATGAGTTTGATTCCTGGCGGCACATTCAGCCATTGTACAAGGCCCTTTATTTCATGTTGATCCAGCTGGAAAAAATCAGTTGTAGCTATAATTTAAAGTGCCAGCCTTGTTACACACACACACTGTCATACTGACTCTCCTTGAGAACTATGTTAGTGATACACATGTCTATGGAATGCTTAGCCATTTGCAAATTAACTTCAAGTACAGGATATTCCATTGATAAAAACAACTGAAGTGCTTGTTGTTGTAACTGACATAAGGTCCAACAACATCTAATGGGTGTACTTTCAGTTTCTGAAAATTCCTACAACAATAACAGTTTAAACATCAGAACATATCCACAAGATTGTAGAGACAGTAAACATTTTCTTTATGCACATCTACCTACTTATAGTTTTATATATAAAAAAAAATGTTTTGCATGATGTTAGTAGAGGTGCACAAGTTATTACAATTTAATGAGTGCTTCCCTTTACCTTTTCAAACCTTTTCATACAAACTCAGCTGAAACTGGCTCTGGTCTCATGAAACAAAATACACCTATTTTAAAGGGTTCCTTCTAAAGGCACGTGGATTAGTAGTTAGAGAGTTGGATTCACAATTGTGAAGTTGTGAGTTCAATTCTTAGTCCGGGTGATACATTGTTTCCTTGAGCAAGACACTTTATTCACGTTGCCCTTTCTGCCAGGAGTTGCAAACAATAAATAGTATCAGCAATGGAAAGACCAATGGAAACATTGTTTCCTTGGTCTGATTTGACGAGGACCATGCCACTCATCAAGCGATCTGGGATCTTGTTGGTCGATCAGAGTGAAAGGGTTCCTAGTTAAATTAAAATCTTTCAATGTATGTTAATCATTATCTTAGTAATGAAACAATTAATTATTTTTGTAAATCTTTCAGAATTCACCACGTATGCACATATAAACAATTATTATCATCTTCATAAACTGATATAGAGAAATACAGAATTCATTAGAAGTACAATCAGGATGAATTAGAACCAGAATTAGCCATTTAGAAAATTACTATCCTCAAGGACATAAGTGTTTTAAAGCCATTTTCCTACAAAATCAGTGATTGGTTTTGCAACCCCTTCATGACAGGTTTTATATTGATTGTGAAGTCAATATCAAGGCAATGTTTTACAGCTGTCAGATGTGTTTTTTTGCCCCCAACCATTTAACAAATCTTCCTTCACAAATAACTTACCAACACACATTGCACGCAATAATATCTGTAAAGACAGCGGTAAAGTTTCAATAATATAATTCACAGACATAAAGAGATGTAAAATTAAAATAAATGAATGTTGAAATATGGATATTGTCTTTTATGATCAAACTAAAATCAATAGGATGAAACAATAAAACAAATAGTGAATATTTTATAACTGGAATATGTAATACTGTAACATTCTAGAATACTTAATATTAAAATGAAAGGAATATCAATTTTGAAAATGTGATTTGTAAATAGTTTAAAAACTGAAAAAAAGACACAAAAATCAAAATATTCTCATTAAAAAATATCTGTTAAACAAAGTGTATGGATTGAATGCTTAAGAAATGTACACATAATTTATTCTCTATTGCTCTTTGTCTTTTGTTGTATATTACAAACAAACACACATATGTGCCCACATATACATATATACACCTACACATGATGTAATTCAAATATACAAGAAAGCTATTTCTATCAGCTTTAGTTTTTCTACAGATTTTCTAAACACAGTATACTGGCATTCAAAAATGTACATTATTATCATATTTAGCACATTATTTCACTTCTCATGCTATCCTCCTTTTTGTCCTCCCCATCATCATTGCTGTCACTGTCATCATTGTTGTCGTCATCATCATCAAAATTTTAATATTGATTTTTCCATGCTGGTGTCATGGGTTCGAAAATTAATTGAAACATATGTAAATGGTGTGATGTTGTGGAGTAGAACCATTATTAAGTGGTAAACTTAATTCATGTTGGGTAAACCTATTTCTAATAAAAGATATTGCCTATGGTTTTCAAATAACTTTTTAAATAATCAATAATTTGGAGAGATTTAGTATTGTAATTAACTTTCTCGTTATTAAACTGGTGTCTGGAACTTAGCTTAACAAACATTCTTACTAAGTCAGAAGGTTTTTAGATAAATATATACATTTTAGAATAAATCATTTTCCATTCTAGGACCAGGGGTAGTAGGTATCAAAAGTGTTAATCCATCCCCCAGTTTAACATCACTATTTGGTTGAACTTTTAGTGAAATTCACTCAGTTAAAAGCATTCAGGCCAGGTTTCTAGCTGGCAGACAGCTTTTTCATTCTTTCTAACCAGCCTCAAAGCCCCTCAAAAAGACCTGTGTGCATTTTCCTTCCCTCTCTAACTAAACACTATAAGAAAAACAACAATGGTAGACATACATGGAAGGTCTACAGAGCTAGAAAGAGCTGAGGTGATCACAATCTGTTGGATATAAAATGTTTACCCTGAATAAGTGCCAGAACACATATAACTTGAGAAGGCATATGGCATTAAAGAGAAACAACTAGATTGGTATGAATACTTGATTGGATTCGATGCTTAGTGCTTGTTGAAAGTTATCCATGGAACAGAGGCAACAAAGGTTGATTTGGAAAGAAATAGTAATATCTTATCTCTCAGAAAGCAGAGCATCAGAGAAAAGATGAAGAAACACAAAGTGGCTGTATGGCATGAAAAATTAATTACTTCAGCTGTGAAAAGACCTAACAACTTCCTTATCACTGGTACCACAATAAAACACACACTCAGTAGAACATGGGTATGTATGTAAGCAAGATGCACATCTCCAGCCCATCTAAGAAATCAGTAGCTCAACTGGAGTACTGACTCGGTCTGTGGTGTTCCATCCAACCCTTGATAGCAGGGAAAATAGACATTAAATGATGATGATGACTGTGCTTTTAAGGTTAAGACATGGCATTATGGACCACACATGCACTCCTCAAATTATATTTAGTTAAAACATTTTGTTGAAATGAGCAAGGTAATTTAGGCTGTCGTTGTCCAGGTTAACCCTGATTCAACAGAAATATGATCAAAGATATTCCAACTTGCCTCTTTCAGGATGGTCATGGCTAGAATGCTTTTGATCTTTATCCAATGTGTCCTTTCATTTACTAAGACTAGGGTAAAACTTGAAGGAGAGTTGGTTGCTATATTTAGCAGGTTGGGTGACTTGTAAAGGATTGTTTTTGCTGGCTTGTCGGTGTATCAGTTGAAGAGAATAGTGCTACACCCATTGTCAATTTAGTTGATTCCTGCTCTAACTAACAGTCTTCAACAAACCAACTTCCTCTTGTCATGTGCACAATCATTTCTTCTCAGTCAACCACATTGAAAATGAATGACGCCAATGTTCAACCCAACACAGTGGGAAATGTCTTTTGGCAACTCATGGCTATGATCACCTGAAGGTCAGTTATGGTGGATCACAGAAAGGAACTGTGCTCTGTCTAGCTCAGAGTAGAGGTTATATCAGATGAGAAGTTCCTGCTCATGCAGTATCAGTAGAGCATTCGACAACATTCTTTGTGGCATATAGTTATGTCCCTTACATTCTGAGTTTAAATCATGTCAAGGTGAGCTTTGCCTTTCATCTTTACAGAGGAGAATAAAATAAAGTACTGGGGTTGATTTAATTAATCCCCTCACCCAAAATTGTTAGCCTTGTGACTAAATCAGAAACCATTATTTTGGCAGTATCGGTAGAGGGTCGGACGCCATGCTTTGACGCATAGAGTTACTGCCCTTGTTATTCTGAGTTCAAATCCCGCCGAGGTTAACTTTGCCTTTCATCCTTACGGGGTCGATAAAATAAAGTACCAGTAATGCACCGGGTAATTGCTGGCCTTGTGCCAAAAGTAGAAACAATTATTACTACAGGTAAGTATATTTTGAAACAGCGAGAGATATTGAAATTAGAAATAGAAGCTTTCACCGTATTTTTGACTAGAGAAATTTTAGCCTGATAGTGGGGTTTAGAACCCTCAAAGAAATGGAAAAAGATGAGTATTGATGTTCATCAATACTCATCTCTTTCCATTTCTCTTAGGGTTCTAAACCCCACTATCAGGCTAAAATTTCTTTAGTCAAAAATATGGGGAAAGCTTCTATTTCTAATTTTATTATTATTGTTGTTGTTGTCCCTCTTTCTTTTGCAGGTTTTATAAAATTTCTTGCTCGGTTATTACCTATGACCTGCTTAGGCTGTGCCATAAAAGCACCTCACCCACAGAAAGAGATGTATGCTTTATATATATGTACATATATATATTTATATATAATGTGGAAAGTGATATAAGGCTAAACAATGCAAAATGGATGTAAGATGCAGGTAGCGTCCATTTTGCATTGTTTAGCCTCATATCACTTTCCACATTATATATTATACTAGTAGCAGGACCCGGCGTTGCACGGGGTAGGAAACATGAAATAGCGACACGTATATGCAAAGATTGAGGAATGTAGCTGTGTACTTTTTAAATTCCCTTATGAAATTCCCTTATGAAATTCCCTTTTTTAAATTCCCTTTTTAAATTCCCTTAGGAAATGATTGTTCATCTACTGGAAATGTAGAACACCAACAGGGCCGAATCGGGAAACATCTGCATGCATGTGCAAAATCTGAAGAAAATCAGCTGGATACTCTTTAAGCATACTAAATCTTAGAGTATGATTTTTCTTCCATTTGGAGAAAATTGGTTAGGTACTTTTCGAGTTTTATAGATTTGGACCCAGTCATCCAGACACACATCATCAGTTATGTCTATTGCACCTGCATGCATACTGTACAGAGTAAAGCCTACAATGCTTGAGTAAGACATGTCATGTAACCACACAACATGTTGGGCCTTCCACCTTCTACCCAATCTAATATAAACTGAACTGTTATATCGGATGCTGAATGCTTTGGAGTTACTATTGGAGTCACCATCAACAATTTCAAGGGATGTACGTTTAAGTAGGGATAATATAGTCTATAGAGAGAGGTAACTCTTTCAAAATACAAAAGAATTGTCTCTCTTGAATATTGTAGACAAAGTTGCCGAACTGAATGAAAAAGGGCTTAAAGTTGTTGTGAAAAAACGCCTTTAACAACAGAAAATTGAAAAGTAAAAGCTGCAGTTAATATCTTTAGACTGCAAGGAATATATAAATGCAAGTTTGAAGTCAATCGGAGTAGAAATGTTGATTTGTATAGACTTTGCCAAAATTAGGACACACACAAAGACAACTTCAGTTTTATATATATGTATAGATACAATGCTTCAAGCAAACTACAACATTTTATATTATATATATATTTTTCGTTGTTGTGGTGGCTTTGTGGCAGTTTTTACCTGGCCGCAATTTTCAATTTGCCATACCTTTAACATGTTTATTACTCTGAGCTATAATTTATTGATTTATTGATATCATCTAATTGAGTGCTTATGCCAGCTTCTGAGGACTGTATTTGAAAGATGCTAGTTGCAGCTGCAACTTCGATTTTACTCACTATCATTGTTATATATATATATATATATATATATATATATATATATATATATATATATATATATATATATATATATATATATATATATATATATATTCGTTTTTGAATTTATTTTGTGAGATTTCTTACCTGAAAACGTGTGTTGAAGCAGATATTGTTATACTTTGGGAGTGTCATGCTGCCAATACAATAAAAACACATGCACCTGTTGGTTTTCACTTCAACTTATAAGTGTTGTGTGTTTTTATTAGCAGCATGACCCCACCCCCCACCCCCCAACGTATAATATATATATATACATGCAAGTATAATATATATATATATGCAAGCAGGGAAAAGTAGACGTAAAATGATGATGATGATGATATATAAAAAAAGGGTAAAGACCCCCTTTGGTCACGAATGACCATGGGATTTGCACCTAGAAAGTTTTCCCCCCAGGCACAAGACCAGGCAAGGTTGTTTGTGGAAGACCAGCAGTCACCCATGCATACCAGCCTCCCATCTCCACGCCACCGATGTTGTTCAAGAGAAAGGCAATGGCCGATACAGGTTGACACCAGTGACGTCGCAGCTCATTTCTACAGTTGAGTAAACTGGAGCAATGTGAAATAAAGTGTCTTGCTCAAGAACACAACGCATCACCCAGTCCGAGAATCGAACTCACAACTTTTCGATTGCAAGTCCAATGCTCTAACCACTAAGCCATGCGCCTTCACTGATGATATATCTATATATATATAAGGTAAACAGAAATAACAAATATACATGTGATTAGAAATAGCCTCCCTCACTTTACCATCATGTGACACTGAGTTTGTTGCTGTACCTAATATAGGACTAGGAGATGCAAGTAAGATCTTTGGCATATCAGAAACTATGACGGTCAGGGTAAGATATATCTTTCCTCCTTTGGTTTTCATTATCTTTGTTCTTGTTATCTATTATTAAATGTGGCTTGTATGCAGCTCAATAATATTCAAAGTGTTTCCCTTTACTATCCTGTGTGTTCATTCTGATAAATTGAATCTATCTCACATCACTCATAACACAAATTGTATTACTGTAATGCAATGTATGATGTATGATTATATAGTAGTTTTATCATCATCATCGTTTAACGTCCATTTTTCCATGCTAGCATGGGTTAGACAGATTGTCTAACATACAGTGCGTTTGGGGCATCTAAACCCTGGTGGAGCCTATCCCTCTCAAGGTCTGAATAAAGCCAATTTCTTCCAAGAAGTTCATATGAACTTGAATCTTTGTATCAAGCTGTAACTCCTGATAGAGTTACAGATTCAAACGAACACACCATTTCCCATTACATAAATTACATTGCTATAGGCATATGTAAAAGCATTTTTGCCATAACATTACACTCACTTTTCCCTATAAAACTATATGGTCTTTGTGCACACTCCAAAGGAACCACAATTCTGGAGAAATGTTTGAACTTCTAAAAGCATTAAATATCATTAAAGATTTTTAACAGCTGTGCATCTGATGCACAAATGATTAGCAATTGGAGTGCAATAAAATGACAGTTGAGCTTAAAACAGAGCATAATATAAATCAATCCCCATCAGACTGCAGTAAATGTGTACAAATTGCCTCTTTTGTATTCAACATTATTAACTAATTAATTGAATCTAGAATTACACACACTCGCTCATTTATATGCACATATATACACATGTACTTACCCAACTATAAATTTATGCACACAGAGAGCAAGCATGCACAAATTTTTGCTCACATAAAATGGCTTACACTCACACACATATTTGCATGTATATGTATATGTATGTATTATGTATGTATTATGTATGTATGTGTGTATGTATGTGTGCATGTGTGTGTTACATATGTATTATAAATATATATATATATATATAGTGGTGTATATGAAATAATATGTATTATGTTCATCGATAATACACATATATGGCTCATCATCATCATCGTTTAACGTCTATCTTCCACATTAAATGGTGATGATGATGATGAGCCATATATGTGTATTATCGATGAACATATTATTTCATACACACACACACACACACACACACACACACACACACACACACAGAGATATATATGTATATAAACATACACAGATACACACAAACATGCATAAGAGATTTTACACAAGCTTGCTTGCATTTGCACAAACAAGTGCCTATCTATGCATAATTGTGTGCAAATATACATTTAATTATTCCTTACATACACAGACAGAAAATATATATTCACAATCATGCACATACACACACACACAGGTATTGATTCCTTGCATAAACACAATCTTTGGATGAATTTGTTGCAACTAAGAATGAGCAATTATGGGCTGAGGCCTTCTCCAGGGTTGCTGTAATATTTGGATATTACACATACATTCACTAATGCAATTTCAACTAAATACACAAGTAGAACCTATTTCTTTAGTAGGGATGTATAAAGTATTTCCCTAAAGGTGATGAACTGCTTATTGATCTATTCATATATGGGATGCTAATGTTTCTAAAAGCCTTTTGTAGTTTATGTTCTTATATAACTATTCATTTATAAAACCTCCCAGTCCTTCCCTTCCCCTTATTCACACACACAAACAGATGTATATACATACAGATATGCATACAAACATGTTTATAGAGATACACACACAAACAAATACAGATACATACATAAATTGATACACATACATATAAACATACAGATATACAAACATAACATATATATGTATGTATCTCTCTATATATATATACATATATATATACACACACACAGGTGAACCATGTTACTAATTCTAAAGAGCAACTTCCCTCTATGGGTGATTAATAAGGTAGCCTAGAATTAAAAACATTGTGATGTTTAGTGCTAGCAGGGATTAGATTTGAAGTGAAAACAAAATGAGATTTATGGTGATACTCTATGAGCTGGTGGAGAGGCTAATGTTTTGGGTAATATGATATCCTTGATCTGGCCAGAAATAATAGTCTTCAGTTTATCTGCTTGTAAAATATACAGCATAAATTTCTTTTTGTTTCATTTTTTTCAAAGGAAGGAAAAAATAGAAGAACCATAGACTCTGCAAGTCAAAGTGTAAGCAAACTTCCTAGAAGAGCAGTGACTCTGAATAAAACTGCATAAAAGAGACTTAGACTGCGTAAGCCACAGTGAAGGCAACCTGTTTAGGAGAACATAGGCTCTGAATTCTGCAATGATGGCAATCTGTATTGGAGAACAGCAACTCTCAATAAAACTGCACAGAGGAGACAGACTGTGTCAGCCAGAGTGAAGGTACTCTGTCTAGGAGAACATTTACTCTGAATAAAAACTGATACAATGTAGAGGAAACACTTTAGTCTTTCCACATACAAAGTTGTTTGTGCTGGTGGCTCAATAAAATGCACTTAGTCTATAATGTAATGTGGCAGGTTATGAGAAAAACATCCAGATGTATATTCATACTAAACAACATGATATATGTAACAATAAAGATTAGTGCTTTTCTCTGTTGCTGTTTGTGCCAGATGATGATCTGCAACATGTTAGGAGATGCTGTGAGGCTCAACTAACCCATACGATCTTTGAAAAGATGAATGTAAAAGCATCGTTTGTTTTAGCTGTTTAATCATAGATTGAAGATCAGTGTCCATGAC
This sequence comes from Eledone cirrhosa, assembly GCA_964016885.1. Classification (NCBI taxonomy): domain Eukaryota; kingdom Metazoa; phylum Mollusca; class Cephalopoda; order Octopoda; family Eledonidae; genus Eledone; species Eledone cirrhosa. Next base: position 113,523,380 of record OZ024741.1, on the reverse strand, counting down.
ACTATTCAGGGCATTTGAAACTGGCAGGTGGGAAGGAGGACGGTATGCTCAATCTGAAAACCTTGTCTGAATGCTTCTAAAGGATCCTAAGAGGCAGATGGTGATCGAAGCTAGAACAAGTCCTTTTCAGACCTTAATCACTTAAAAGATTACGGTGTCCCTCATATGTAAAATCTGTAAAAAAAGTTTGGAATAACAAATACAATTAATTTGAATGCAATGGTGCCTCTCTTCTTTTGATGCCAGCATGTGCATATTTTACATATTGGCTAATCCAGCGCTGGTCATTGTGTGAGACTAAGCAATTAATTAAATCTATTGCCCTAGTAGACCATGACACAAAGAGTTGGAATAATTAATACAAGGTATCTCAACTGACGCATTAATAACTCAGCCAAGACATTGCCTTGAACAGGCATTATAATTTATTGACTCCAAAAGAATGAAAGACAATGTGGAACTCAGCGGAATTTGGATTCAAAGTGTAAAGAGCTGAAACAAGCACCGCAAGTCATCTTGTCTGATGCTTTAATGTGTCTACTAATTCACCAGATGATGATGGAGGTGGTGGTGATGTGGTGGTGGTTGTTGATAGTCATGATGGTAATGGCAGTGGGTGGATGGTGGTGGTGATGGTGGTAGTGGGGTAGATGGTGGCGGCGGCAGTGGTGATGGTACAGAGTGAGTGTGTGTATATGTGATTAGCCTTATTGGATTTAAATGACAATGTGGAGATATTTAAATTTCACCCTGGAGTATTAACAATACAATTAATCTAAAATGGCAAGAACAGTGACTTAAAAACTGTGTCAATCTCTCAAGAGAGATTGACATTATTTAAGAGAATGTATATTTGATGATTTAGCAAGATATATGCATACAATAAATTCATCATCATTATCGTCATCATCAATATTTTTACATCTGTTTTTCCATGCTCACATGGGTTGGATGGGTTCTTTTCTGCACAACATTTCTCCACTCGTTATGTTCCTTCGTCAGGTCTTCTTTAGTCTACCTCTACTACAGCTTCTTTCCACTGGGATTTCCACACATTTCTTGTGATACAAATATCTGAATTAATGAGGGGTGGGGCTATTCATCATTATAAAAACATTAAATTGTATGGCATTGTGATAGTTTAATCATATCCAACCAAACATCAACTTGTTATGTTGATTGTAGTTATATTTGTGATTATGGAAATAGTGATAAAAATACAATTGTAAACACAGCATTGATTCAATTCCACTGCATGGCAGCTTGGGAAAGTGTCATTTACCATAGGCTTGGGTCAACCCATACTTTGTGAGTAAAATTGGGTAGAAGGAAACTGTTTGGAAGCCTGTCAAATTGACTACCTTTAATTCAAAGGGCAAACCTTGTCACACATTGTGTCATACTGGATTTCCCTGAGAATTACATCAAAGGTATGTATGTTTGGGGAATACTAAGACACTTGCGCATTAATTTCCTGAACAGACCATTTTGCTTGTTGAACAAATGGAACATACCCTGTTGAAGCCAGTAGAAGTCCATTCCAATAGTACACTGCTTGAAAAATATTGAATGGTTTTGACTTTGCACCATTTATCTGAACACAAATACTAAGGCATTCATATAAGAATCTCAAGGTAACAAGAAGCTGTCCATCAAACCCATTCTTCTGCCTTTTTGAGGTCCATGAAACAAGCATACACATCTTGGTAAAACTCCCACAATATCTTGAAGACCTGCCACAGAGTGAATATTTGGTTGGCTGCGCTATATATCCACACTATTTATCAGCTAGTTTGGACTCAACAATATCTTTATATCTATTTGTCAGACACTACTCATGGACTCAAGGAGGCTTAAGAAAGAGATCCCTCTATAATTGGAGCAATATCTCTTATCTCCCTTTTTGAAAATTGGGATTATCACTCCTGATTGCCATTGCTTTGATGCCTTTCTAGAGATCCAGACCATCTGGCTCACATTACTCAACAAAAGCATACCTTCTCCATTTAAATATTGGGCCAAATATTATCCTCTTCAGAGGCCTTGCTACATTTGAGTGCTATAATTGTTCTGGTAACTTCAGCATCTGAGAGGTTAATCTTCACCCCTAAATGCACGTCATGCAGATCAAATGTTGTTGTGACCATATTTAGATCAACAAAATATTCTCTCTACCGTGTAAAGATGGATAAACATGTATAGCTAAGTAGGAAGTGGTATCAAAACCAGTGAGTATAAGATCTTTTGACTGGAATTTGTAGACATGGTACTACTTAATTTGTCAGAAGGTAATCTCCAAAATGCAATGGATATGAATGCTACTGAGTTCTGCACAGCAAAATAAATATCAGTGTTGCAAAGTATGGGAGACAGTTTCAGGCAGTTTGGTAACAAAAGAGTTAATTGTACTGAATGTTAGTCATGTCCTCTCCAAAATAGTGACCAATCTGTGGATATTTTGAACAATTTCTTTTGAGTGAGAAAAATGATGTGGTGATAGGAGCATTGTTATTTTTTTCTCATAAAGTTATTTTCAAAACAATCGGTTATCTACTGTTTTCACCTTTAAAATAATAAAAGAAAACAATATTATTGCATGGTGATGATGGTGATGAATTATTTTTTCCAATAATTAATTAACACAATCTTACACAATCTATACTCATATTTAGACACTGTCTTTCCAATATATTGATCTTAGATAACCAGATAATAGCAGATTTGTCAACAGTCATTGGCTTTAGTTGTTAACAACACTGAAATATATTTTCTCTCTATTAATAAATTGATTCAAATAATTGAATCTTGATATTTAGTTGTTATTTTGTACTTAGAAAATAAACATATCCCTCACTCACTGCTATAAATGTTCTTGTATATGTATTTGTGGATGTATAAATATGTATGAATATATGTGTATATATGTGTATGTGTGTGTGTATATATATAGTTTGAAATAAACTAACAAGCGCAGGAGTAAATGGTACATGGTGTTACTAATTTCATGCTTGGAGAGAGAGGGGAGGGTTTACAACGTTTCGGACATAAATCCTTCACCGGGAGAGTGGGGGCAGGAACTCCGAGACGGAGTGAGGGGGAAGTTATCGGGAAAAATAGGAAAGGACGGGAAAATAGAAATAAAAATAAATATAAAACATGAAGTGGAGGCACATGGCTTAGTGGTTAGAGCATTGGCCTTGCAATCGAAAGGTTGTGAGTTCAAATCTCAGACCAGGTGATGTGTTGTTTCTTTGAGCAAGACACTTTATTTCACATTGCTCCAGTTTACTCAGCTGTAGAAATGAGATGATAGGGACTGGGGTCCCTATCATTCCACTGTAAAGTGGTCGTGGAGGTGCCATGGCAAAAAAGCACCCAGCACTCACTGTAAATGAGGTTGGTGTTAGGAAGGGCATCCAGCTGTAGAAATCAAGCCAGAATCAGTTCCCGTCCCACCCTTGCAAGCAGGGAAAAAGCGGACGTAAAATGAAATGATGATGATGATGATGATGAAGTCAAAATAAATAGAAAAGAATTAAACGGAATATATAAAGAAAACGCAGAATTGAAAAAAAAACAGAATATTAAAAAATGAGAGGAGTGTATGGGTCCGAGAAGGCATGGGTATGGTGGCGCGTAAGGGGTGGGTGGAGTTGAAAAGGGAGGCGTGAAGGAAAATTGGAGTCCGAGCTGGGATGGCGGAAGGTGAGTTGTTTGTGTATGGAAGGAAAGGGTCAGATGGAGATAATGTCAAATCCAGAGGCAGTGTGGGATGGAGTCTGGGTGTATGTGAAGATATGCATTGGTGTGTGTTTGTGTGGTTAAAAGAGGATGATGTGGTGTGTGTTTGTAGGTGATGTGGGTTCGGGTGAAATGTCTAAGTTTCTGAATGGATGTCGGTGTGTATGTATGTGGATGGTAAAGATCCAGAGGTAAAATTGTGTCAATATCCAAGTGATAGATTCATTGTGGTAGAGTCGAAAAAAATGACGAGGAGGAAGTGGAATATTATAGGGCGCACGCAACAGGAAGTGGTCAAGATGGTCAAGTCAAAGGAGTGGAAGGAGAGGGTGGCGAGGGTGATGATGGCAGTGCAATGTGTGGGAGGGAGGGAAGGAGGTGGAACTGGCAGAACAGGACTGGTGAGTGAGAGGCTAGTAGTATTGCTGTCTGTGTGGGAGGGTAGTAGTTGTGTAGACAGGCAGGTGTGTGTGGGTGAGAGTGGCATGTGTGTATATGTGTATGGAGTTATGTGTATGTATGTGCAGAATATATATATATATATATCATCATCATCATCATCATCATTTAATGTCCATCTTCCATGCTAGAAAGGGTTCGACGGGAATAGTACCACTTGAGGCAAGATTGATCGGCTAACCATGTTTCACTTGTGTGGGACTGCATCTGGCAGGTTTTCTACGGCTGGATGCCCTTCCTAACAACAACCACATTTACAGTGTGGACTGGGAGCCTTTTTACCATGGTTCTTACATGGCCACATTATAGCGTGGAGTCTGTTTTTTTTTGTCGTAACACCTACACGACCTCTTTAGTTTGGACTGGATGTTGTGGTATCAACATAACTTTACAGAGAAAGGGTGGTGTTGGTGGGAGTGGGAGGATGGAGTAGGGGTAGTTGTTTTGGGTGTATATTTGGTTAGGAGGGGCCTACTGACTGTAGGTTAACTTTGCACATAGGGAAGGTAGGTCTTCTGTATTACTGCGTGACACCAAAGATCTCGGTCCAGTGACAATGTCTTAGAGAGATGTAAGTGTGCAAGGTTGGATTTTATCCTGTTGTTCCAGGTTTTCTGGGTCTACCTACTCCATAACTACCATCAATTTTGATTGACCTGCACTTTTTATATAGCTGTCGTTTTTCATGCACCTCGCATGACCAAACCAACATAATCTTCTCTCAAGTAAACAGCATCTGATCCCTCTTATTCCTAATTTTTCACTTAGTTCGTATATGTTTTGCTGTCCGTGTATATTAATATTACACATCCAACGGAGCATGCACACTTTGTTCCTTTCCAATCTGCGCAGGACCTCTGCACACAATGCCCATGTCTCACTGCCATGTAACATTGCTGTTCATATACAAGCATCATATAATCTGCCTTTCATTTTTAAAGAGAAACCTTTTGTGGCCAAAAACGGTATTAGCTCTCTGAACTTTTTCCATCCTGTTCTAACTCTGGCTACTGTACTTTCAGAGCACCCTCCACCACTGCTGATTTTGTCACACGGGTAATGGAAAGTGTCTACTATTTCTATAGAACCATCTGGGCAGTTGAAGGAGTTAGTATCCTGTGGGCACTTGCTACTTATTGCACCTGAGCATCGGCCATATATAACATCTACATTCTTAGATAGCTTATATATATATGTGTGTGTGTTAAGTATTTCCATATATAAGGCAAAGGAAAAAAGAGTGCTCTATGTATAGTACAGAGCTATTTAATTATGTAATAAACAACACAATATAATTATTCCATTACCCAAGGTTTCAAGAAATTAGACGATTCTAACAGAAACGTCTATTTTGTTCTTCAGATATTATGGATATAGGATATCTTATGGATATAGGATATCTATGTTATGGATATCTTATATCCATAACATAGATATTTCATCTGATGAATGAAACAGACGTTCCTGTTAGAATCGTCTAACTTCATGAAACCTTGGATAGTGGAATAATTATATTGTGTTGTTTATTACATAATTATATATATATATATGTATATTATATATATATATCATCATCATTTCATTTTACATCCGCTTTTTCCCTGCTTGCAAGGGTGGGACGGGAACTGATTTTTGGCTTGATTTCTACAGCTGGATGCCCTTCCTAACACCAACCTCATTTACAGTGAGTGCTGGGTGCTTTTTTGCCATGGCACCTCCACGACCACTTTGCAGTGGAATGATAGGGACCTCAGTCCCTATCATCTCATTTCTACAGCTGAGTAAACTGGAGCAATGTGAAATAAAGTGTCTTGCTCAAGGAAACAACACATCACCCGATCTGAGAATTGAACTCACAACCTTTCGATTGCAAGGCCAATGCTCTAACCACTAAGCCATGTGCCTCCATATATATATATATATATATATATATATATATATATATATATATATATATATATATATATATATATATATATATATATATATATATATATATATATATATATATATATATATATATATATATATATATATATATATATATATATATATATATATATATATATATATATATATATATATATATATATATATATGTATATGTATATATATATATATATATATATATATATATATATATATATGTATATATATATGTATATATATATATATATATATATATATATATATATATATATATATGTATGTATATATATATATATATATATATATATATATATATATATATATATATATATATGTATATATATGTATATATATATATATATATATATATATATATATATATATATATATATATATATGTATATATATGTATATATATATATATATATATATATATATATATATATATATATGTATATATATATATATATATATATATATATATATATATATATATATATATATATATATATATATATATATATATATATATATATATGTATATATATATATATATATATATATATATGATAAACTCCGACATCACACACTTATACCTCTCCAAGACAATGTCACTGGACCGAGACCTTTGGTGGTACTCAGTAACAGAGAAGACCCGCCTTACCTAAATATATAGTAAAACCTCCTCCAGCCAGTAGGCATCTCTAACAAAATACACCCCGTCCCACCACCCCCACCCCATCCACACCACCCCATTCTATGTAAAGTTATGTTGGTGCCGCGCCATCCAGGCCGAAACAAATGAGATCGTGTAGGTGTCACGACAAAAAAACACACAGTCCACGCTGTAATGTGGCCGTGTAGGCAACACGGTAAAAACCTCCCAGACCCACACTGTAAATGTGGTTGGTGTTAGGAAGGGCATCCAACTGTAGAAAACCTGCCAGACAGTCCTATGCGAGCAAGACAATCACTCTTGCCTCAAGTGGGACTACCCCCGTCCAAACCCATGCAAGCGTGGAACACGGACGTTAAACGTTGATGATGATGATGATGATGATGATATATATGTGTGTGTGTGTGTGTGTGTGTGGCTGAGTGGTTAGATAATTGGATTTGCAATCACGAGGTTGTGGTTTCAATTCCCAGACCAGGTGATGCATTATGTCCTTGAGCAAAACACTATATTTCATATTGCTCCTTCTGCCTGGATTTGCAACCGACAGATAGTATTAGCAATTGAAAAGACCAATGGAAACACTGCTTCCTCGGTCCAATTTGATGAGCTCCACCCCACTCATTAATTGAATGAAGTCTGGGATCTTGTCGATCAACTGTCAATATATATATATATATATAAGTATTTATATATATATATATATATATATATATAAGTATTTATGTTATATGTATATATTATCATATATCAAGGTGGTGAATTGGCAGAGTCATTAGAACATTGGTTAGAATGCTTTACAATATTTGTTCTAGTTTACTGTGCTTCAAATTCAAATCTTGTTGAGGTCAACTTTGCCTTTCATCCTTTCAAAATCAAAAACAGTCCAGTACTGAGACCAACTCTTCTTCTATATCTTTCTCCCTCTCTTTCTCTCATTCTTTCTCCATCTCTGGAAGTGAAGTGTGTAGATGTGAGAGAGAAAATGTGTATGGTTATACAATTGTCTATAAGTATTGCAAAGTGTGTTGCCATGAAGACTTGGTTGTGGTTTAGCACATTTAAAATCGTTGCCAAAATCTCATCATACCTGCTCAATTTGATATTGACAAATTGTGAAATAAAAGAAAATGAAGTCAACTGTTAAGTACAAATAAGTTATTTATTTGTCATCATAAGATTTGAAATGACATTCGTATCCTTGAATGATTTGTGTTAACAGAAGAAATATTTATAACAAGCAAAATTTGTACTGATATGATTTCTGTGGAGAGATGTTTATATTCTGAGTGAATGTGTTGAAGACTGAAATATGGCTTTACTAACCTGGGTGCGTTACGACTTGGCTGAGACAGCCTATCATATTAGTCAGGCTACCATAGCTCAAGTCGTTGTCTGGCATCTCAGACAGAGTGAGTAAAAATAATTGAGCGGAAGTCAGAGTGAGAACAAAGAAACAGAGCTGAGTTGAGTTAAACTCAGAGTGAGAAGAGGAAATGAAGGGAATTTCATATTAGTTATTTTCAGCCATGACATCATAGCTATATAGGTCTGCATTTCATCCTGTTGTGATAAGTTTGCTACAGAATAAATTGGCTTTGTTCAGACCTCAAGAAGAGATTGGCTCCATCAAGCTTAAAGTGCCCAAAGCGTGTTGTAAGTCACTACAGCACTCCTATGAATCCATCAGGAGTTATGGGTCCATACATACAGACATTATCATATATATGAAGATGTGTAAAAGCATTTATGTAGTTGTAAATATTTTCTGCATATATAAACCTCTGCACATGTATAAATATGTTTGTGTATGCATGTTTATAAGTTTCAGTGTACATCGTCATTATCATCATCATCATTTCTACATCCACTTTTCCATGCTGGCATGGGTAGGGTGGGATGTTTTGATACAATGTTTTACAGCTGTATGTCCTTCCTGATGCCAACTCTTTTAGTCCCATCTCATGACACACAGGGATACAGTATATCTATTCTAAAAATGGGGTACACATGGCTTTACTAAAATTATAGACACAAAAGGGTGGAAATGTTTTTGTATTTCTGTTAAATAGCTGAACATAATTTCCTATAATTACAATCAGCTGAAAGGTGGGTAAGCAAAGTCAACTTAAAGTAAGATCTGAACAGTTTCTTCCTCTCCACGTTGTGTATAAAAATATTTAACATTGGAAAAAAAGCTAAAGCTGGAGGGCACAATCTAATGGACCTAATGGATCAAGCCTCCAGTACTTCATTGGTAATTATATCGTTGACCATGGAAAGATTAACCATTTTGTAAGCATATTTCTAAGAGCATGCCTATTATTTTCATATAATTTTGAATATAATCAAGAACTTGGAAGGATTTAAAAAACTAACTTCTTCATTATTAAGCTGGTGTTTGGATCATAACTTAACAAAGGGTTTTACATAGAATCATGGAAGGTTTTTAGATAAATACAAACAATGCTGTATCCCAGTTTTTAAAATAGATGAATCATATTCCTGTGTGTTGTAAGAAGTGACTAAAAGGGTTGGCATCAGGAAGGGAATTTGGCTGTAAAACATTGTCTCAAAAGTCCTGTCCAATGCATACCCAGATGTAAAAAGGGACATGAAATAAAAATGATGATAAACAATTTTAAGGACATACTGTGATAAAAAGTTTATAGATACACACACACACACACACACACACACACACACAAATAACTTAGTATTGTAAAAATAGGGGAGGTGTCAGGCAGTTTGGTATCAAAAGTGTTAAAGGTAAGATTGACTTTGATGAGATTTGAACTCAGAATATAAGAAACATAATAGAATACGAACACTATGAGGCATTTTTTCCAGTGCTCTACTGATTCTGATATATACCACCTACACCTGTCTACATAATGAAATATAATTTATGAATTAAATTTTTATTTGTTTTTATAATGTTTAATTACATTGGGAAAAATATCTTGAAATCAAACATTGTTTAATTAATTTTATGTTTTAAATTCATTTCATCACATATTAAATTTTTATTGTCTATCAATGGCCTTCTCATATAGTTTACAAATTAAAGCAATTCAGAGAGAGAAATTAATGGTGAATATAGGATTATATCAAGTTATTTTTCAATTATAATTTTCTTCTTTATTATGTTAAATATCAAATATTGGTTAATTTAATTAGTTATAAAATTGCCACTGACTGTATCATTAATAACAACCAGCCAAATGGTAAATGGTTTAAATTCTATAATTCTGTCATTGGTTCTGTATTTTCAGTTTGAGGAGAAGAGCATTGGTCATAGACACTACTTCTCATTACTACCAAATCTAGTTAGTTAAACTTATATCTTGATTAGTTAAATGTATAGACAATATGCCCCCACACCCCCCACCGCAAGGTGGTCGTGGAGGTGCCACTGCAAAAAAGCACCCAGCCCACACTGTAAAGTGGACGTGTAGGCGCCACGAAAAATCACCCAGCACTCACTGTAAATGAGGTTGGTGTTAGGAAGGGCATCCAGCTGTAGAAATCAAGCCAAATCAGTTCCTGTATGAGCTAGGCATGGTCAGCCGACCAGACACTGCCCACAACAGGACAACCCGTCTAACCCATGCTAGCGTGGAAGAACGGACGTAAAATGGTGATGATGATGATAGTGAAGGGATGAGTTATTTATCTTTCTTTGTTTTCTATTTGTGGTTTTATTCATGAAAATGTTTTTGAATGCCAAGAAAACAAAAAGAGCCAATTGTCAGATCGAACCAAGGAAACTATGTTTCTATTGATCTTTCCATTACCACTATTATTTACTGGGCACAACTCTTGGTAAAATGATGTAGGATTTGAACTTAAAAAGCATAGTGCGAGAGCACATAGTGCAAAGGTTTCCTCCTGTCTCATTAACAATTCTGTCAATCCATTGTCTTTGGACTTGTACTCTATTTATCGACCCCTTGATGAAAGGCAAAGTTGACCTCAGCAGCATTTGGATTCTGAGTGCAGAAAACCAGAACAAATAAATATCAAGGCATTTAATCTGATACTCTTATAACTCTGCTAATTGATTGCTTTGTGAAACTATTAAGACATAACTACTGAATTTTTAATTAACTTTCTCAGTGTCATTGATATGACAGTAGAAGAAATGCATTATGATATGCTACATTGCATATTAACTGTTTCATTTCCAAATTTCTAGTAATAGATACTACCTATGACTTTCAAATACTTTTGAAAATAATCAGAACTTAGAAATATTTAGTAAAATATCTAACTTTTTCAATATTGAGCTGGTGTCTGAAAGCATATTTAAATTTTCTTACATAAAATTATGACAGAAGATTTAAATTTATATATCAACACTTTAAAACAAACAGTTTTGAATCATAGATACAGGGTAGTTTTAGGTAGTTTGGTATCAGAAAGGTTAAAGAAATGAAACAAATGAAAGTAATGCTGATATAACATCTCACCTGGTGTGCAAACTCATGAGCAATTGTGGTGATTACTGACATTTTTAATCCTACTGTTTGAGTTGAATCAAAGAGGAGATATACTGTTCTGAATGTAATGAGACCCCAGTTTTCCATAGCCCCAGCTTGAAAGTCAGGTATGGCAATCAAATCTACAAAAGAAGAATAAAGTATTTATAAAACAATGAAAGAACACATCACAAGCAAAAGGAAACCAACAAATTTACATATGGGTTATGTGTGCTGTAGCCAAGAGCCTCATAGCTCAGTGGGGCCCTGTCCTTTTTCAGTATTATTGTGCTCAGTTTGAATCCTGAAAATGTTGACTTTACTTGTAGCAGAAACTATTCTATTACAACAATTCAAGGGAGACTTCTACTTTAGTATACCTTCTTCCTTGCCTCCATGCTACCATTCCAACAGTTTCAGAGGCCCTGGAAAGAGTCTGGTTACTTCTAACTCACAAATTAAAAACAAATTCTTTTGGTCTCAATGAAATAAGTATGAGCAATGTACTTGAATCAATTTAGTTGATTCTCTCCCCCCCCCCCCCCCCCGAAAAAAAAGAAGGAAACAAAATTTCCTGATCACCTATAATATTAGGAATAATTATAATTATTATTTTAGCGCTAAACAGATATATGAATGGACAGCTCCATGAAAAATTTAAATTTACTATATTTGTATTTAACACGTAACACTTTTTACTGCACAGGTATAGCCAGGTGATACATATGGAAGATGATAGTTGGGTGAAAAAGTGTCAGGAGATCCCAGTGGAAGGAAGCCAAGAACAACCTGGGCAGAAGTGGTGAGAGGAGATGACAACAGAATGCAAGTAGAAGGAAGCTGTGCTAGAAAAGATCTGTCTAAGCTATGCAAGCATGGAGGAATAGGCATAAAAAGGATGATCATCATCACATGATGATACCAAACCACCTGAAACCACCCTAGGTTCTACATATACAAAGCTGTTTGTTTTAGGATGTTTATATTCATCTAAAACCTCTCCACAACAATTTTATGTAAGAAACATTGTTGTTATGCTCCAAATATCAGCTTAATAATGAGAATTTTAATTATACTACTAAATCCTTTTAAATTCTGGGTTATTTTCAAAATGATTTTAAAATCATAGACAGTGTTTTTTGTTAGAAATATGGCAACAAAATAGTTAAAGAAAAAATTTCTTTTGGATATTTTGCTGATAGATGATTTTAGAACAGTTCAGTTCTGGTGTTGTCAGAGAAAATATTGTTTGATTTGGGGCATTTGATATTTTACAGTTTGTACACAATTATTTACTAATCATTCAAAATAGCTATCCCTTTTAGGGAAGTAGTAAGAAGTACTAGCCACAATAAGTGTAGTTTTTATGACATCCACAACGAAAAAGGTTGTAGAAACATTAACCCATTCATTATCACATTACTAATTACAGATACTGCCTGTTATTTTCAAGCAATATTGGAAATACACAAGAATTTGGAGGATTTAATAATATAAATATAACTTTCTCATTATTGAGCTTGCAGTTGCAATATAATGTAACAAAGGTTTCTATATAGAATTATGGAATGTTTTTTAGATAAATATAAATGTTGTTTGTAAACCCCCAGATTTTATGGGCAAAACCAACTGGCAGGATACCCTGGGGTAGAGCTTGAGTAAGATGGTTGAATAACATCCATGAGCTTGGCTGGTCACAATTGGGGATCCAATTGGATTAATTGGAAATGGTTTCTTCTGACAGGGCCTACAGGAAAGCATGCTTGAAAACTCTGCCTACACAATCCTCCAAAGAATAAGTGGTCAAAGAAGAAGAACAACAAGAATATGTCGTTTGTATCCCAATTTTAAAAATAGATACATCATATACCTGTATGTTGTTAGAGGTGACTAAATGGGTTGGCATCATGAAGGGTATCTAGCTGTAAAATATCTCATCCTGTCCAACCCATGCCCACATGAAAAATTGGACATAAAACAAAACTGATGATAAACAATGCTAAGGATGTTTTCTCTCACCTCTCCTGTTCATAATCTTCATGAACAAGATTTACATGCACAGCCAGGTTGGAAATGGTATCGCAATTGGTGTGTGTAGGTTCAGTCAGCTGGAATTTGCAGACAACATGATACTACTTAACTTATGAGAAAGTGATCTTTAACATGCATTTGATAGGTTTACTGCTGATTGCTTCACAAGGGGAATGACTCATTTTATAAATGAAGCCTATGCTGTGCACTCTACATGTGAGTGGATTTCCAATGAAGCAAGTGGGGAGGTTCAAGTAAATCATTGAACAGATTTTGCAGGCAAAACCAACTGGCAGGACACCCAGGGGTA
>OZ024741.1:113496928-113504428 GCA_964016885.1 Eledone cirrhosa | reverse complement strand
CCTTACATAAAATACAACAGTGGGTTAATACCAGGAAGGACACTTTGCAGTAGAATTCCACTTCAGTGTGCCTTTTCCAACCTATTTCTGTTTAGAAAACAGAGATAAAGTTGATGATTATGATGGTGATGAAGATGATACACAAAATAAACTCCATCATTTTTTACAGGTACTATGTTAGTTTAAAAGAACTCTTTTGGGTTTGAAAAATTCTTTTTGTCAACTGTAAAATTGTGAGAATTATTATAGAAAAAATAAGAAAGCCAGAAAGAAATGGGTAGGGGGTCTTTGTGGAATGAAACAAACAATATTTCCAGTTCAGTAAATTCTGTAACTGAACACATTAAAAGATAGGAAGAAAGAAACAAAATGAAATAGAAAATATATATAAAATAGAAAAACAAAAATGGAAAACCTAAATATAAAGGAGTGGAAATGTAATTGTGAGAGAGAGAAAAATAAATGAGAGTGAGGGAATGAGAATAGGGAAGAGGAAGACCTAGAGATACTGAAAGAGGGTAACTAAAAATGACTTACAAACACACACATACACACACACACACACACGCATATATATATATATATATATATATATATATATATATGCGTGTGTGTGTCTGTGTGTGTGTGTGTGTGTGTGAGTGTGTGTGAGATGCACTATAAAGGGTAAATATATATATAACTTTGTCAGTATAGTGCATCATAAAATTCTGAGATATGTACATAGATATACATATACACATACATACATACATATATAATGTATACTTTCATTCTGTTACAGTTTTCAGCCACACACACACATACATATATATATATATATGTGTGTGTGTATGTATGTGGCTGAAGACTGTTAAAGAATGAAAGTATATATATGTGCATGAGTATGTGTATGTGTATATATACACATACACATATATATATATTTATACATGAGAGAGAGAGAGAGTGTGTGTGTGTGTGTGTGTGTGTGCATGATTATACATATGGAGGGAGAGAGAGAGAGAGAGAGAGAGAGAGAGGAACTATATAGATTGTAATAGATAGTGTGTGTGTTACAGAGAGAGAGAGAGAGACAGGGTGAAAAGATGGAGGAAAGTTAAAGAAATATTATTTTCTTATTTGTGTGAAAAGAAGAAATAATATAAAACTACAATAACCACAACAATAAGAGGAAGAAGAAGAACAAGAATCTCTTTGATTTACTTTCTTCTTCACCATCAAAATATATTTGCTGTCATTTTGGGCTAAATTGATTTCCTGCCTGTATTTTAGTCATAGTGTATAACACATCTTTGCAACTACACTGTTTCCAAAGAATTTCTTTTGATTCTTAAAGTAGTTTTTGTGTATATGCATGTGTGTAAATAGTTGTGTGTGTGTGTGGTGTGTGTGTGTATGTGTGTGTGTGTTTGAATAGCTGTGGGTGTGTGTGTAAATAGTTGTGTGTGTGAATAGCTGTGTGTGTGTGAGTGTGCGTGAGTGTATGTATGTGTGTGTGTGAATAGCTGAGTGTATGTGTATGTGTGTGTGTGTGTGTGAGAGAGAGAATGGCTGAGTGTGTGAATGTTTGTATGTGTACATGTAATTATATGTAATATGTGTAAATGTGAGTGTATATACAAATGCTTGAATGTGCATGTACATGAATGTTTGAATGTGTGTGTGTGTCCATATGTTTAAGTATGTGAGTGAATATGTATATATATATGCGTGTGTGTGTGTGTGTGTGTGTGTGTGTGTATGTGAACATGTATTAAAATCTGTGTGAATATTCATATATCTGTCTGAATGAATTTGACTGTGATTGAGTATATATGTTTAAATATGTGCAAATATATGTGTGTTTAGGTATGTATAAATGTGAGTGTATGTATAAATGTTGAGTGTGTGTGCATAGGTATGTGTGAGTAGAGGGAAATGTGTATTTATGTTCCAGTTGGTGTGTGTGTGTGAGTGTGAATATAAGCGCATGTGTATATATGGATGGATGTTTGCATATGTGAGTAACTGTGTGAGTAAATATTCAATGTATATAAATGTATGTGTGTATATGAATATGTGAATGTATGTGTGTATGTTAATGCATGTGTGTGATTGTGGGAGAATGTGAATGTATGTGCATATTTGTAAGTGTGTGTGTGTGTGTGTGGCACCTTAAACCAAACTTTCTCCTACTTCATAATTTCAATTGTTTTATATTTAAAATGTACATGTCAAATTGAGCTGCATACAGAAAGCTTCAGTTTAACAGTTTCAATGCAGTATACATGCACACAGTTGGTGTTATACACACACAAAGTTAGTGTTATACATGGATATACATACAGTTAGTGATAAAATATGCGCACACATAAATTAGTGTTATTCATACAGATACATACAGTTAGTGGTACACATACAGTTAGTGTTATTCATACATACACATACAGTTAGTGGTACACATACAGTTAGTGTTATGCATACATACACATACAGTTAGTGTTATGCATACATACACATACAGTTAGTGGTACACATAAATTAGTGTTATTCATACAGATACATACAGTTAGTGGTACACATACAGTTAGTGTTATGCATACATACACATACAGTTAGTGTTATGCATACACACACACACAGTTAGTGTTATGCATACACACACATACAGTTAGTGTTATGCATACACACACATACAGTTAGTGTTATGCATACATACACATACAGTTAGTGTTATGCATACACACACATACAGTTAGTGTTATGCATACATACACATACAGTTAGTGTTATGCATACACACACATACAGTTAGTGTTATGCATACATACACATACAGTTAGTGTTATGCATACATACACATACAGTTAGTGGTACACATACAGTTAGTGTTATGCATACATACACATACAGTTAGTGTTATGCATACACACACATACAGTTAGTGTTATGCATACACACACATACAGTTAGTGTTATGCATACATACACATACAGTTAGTGTTATGCATACATACACATACAGTTAGTGGTACACATTCAGTTAGTGTTATGCATACACACACATACAGTTAGTGGTACACATACAGTTAGCGTTATTCATACATACACATACAGTTAGTGGTACACACACAGTTAGTGTTATGCATACATACACATACAGTTAGTGGTACACATACAGTTAGTGTTATGCATACACACACATACAGTTAGTGGTACACATACAGTTAGTGTTATGCATACATACACATACAGTTAGTGGTACACATACAGTTAGTGTTATGCATACACACACATACAGTTAGTGGTACACATACAGTTAGCGTTATGCATACAGATACATACAGTTAGTGGTACACATACAGTTAGTGTTATGCATACACACACATACAGTTAGTGGTACACATACAGTTAGTGTTATGCATACACACACATACAGTTAGTGGTACACACACAGTTAGCGTTATGCATACATACACATACAGTTAGTGGTACACATGCAGTTAGTGTTATGCATACATACACATACAGTTAGTGGAACACATACAGTTAGTGTTATGCATACAGATACATACAGTTAGTGGTATACATGCAGTTAGTGTTATGCATACATACACATACAGTTAGTGGTACACATACAGTTAGTGGTACACATACAGTTAGTGTTATTCATACATACACATACAGTTAATGGTACACATACAGTTAGTGTTATGCATACAGATACATACAGTTAGTGTTATTCATACACACACATACAGTTAGTGGTACACATACAGTTAGTGTTATGCATACATACCCATACAGTTATTGGTACACATACAGTTAGTGTTATGCATACATACACATACAGTTAGTGGTATACATGCAGTTAGTGTTATGCATACATACACATACAGTTAGTGGTACACATACAGTTAGTGTTATGCATACACACACATACAGTTAGTGGTACACATACAGTTAGTGTTATGCATACAGTTAGTGTTATGCATTCACACACATACAGTTAGTGTTACGCATACACACACATACAGTTAGTGTTATGCATACACACACATACAGTTAGTGTTATGCATACACACACATACAGTTAGTGGTACACATACAGTTAGTGGTACACATACAGTTAGTGTTATGCATACATACACATACAGTTAGTGGTACACATACAGTTAGTGTTATGCATACACACACATACAGTTAGTGGTACACATACAGTTAGTGTTATGCATACAGTTAGTGTTATGCATTCACACACATACAGTTAGTGTTACGCATACACACACATACAGTTAGTGTTATGCATACACACACATACAGTTAGTGTTATGCATACACACACATACAGTTAGTGGTACACATACAGTTAGTGTTATGCATACACACGCATACAGTTAGTGTTACAAATCTGTTTTGTATTATTTTAAAGGCAATATTATAGCTGCATTATGGTGGTATCGCTTTCTCACATCCTTTCTCTCAATATCCCTCCTTCTCTGAAAGAAATTAACAGTGATCAGACTGATCCCTTACATCATAGGCAGTGCCCAAATTTCTACCATCACTACCACTGTCAGAATCCTACGTGATATATTGAACCTCTGAGATCAGGGACTGATCTGAGGTCAATCAACACACTTCACTTAGCACCCAATTGCTAGACAAACCTTACAAAAGGAAAACAAAATTATTAGTGCATCAAATGAAATGCACTGTAGCATTTCGTTGTGTCACTCTACTTTCTGAGTTAAAATTATACTGGGGATTCACATCTCACATATGGTTCCATGTTCTACTAAGTGCATTTTATCATGGCATCAGCACTGGAGAGGTTGTCATACCGTTGACATAACTGAAGGGTCCTCCCAACCCTTTGTTTACATTATACTGCTGGATACCCTTCCTACCACCAACCACTTTACACATATCTGAGTGTGTGTGTGTCTCTTTCTTATATTAGTGCATTAGTGTATTTGTGTGTGCTCATGTCCCATAACTTAGCAGTTCAACAAAAACAAATGATGAAATAAGTACCCGAGTAAAATAAGTGTTAAAGTCAATATGGTCAACTAAATCCCTACCATCTAATGACAGAAACAAGTAAAACATATTTTTTAGATGTACATAACCATTAGCAGCAGTCATTAAAGTACAATATCATGTAAATGGTGTGATGTTAGCAACATCCTGTAAATTACAGAGCTTCATTACAAACAGTGTAATATCGACAATGTCATGTTAGCAGCATTGCCTACTTAATAGTTATACAATATGATGTGTATCCTCATTAGCAGCAGTTTTGTCATAGATCACAGAAATGTTATAATATTAGCAACACTTTCTGTGAAGAGTTTCATTACCAACAGTTTTATTATAACTCTAGGCACCCTGATCAACTAAGGGTGTTACAGTAACCATATAATCCATACTCCCCACCCACCCGCAAGTCATGGTCAGGCCATTAGTGACTAAACTGGCAACCCTACCCAGCTCACCTGGGTGAGAAGGGCTTGAGGGTTCTCTGCAACACTAAATACAAGGGCCCTCAAAGTGCCAGCATAGGCTGATATCGCCCCTCACACATGTCTTGAAGGTGGAGATTGAGGTAATCTCTAACAGACTGGATATTCAGCAGCCCCTGCAGTCCCCATCTGTCTGGATCCTGTTCTATCCTAGAATCCTTCTTGCCTGCAGAACAGTCCTATGGGGATAAAGTTTGTGAGGCTATTGTGTTTGTGTAATCTACTCATTGTCATATGACTCATCCCTTCATATTCCTTCTATTGTTCATGGACATTTTATGATATTAGCAACATCCTTTCTATGAATTGCAGAATATTACTACACAGTGTGATTTCAACAATGTGATATTAACAACATTATCAAATTAAGAGTTATGATGCATGGTATCATGTAATACAGAAAACTAAAAAAGGTTGTAAAATATCTGTTGATATGTTTATAAAATATTGTTGATTTTCACTAATGTACTACTTATTAAATTATCTTGAATACTTATATCTTAAATTTGATACAATGTCATACAATTGTAGAGCAGAGGAATAATTGATTGAGAGCTAGGGAAAAATATCACAAGTCATTTTGTCCTAATGACTTGCTATATTTGCAGCAGCTGTTACTGACTGTTCTCTGTGGAAGTACTTTAGCCATAATGTCTGCAGAGTGGAGTTGACATATACCACCCAGACTGGGGTAAAGAGTCTGCTGTTCCTTCTTTCATTCCATTTACTATCATTATTTAGTTTTTTAATATTTTGTTTTTGCAAATATTTTATAATTTAATTGAAATTTATCAACCGACTCTCTAATATATTTATTGGTTATATTTACTAAATTTGTCACCTTAATGTAAACTTATGTACTGTTCTCACCCTTTTAATTTAATATAAACTCATGCTTTGCTTTAGCAGTTACCTATCTTTGACATATGGTTACCATATTTTTTATGAAAAACACTGACTATTATTTTCAAATAATTTTCAAAGAATTTTGTAATGTTTCAGGTGGTTTGCTATCCTTTAAACTTTATTTTCAACTCTGTGTATTGTGTAATACAACTATCTTTTAATTAGTTTGTCTCTTGATGTGCCTATTACTCTAATAAGGTATGGTATTTTTTTACTACCATGTGTTTCCCATGCCAGTGCTTTCTCACTCCTGTTGGAGGAACCCCTCCTTGGTTGACCTCCAATACTTTCTGTTTAGTTCTGGTTATGTTTAGCAGTATGCATCATGCTTGGAAAATTGCAGATTGGTAGGATTATATAATCCATAGTTGGGGTGGATGGCTGTTGACTCTGCTCTTTTAACAGCTTTTGTTTTTTTGTGCTGCTGGGGGTTCCATTTACCTTCCTCATCAGACCAGGGTCTGGTGGGGGAGCTGGTTTGGTTGCCAACTACTCAACCATGAAGTAGGTTGTACTGGGTTACATGGTACTAGTAGCAGGATGTATGTCCTATCATATTGGATAGTAACATTTTTCAGGATCTCACTACCTTTGATTATAACTTCTGGATTGTATTCATATGAACCTCATCATCTCACCATCCAATGTATAGGCTCCAATTAGCTTCCAATGAACAATTCAATATACAGGGTTGTAATGTTAGTTGTAATTTCTTAGAATAGTCTTCTTCCCCAACATGTTCTGGTGTTGAAAAACAAAACAACAGCAAAAAGCATTAAAAAATGGTATGCTTCTTTGTAATTGAAGCTTAACATTACTCAAGTAGAGCTACACAGCTCAGTGTCCTTATCTAAGATGTAAGGTAGTTTTTCCAAAGTGGAAATGTGACAGAGTCTTGAGAGCATTGAATTAAATATATTGGTATTTGTTCCAACCATAGTAACCCGAGTTTAAATCTCACCAAGGTCAACATTGCCTTTCATCTTTTTGGGGTTGATAAATACAATATCAATTGGACAGGACTTTTGTGACTCTGTGCTTTCTGATTTCAAATCCTGTTTCCTGGTAGGAGTTGCAACTGGTAGAT
>OZ024741.1:113479428-113491928 GCA_964016885.1 Eledone cirrhosa | reverse complement strand
TCCAAACCCATGCAAGCGTGGAACACGGACGCTAAACCTGATGATGATGATGATGATGATGATGATATATATATATATATATAGGTTGTAATAAAATGAAAACGAAATTTCATTTCTCACTCTTAGTATGGCACTTACTTAAATGTAAGTATGTATGTATACGTACATACATATATGTATACAGACGTACAGTAGCATGCATATATATATATATATTAATATATATATACATACAGGTACACATACATATATGTACGTATCAGTTTAGCGGACGTTTATTATAACGCCCGCTTTGTCCGTTTGTAAACAAACTGACAGCCTGAATTTATGCCGTACGGTGTTAAGGCAACCACGTCACCTTTTTGTTCAACACTGACACAGGAACGATGTACTAGTTTCAAGCTTCTTAGCTATCATCAGCACCGTATACCCTTCTGCCAGATGGTTGAACGTTCGAAAGTATATACTTTGCTTATGAAAATTAACGGCTGAGCAGCCTAATTTGCATATCGAGTGAGTTCAGTCGGCCAGGCGCACCAAAAACGATAAGTTCTAATAAAATGAAAACGAAATTTCATTTCTCACTCTTAGTACGGAACTTACTTAAATGTAAGTATGTATGTATACGTACATACATATATGTATACAGACGTACAGTAGCATGCATATATATATATATATATATATATTTATATATATATATATATATATATATATATATACATATATATATATATATATATATATATATACATATATATATATATATATATATATATATATACATATACATACAGGTACACATACATATATGTACGTATCAGTTTAGCGGACGTTTATTATAACGCCCGCTTTGTCCGTTTGTAAACAAACTGACAGCCTGAATTTATGCCGTACGGTGTTAAGGCAACCACGTCACCTTTTTGTTCAACACGGACAAAGCGGGCGTTATAATAAACGTCTGCTAAACTGATACGTACATATATGTATGTGTACCTGTATGTATATATATATATATATATATATATATATATATATATATATATATATATATATATGCATGCTACTGTACGTCTGTATACATATATGTATGTATGTATACATACATACTTACATATATATATATATATAATTATATATATATATATATATATATATATATATATATATATATATATATATATATATATATATATATGTATATATATATATATGTATATGTATATATATATATATATATATGTATATATATATATATATATATATATATATACATATATATATATATACATATATATATATATACACATATATATATATATATAGAAGGTGGCAAATTAGCTGAATTTCTGTACTCAATGAGTTCAAGTCCTGCCAAGAATTGTTAAAAGAATATCCATCCAGTACTGCAGTCGATTCTTTCTCTCTCTTTTTCTGACAGTCTCTCACTCTGTCTCACTATCTGTGTCTCTGGAAGAAACTGATTATGTTCAGACCTGAAAGGGGATATGTGCTGCCTGGTTTAAAGTGCCAGTATGTCCCTCCCAGCAGTGTTTTTATGACATCATTATGAGTCATCATCATCATCATCATCGTCGTTTAACGTCCCTGTTCCACGCTTGCATGGGTTTGGACAGGGGTTTTCCCACTTGAGGCAAGAGTGGTTGTCTTGCTCGCATAGGACTGTCTGGCGTGTTTTCTACAGCTGGATGCCCTTCCAAACACCAACCACATTTACAGTGTGGGACTGGGAGATTTTTACCGTGTTGCCTACACAGCTACATTACAGCGTGGACTGTGTGTTTTTTTGTCGTGACACCTACACGATCTCGTTTGTTTCAGCCTGGATGTTGTGGCACCAACATAACTTTGCATTGAAGGGGGCGGTGTGGATGGGGTGGGACAGGGGTGTATTTTGTTAGAGATGCCTACTGACTAGTAGGTTTTACTTTGTATTTAGGTAAGGTGGGTCTTCTCTGTTACTGAGTACTGCCAAAGGTCTCGGTCCAGTGACATTGTCTTGGAGAGGTGTAAGTGTGTGAGGTCGGAATTCATCAGCTCGTCCCAGGTTTTCCTGGGTCTGCCTACTCCATGGCTACCATCTATCTTTATTGCCCTGCACTTTGTTATACAGCTATCGTCTTTCATGCGCATCACGTGACCATACCAACGTAGCCTTCTCTCGAGTAAACAACATCTGATCCCTCTTATTTCTAATTTTTTCCTTAGTTCGTATATGCGTCATAGATCCATATAAACTTATATACACATATACATAGAAAACATTTCTTCAAACACGATTTACTATATATATTTCTGAAAACTATGATATTTTCTAATAGGAACAGAAGTACATGTTCAAAGTGGTCACGGAATAGCAATTGAAATATTAATGAATTGTTGGTATGAAATTACCAACATCTGGCAATTGATCCAACACAGAACATTGTTGCAGGCAATCTAATTTCTAAATAAGTAATAGAGATCAGCAAGTCAAATGAAGAAAAAGATGATGGAAATAAAACCAGATTATTATCCTCTGATAAAAATCTATACTGAGAAATTCAAGAAAGTTCTTTACATATACTGTGACGGTAAGATGTTTACTTCATGTTACCCTCAGTTTTCCTGTTCAGTCTCACTATTCAAGCAATATATAATAATTGTTTCTACTTTTGGCACAAGGCCAGCAATAACCCAGTACATTACTGGTACTTTATTTTATCGACCCTGTAAGGATGAAAGGCAAAGTGAACCTCGGCGGGATTTGAACTCAGACCATAAAGGGACGTAACTATGCTGGAAGGTATGGCATCTGACTCTCTACCGATACTGCCAATCCACCGCCCTGATTTAGGCATAAGGTCAACAATTCTGGTGGGAGTGGAAAGTTGATTTGGTCTCTCCAGTACCTTGTGAGTAGAAGTGAGTAAACAGTAACAATTCTTGAAGATGGTGCCCCAGCATTAGCCC
The DNA here is from genome assembly GCA_964016885.1 of Eledone cirrhosa. Taxonomy (NCBI): domain Eukaryota; kingdom Metazoa; phylum Mollusca; class Cephalopoda; order Octopoda; family Eledonidae; genus Eledone; species Eledone cirrhosa. Next base: position 113,488,955 of record OZ024741.1, on the reverse strand, counting down.
AGCTCCAATGGCAGAAACTAGTAAAAGAATAAAAGAAAGAATAAATGCTGAAAATAGAACACCTTTCTTACATTCCACTATCTATTGGCTTAATTATTAAGAAGTTTTCTTAGGTTAATCCAAGCCTTGTGAGGGAAATTAGGTAGACAGAAACTATAAAGAAGCCTGTTGGATGTATTATAAGGGTACAGGGAGTTGTGGAAGTTGCATATTCAGTTGATCTTACCACTAAATGTCCATTGTTAAAATCACTGGAGAATCCATCAGTAATTTTAGTCTTTCTTGGTTGTCCATCGTAAACGATGCACCACGTATGGCCCTGGTGATTCTGACATCACGGATGTCCCTCCTGTGCCATATGGCCAAGTCAATCAGATGTCACTGTTTGGATCTGAGGTGCATCCATGTCGTCTTGAACTTGTCTGATTGGCAGAACAGTGTGCTAGTGATGGTGAGGTCGTTCTCAGTGCAGAAGATTAACAGTATGAGGCCATTAGAGTTCAGCTTCCCTGTGCCGTGAGGTCCCAGCACACCTCTCCAGTTGCTGCTGTCAGACCTGACTCTTGCGTTGAAGTCCCCCAGTAGGATGAGTTTATCGTTTGGGGAGGACGCCCTTCACGAGTGCATTGAGTTCCCCTTAGAAGCGTCCTTTGCTTCATCGCTGCTGGTAAGAGTGGGGGCGTACGCGTTGATGACTGTGACATGCCGAGATGGGTCGAGGGGGAAGCGGAGCATCATCAGCCACTCACTCACAGGTATTGGGAGGTCTGGTAGCTGCTTGCAGAGTGAAGTCCTGTTGGCCAGGCCTACCCCGTGGATTCTGTCCTTGTCCTTTGCATTGCCCTTCCAGAAGAAGGTGTAGCCTCCTTTCGGTTCTGCTAAAGATCCTTCTTCGGCAAGTCTAGTCTCACTGAGGGCGGCTATGTCGATCCGGTAGCGAGCTAATTCCCTTGCTATGATGAGACTGGCAACTCCCAGAAGCCAGAATCCGGTGGTATGGAGGACCGTCACGACCAGGGACCTATTGGTTGCAGTGGATGGCCACCATGTCTGTAGTGCCTTGCCATGCCCTAGCGCTCCACACCGCTTGCTGTTGCCGCCTTCGTGATTATTGGAACGATGTTGTCCTCCTCCACTCACTCCACCGGGTCCAGTCTTCGCATGCAGGAACAGGCATCCCTTATCTAACTCACCGGGGAGTTTCAGACCCATCCGGCTACCCTCAACCAGGGAGTGGCCGCTGTCACATGCTACAGCTTCTTGGGGCCACATGTGAGAGCTGAGTGTCAGGTGGGACCCAATGCAGGACGAGCTGTCCTGAAAAGGGCATGGCTAGCCCCCCTACAGAGGTACATGCCCCTCCCTGACACCCCAGGCATATACACACGTATATACATACACATACATATGTACATGTGTATATACATATTTACACATTTTTGGAAGGCCGTTGACTCTTATCAGTTCTTCCGCCCTTTGCCAGGTTTTGTTTTTTGTCCTGCAGGGTGTCCAAAATCACCCTCCTAACCAAGTAAACTTGGTGGGGTTGCCAGTTTAGTCGACGACGACTCGACCATGCAACAGGTTGTACTGGTTTATATGTTACCAGTAGCACTCAAGAGTGACCTGACGTAAAGTAATTTTAGTATTAAATGGTAAATGACCACTTTAAATTTACTCCAGTCCTTCCTGAAATATTTTTAACTCCTAAGTCTCCAGCCTAAATGCATTGCATGCTGATTTGATTTCCATATATTCTGAGATAATTATATAGAAAGCACAGCTTAGAAAAATATCTTGGCTTGACATGCTAGCAATAAATAATTCCAATGACAGAAAATAAAAGACTTTTCAGTCAAATCCCCCAAATAATATAATATAGGCTACTATATAAACCTAACCAAACTATTTTCCAGTATATAATTCTGATAAATGGCAGCTAAAGCCTATCATCTAAAGAGAATCACTGTCTCAATGCAAGCTGTTCTTTTACATAGCTATTATCACCATCATCCTGAAACCGTAAACATAATTAACCTTTTGATACCAAACTACCTAAAATCTGATCCATCTGTTGCTTCTAAGATATAAAGTTGTTTATTTCAAACTGCTTATATTTATGTAAAAACCTTGCATTATATTTTTATCTTACTGCCTCTGTCAATTTATGTTCCAAAAATCAGTTTTATGCTAGTTATTTTACTAAATCCTTCCTCTTTTTGATTATTTTCAAAATTATTTCAAAATTATAGACAGTGTGTTTTTATTAGAAACTGGGAGTAAAAGGTAAAAAAGAAGGAAAACCTTTTCAAAAGTAGGTATGAACTAATATATGAACTGTAGATACCAAACAAATAAGCTAAACCAAAAGACAACAATGATCTTCAGTTCACCTAAGCAGTGCCTAAACCCAGATGCAAATCAGATGCCAAAACCTTTCTATAAATTAGTTTTATTACTTAAAACCTCCAAATTATTGTTTTCAAATTTATTTGAAAATCATAGGTGGTGTATTTCATTAGAAATATGGTAATCAAATTGTTAACTAAAATTGTCAATTTAATTAGCATTGTGGGCTTTCATCAGTGTAATTAAGTTAGTAATAATTATTACACACAGTAAATTAGTTGGTGATATAGAAAACCTGCCAAAGGGTTGGGAGGACTTTTCAGCTGTGCCATAGATATGTCGACATTCCTAAGCATTGGCAAACTACATAATAAACAACTCCTCCAATACTCTGTGTAAAGTACATTGTGATAAGAAAGGCATATGTCTATAAAAAAACCCAAAAAAACTGCTAAACAAAGGGTCAGAAGGACTCTTCAGCAATGCCAAAAAACATAACTTCCCTTGTGTTGGTGCCATGATAACATGCACTCAGTAGAGTGCAGAATTGTATGTCAGAGGCTCCACTTGGGTACTGATCCTTCTGTAACAACATGTTAGCAAGGAAAACAAACATTAAATGATAAATTAGAAAACCTGAGATAAGTTACATGTAGATTTATCTACAGTTTATAGGCCTCAGTGCAAAAATTTAAACGAATGTGAAAAAAACATTGTTATTCTCTTTGTGCACAAAAAACATAAGGGGTTACCTTTTCATGTTTCACAGCTAATTGGCTTCTGTCCACAGAGTGAGGTGTAGTCAAATATTTGATTTGAACTTTATAGGCAGTTTCATTTATTAGAAATATGGTAATGAAAGGGTTAATCATCATTTCATCATCATTTCATTTTACGTCAGCTTTTTCCCTGCTTGCAAGGGTGGGACAGGAACTGATTTTGGCTTGATTTCTACAGCTGGATGCCCTTCCTAACACCAACCTCATTTACAGTGAGTGCTGGGTGCCCTTTTGCCGTGGCACCTCCACGACCACTTTGCAGTGGAATGATATGGACCCCAGTCCCTATCATCTCATTTCTACAGCTGAGTAAACTGGAGCCATGTGAAATAAAGTGTCTTGCTCAAGGAAACAACACATCACCCGGTCTGAGAATTGAACTCACAACCTTTCGATTGCAAGGCGAATGCTCTAACCACTAAGCCATGTGCCTCCATTTTCTATTGCAAGGCCAATGCTCTAACCACTATTTAATCTTTATACAAATACTTATATGAACTAATTTGATGACACTGAGTTCGAGCTTAACTTTTTTGTGACCATATTTCAAATGAAATACATTATATTTAAACAAATTTAAAGGGTTTCCTAAAACTATTAATTATTTCATTATTGAAATAGCACAACAAAATATTCTGATATCAAATTATGTTTGGTGATATTAAATTAAAAAGAACTCTTTAAAACATATGGTTTTAATCGTAGAGCAAGAGGTGGTTGTGAGTGGGTACCAAAAGCATTAATAATTATTACAATGGAAACAAGAATGAGAACAACAAGAGAAAAGAAAAAACTGGAAGGAAAAGAAAACAGAGATAAAGTGAAAAAGAAAAAGAGAGAAATTTGCAGAAGATTAGTGTAGTGCGAGAGCTGTTCACAAATTGATCTAGCTTGTTTATTGAAGCCACTAAATAGTAATGGGTTTATAAGTAGTATGTCTGTAGATAATTGAAAAGTTTACTCAGTCACTGATGAAATCCCTACACAAGGATCAAAATAAATCTAGCTAATTCCTCTGTTTAAATAAGAGGGATTACAAATACTGATATTTATACTCACTAGCATCATCCAATTCCGTCACGTGAACCTGCTAGAGATAGATTGGCTTCCTTACGTAGTATACAAAATAAGAGCTTCACTTATAAACAGAGATAAAATGAGATGGTCGAATCATGTATTGAGGAAAGTTTAAAGTGACTGGGTGTGAGGAGTGAAGAAAATTAATGCCAAAGCAAGTAGAAAAAGAGAAAGACTAAGAAAGACATAGTTAAAAATGGAGGAGAAAATGAAAACCAGGCGGTTGGTAATGGAGGCATGTACATTTTAGAGCAAAATGGAAAAACTTGATATATGGCTCTCTCTAGCTTTAGAAGGAAAACAGCCTTAAATACTGGTTGTGTTTTGTTTTATAATTAGAATAGAAATCTTAGGACACTTTAAAGAAACTCAGCACTTCTTGCATCAGCTATTCATGCAACCATTGTAAATATGAATTATCTCCACAAACACTTTAAATGTTCACCAACACCACCACCACCACCACCGCCGCCACTACCACCTTCTCCTTTGCTCACTTATTCATGGGAGGATCATAGGGGCAGAGTCCTACTTCCAGTGGGCCCTGTCTAAAGCAACTTTCTCCAACAGATTAAGCTGGATATTATCCAACCCTCTTGCTTATGGTCTACCTCTAGGACTCTTGTTGGTGGTTGGTTTTTCCTGTAAAATATTTGTCTTGTGATTTTTTTTTCCTTGGGCATTCTAACCACCTGTCCATAGTATTGGAGCTGTGGTCTCTCAATTTGAAGAAGTAGTGGCTCTACCTGGAGCAACTCCCTGATCTCCGAGCTATTGAGTAATATTATTTTAGAGCCCTTTGGAGGAATCCCATTTTGGCTGCTTGTATTTGTAATCCTATTCTTTCAGTCACTACCCAAGATTCATGACTAGAGGTAAGGGTAGGCACGAACATTGAATTGAAGTTAGACTTGATGCTGAGTATCTCATGAGGAAATGTGTAAATTTTGCTAAATACATCACCTATCAAGCCTTTATTTGATAGAAAAATTAATTAACCTTTTTGATACCAACTCACCTGAAAATGCCTATAATTCTATGCTATAACACTATATATTTTGAAGAGTATATATTTATCTAAAAACCATCTACCATAATCTTATGTAAGAAACTTTTTTTAAAGTATGCTTCAAACACAAATTTAATAATGGTTTCTGATTTAGGCACAAGGTCAATAATTTTGAGGGAAGGGAAAGTCACTTAAATTGACCCTATGCATTACTGCTACTGTAGTTTGTCGAGCTCAAATGAATGAAACACAAAGCTAACCTCGGTGGGATTTGAACTCAGAACGTAAAGGACTGTAATTATATGCCACAAAGAATGTTGACCGATGCTCTACCAATGCTGCAATCTATTGCCCTACATTCCAACTTAATAATGAGAAAGTTATATTATCAAATCTCTCCAAATTCTTGATTATTTTCAAAATTATTTGAATAGGCAGTGTTTTTCATCAGAAATATGGTAATGTAAGGGTTACAATATACAATAAAAAGGACCGAATTTGCATGAAAAACTTCTATGAACAGATACAATGTTGGAAATAATCAATAATGATCAAACAGAAAAAGTTGAACTGAAAGGTTTTCTTCCACTAGGTACAAAAATGTTTAGATTATAAATAAAAAAAAAAATGGACCAATTCAATGTCAAGATAGCTCATAAATTGATGCCTCTTTGAAGATTTGGTATCTTTGAGGTGATGAAGTATCAAAGGAAAGAAGAACAAATGGTACATTGAAAGATATTTTATTAGTCAGCTACTTCACACAACAATCTAATACATATAATTCTCACAAACAAAACAAGAAATAACTGAATCCTTTTGATACAAAACCACCAGAAACAGTCCCTGATTCTACCATAAAAAGCTCTTTTTTAAAGTGCTTATATTTATATATAAATCGCCCATCAAAATTCTATGTAAGAAACTTTAAGTTATGTTACAAACACCAACTTGATAAAGAGAAAGTTAGCTATATTAATAGAGGCCTCAGAATTTTTGATTATTTTCAAAATGATTTGAAAATTATAGGCTGTGGTTTTCTTAAGAAATATAGTATCAAGAGGTGTAAGCAACAAGTTTTCTTGATACAAACTCTGTTCCCAGACCAGACAATCTTTCACCTCTTGTAACATCATATAAAGTTCAACCTTGTTAATTATTGTGTTAACTAACTTATATTACTATTGCAATCTTGATATTGATACTGAATAATTAAAGGGCATGAATATCTTATACACCATATTTCTACTAAACTTTGAAAATCATCTCATATCATTTAGATTACCTAATTATTCTGTTTCTAACCCTTTAGCATTTACATTACTCTATATTCATTATTATATTTTTGTGGTAAACACTTTATTTCACGTAATTATCTCACATAATATTGAATCTATGAGATTTTGATATTATTTATTGTGGGATTGGCAGTATCGGTAGAGGGTCGGACGCCATGCTTTCCAGCATAGTTACGTCCCTTTACGATCTGAGTTCAAATCCCGCCGAGGTTGACTTTGCCTTTCATCCTTACGTGGTCGATAAAATAAAGTATCAGTAATGCACTGGGTAATTGCTGGCCTTGTGCCTAAAGTAGAAACAATTATTTATTTTGAGAACAATACCTTAACATCAGTATGAGAAGCCAGTTATGGCTGGTTTGAACAGAAAGAGGTGAGAGAATTTTGGCCAAATACGACCTGTTTAAATGCTAAAAGGTTAATACAATTCCTGAAATTTATTTATAATACAGCACATACACACTATCTAATCAGTGATATCATTTCTATGTTTATATTGTAAGGTGGCATACTTTTCCATTCATGTATGTAGTCAGAACTATTTAAGGTGACAACCAGTTTGATGTATGGGACAATATTTATAGTGTATTGCTTTTATAACTTCAGTAAATGATATTAGCCAATTATAACAGACATCTGTAGATTTATATAATTATCACGGACACAATATTAATTTCTTTAAACTTTTAGGTCTGAAATTACAGGAAAATGCCCTGGTTCTATGATACTAAGTTGCTAGATTTAAAATGTTTATATTTATTTAAAAATCTTCCATCATAATATCATTTAGGTGATCATATTGACCCCAGCACTTAGTTGTAGAAGTTTGGTCCTTATATTATCAATCTTATTTTGCCAAACAACTTAGTTACCATACATAATCAAAAGCACACACACACATACATATATACATATACATACATACACACATACACACATGCATATATATACACACACACACATACACACATACATATATATATATATATACACACACACATATATATATATATATATATATGGATGCAAGAAAGACCACAAACCCTCCATCTCAATTCTACTTTTGAAAAGCACAAAAACTGCGAGACTGGTAAAGGAATCAAATAAATATTCTTAAAAAGACTCCAGTTGCATTTTCGATTTCCTCTTTTTTCCTTATATATATATATATATAGCGGCGATGAATTAGTTTTGCAAGGTTTTTTATATGAAATCGTGTGTCGAAACAAATATTGTTATACTTGGGGAGGGTCATATTTGTGTAATATTGCCAGAATTAATAACAGAACACACTCACTGTTTGGTTGGTTTTCGCTTCTCGCTTCTGTGTCTTTTATATCGGTAATCTAACTTACTCGGTCCTCAATGTTGCCATTGACTGACCGACGGTCAAAAATAATACAGATACAATATAGACACAAACACATATATATAGTTTATCATAAATCTTTTGTTGCACATCTGCAACATCGTCAGTGGTGTTATATTTTCCTCCTGTTGTATTGTATGTCTACGCCATTTTTATTCAGTCTGTCTATATATTTATTTATTTATTTGCTTGTTTGTTTATTTTATTTTGTCTTCTTTGCGCATGCGTTTGCGTGTGTGTATAGTGTTTTGTTTGCTGTGTGATGGGTGACTAGTGTCTGTTTATGTGCTTGTTGTTATTGTGCTTGTGTATGTATTTATTTATTTATTTATTTTATTTTATTTACTTATTTATACTTCTCTTAGGTCAGTGTTGTTTGTTTGGGTGTTGTTGTTATTCCATTCATTCTTTCTGTTTAGCCTTGGTCTTCTAATTTCTATTTCACTGGCCTCTCTGATTTGCCTATCTGCTGGGTCATTTCTGTGTTTAGATATTATTCTAATTTCTATGTTGTCTATGTTACCGTCATGTTGTTGTCTAGCATGTTCGTATAGTACTGACCCGTTTTTTCGTCCTTTTAGTTCCCCCCAGTGTTGGTCTATCCTTTCACCTATGCTACGAGCTGTCTCACCTATGTATGTTGTTGTCATGTTTCTGCAAGTACCCTCTGTACATCTTATGCTATAGACTACGTTTCTAGTTTTACAGTTTATCCGGGGTTCACCTTACATATGATACATTTCCTATTGGTGCAGTGGGTTTTCTTAAAAGGGTAGGTTTTGCTGATCAGGGATTTTATGGTGGTTCCTGGCTTTTCTACCACCTTTATTTTTAAGTGGGTCTTTCTCAGGGCCTTTCTACACTGGTTAGCTAATTTCCCTCCAGGGGTGGAGTCCACAAACATGACACTCTGGTATCTCTGGTTGTCGTACCATGAGGTGGCTTTCCCTATCTTATGTCTAGCCCTATCTAAGCTATTCCATGATTTGCTCCTGTATAATGGGCAAATTCCTTTCATGTCCAGTTCTATGAGGGTCTTATACTTTTCCATGGCTCCTTCGTATACTCTGACTCTGTCTCTTTGGTTGTAGCCAGAAAACTGCATGCGGTTGATGAAGTGTTGGATGTGTTTTTCCATTTTTGTTGGGTCGCACATGCGGGACACATTCTTCCTCACTCGTACCAAATCTGCGATCAGAATATTAAACTTAGCACTACTGGAAATTGCTGAGTTTTTGAGTATCAGGTATTTGGAGGCCATGGGTTTAGCATAGTGTGAGTGGAGAATTTGGGCTCTCTCGTCTATAGTGTTAATCCAGAGTTCTGTGTCTAATACAGGTAGTCTATTGTTAGGGTGTTTGGAAGGGATATCGATAGTTACAGTTATACTCTGGTGTATGGAATTAGCTATCTGCTGGATGCTTTCCATCGTGCTACATTCTAAATCAAACTTGTTAGTGCTCTCTAGTGGGGGTGTTCTTATAACTATATTGATATCGTCTACATAATGAGAGTACAAGATGAGGTCTATGGAGCTCTCATTAAGGAGATCTTTAAGTCTCCTTTCCCACCATACCATGAAAAGGTTGGCAACATCACCAGCTATGCTGACGCCGATGGCTGCTCCCTCATTTTGGGTGTAGATC
>OZ024741.1:113441928-113474428 GCA_964016885.1 Eledone cirrhosa | reverse complement strand
TTTCGATTTCATCTTTTTTTCTTTATACTTTCACTCGTGTAGGACACCTCAGTTATTTTTCATTTTGTAAAAAAAACCTCACTTTCTAATATATATATATATATATATATATATATATATATATATATATATATATATATATATAAGCCAGAATCAGTTCCCGTCCCACCCTTGCAAAGCAGGGAAAAGTGGACGTAAAATGATGATGATATATATTATATATATATGAACTTTTTGAATCGTTGTCAACAAGATTAGCATCATTCACCTGCATACAAAACAAATTCTGGAGAATTTTTTTTAAATTTGAGAAAAGTAAGTCATCAAACTGATGCTAATTAGGAAACTACTAAAAAATGTATTTAAAATACTTTCAACACTTGGCTGAAGATCAGAGTGAGGCTGCAAGGAAAAAGATATATATAAAAAGATTGGTTTGTTATGTACTGTATTTATGTCTGCTTGTCATTATTGTATCAGCTGTCAATGATTACTCTCTCCAGTTCGGATCTAGCTATTGAAATGGCCAGAGCTCAGCCATCGGGGTCCTGAACTTTTTCACACACACACACATATCTCTCTCTCTCTCTCTCTCTCTCTCTCTCTATATATATATATATATATATATATATATATATATATATATATATATATATATATATATATACATATACATATTTAGATATATGGTGAAAAATTGCCAGGGGTTCCCAGTGGAAGGAAGCTGCAGTAGAGGAAAGCTGAGTAAAACTTGGGAAAACTGGTGAGAGTGGATCTCAGAACACTGAACTTATCTGAGTAGATGACAAAGGGATGATGTAAGAGGGAGGCGGTGCTGGAAAAAACCCCATCCAAACCATGCAAACATACCAATAGCAACTTCTTTTTCTGTCTTTAAGGGTCTTCACCCAACTTTATAAGCTATTTTATAGCCTCTCTGCACATGGGCACACCATTATTTATATATATATATATATATATATATATATATATATATATAATATATAAGATCAAAAGATGGTTAAAGGAGTTCCATCTTTTGATCTTATATATTATGTATACTCCAGTCCTACAAACTGTAGAGTGTTTCTTATCCGATATCTGCATTGCTTTATTGTACTACAATAAAACTCACCTCCTACATATATATATATATATATATATATATAAACGAACTAAGGAAAAAATTAAAAATAAGAGGGATCAGATGTTGTTTACTAGAGAGAAGGCTACGTTGGTATGGTCACGTGATGCGCATGAAGGACGATAGCTGTATAACAAAGTGCAGGGCAATAAAGATAGACGGTAGCCACGGAATAGGCAGACCCAGAAAAACCTGGGACGAGCTGATAAACTCCGACCTCACACACTTACACCTCACCAAGACAATGTCACTGGACCGAGACCTTTGGCGGTACTCAGTAATAGAGAAGACCCGCCTTACCTAAATACAAAGTAAAACCTACTACAGTCAGTAGGCATCTCTAACAAAATACACCCCCGTCCCACCACCCCCCACCCCATCCACACCGCCCCCTTCTATGTAAAGTTATGTTGGTGCCACACCATCCAGGCCGAAACAAATGAGATCGTGTAGGTGTCACGACAAAAAAACACACAGTCCACGCTGTAATGTGGCCATGTAGGCAACACGGTAAAAACCTCCCAGACCCACACTGTAAATGTGGTTGGTGTTAGGAAGGGCATCCAACTGTAGAAAACCTGCCAGACAGTCCTATGCGAGCAAGACAATCACTCTTGCCTCAAGTGTGGGAAAATCCCCGTCCAAACCCATGCAAGCGTGGAACACGGACGTTAAACGTTGATGATGATGATGATGATATATATGGCAGCAGGGAGAGACTATTTGTCTTCCTCATTTTTTGCATTTCTTCCAGCATGGAATGACAGTGCTCACATTCATTTCCTCTTCTCCTCATCCATGTCAGCATACAAAGATAATTGCCTCCATTCCTCCATCCAATCGATTCCAACATGGAAAGTCGGGCATGTTCTCCCTTATACCATGATAAAATGCTTGGTTAGAGGTTTCACAAAGACATCTGACAAAAATGAAATGTTTCAACTAGATGTAGTCTCTTGTCTGGCCTAATCTCAGAGAATGGCAGCCCATGGGGCTGAGTTGGGCTTGGGAAATAGATGTCTAATTATCTACTCCAATGTTCCTCCCTCCACATTTCCCATACCCCTGATATACCTCTCCTCTCCAACTCATGCATGCTTGCAGATAGACTCACTCCCCACCCCAAAAGAACCCAGTCCACTCTGTATGGTGACATTACTAGTGCCACAACAACACATATATACATATGTTTATATATTTACAGAGGAGTTTAAGACTGAATGCTCATGGGAACTTCTGTATGCACATGATCTTACACTTACAGCTGAATCTATGGTGGAACTAGAGAAGAAATTCCAAACATGGAAGCAGGGCCTAGAAAGAAGGTGCCTCAAAGTCAACCTGACAAATACTAAGGTCCTCATAAGTAGAAGAGAAAACAGAACCCAGATCCTCTCAGGGAAATGGTCTTGCTCAGTATGTAGGAAAGGTGTAGGTAGAAATTCTATCTTCTACCCCAAATGCAGACTATGGGTACACAAGAGATGTAGTGGAATCTCAGGAAGTTTAGTTAAGAATGTAGGCTTTCCATGTAGTGGTTGCACCGGGACAGTAAGCAGCTAACAACCACAGGAAACAAGCACTACCCAATTCTGGTAGAGCTCTGTAGAAACAGTAGACAGTTTCTGCTACCTAGGTGACTGAATTAGCAGTGGAGGTGGGTGTTTTGAAAGTACAGTAAGCAGGGTAAGAACGGGATGGAAGAAGTTCAGAGAGTTACTGCCACTGCTACTTGTGAAAGGCTTTTCCCTCAAAATAAAAGGCAGACTGTATGATGCGTGCATACGAACAGCAATGTTGCATGGTTGTGAGACCTGGATGCTGTGTGTAGAAGATGTGTAGATTAGAAAGAAATGAAGCTTGCATGCTCTGATGGATGTGTAATAGTAATATACGTGAACAGTAAAGCATAAATGAATTGAGAGAGAGACTGAGCATAAGAGGAATCAAATGCTGTGTGCAGGAGAGGAGATTACATTGGTATTGGGATGTGATGCCTATGAAGGCTGATAGCTGCATAAAAAGGTGCAGAGCACTTAAAGTTGATGGAAGCCTTGGAGTGGTGAGACCCAAGAAGACCTGGGATGAGGTGACAAAAGCTGATCTTGCTCAATTACACCTCTCAAAGTTGATGACACAGGATCGAGACATTTGGCATTACACAGTAATACAGAAACCCCAACTTCCTATGGGAAGCTGAAGCATATAGACAGTATGCCTCCACTCCCCTCCCATTGTAAAGTTGTTGTGTAGGCGCCACAGTAAAAAGCACCCAGTACTCACTGTAAATGAGGCTGGTGTTAGGAAAGCCATCCAGCTGTAGAAATCAAGCCAAAATCAGTTCTGTATGAACAAGACATGGTCACCTCACCTAGCATTGCCCATAACAGGACAACCCATCTAACCCATGCTAGCATGGAAGAATGAACATAAAACGATGATGATGATGATGATACATATATAAAATTTGGAATCAGCCAAAATTAAAGTGCTAGTAAGTAGGAAAGAAGATAGGACCTGATTCTCTCAGGTCAGGGAAGTGGCCCTGCTCAATATATAGAAAGGAGTAGGCATACACTGTATATGATGTATACAATGTAAATCATGGACACACACGAGATGCAGTGGGATATCGAGTAAACAGGAAAAGAAAGCTTTGTATGTAAAATATGCACAGGAGTAATCAAGAGGAAGAGCACCAATGATATAAACCTCTTCAATTCCATAGAAGTAGTTGATAGAATCTGCTAACTAGGTGACCTAATTAGCTGTGGGTGGGGTGTTATGGGAGCATAATAGCTAGAATAAGGATGGGAATGAAGTTTATAGAGCTACTCCTACTGTTGGCAACAAAAGGTTTCTCCCTATGTCCAAAAAGATGATTGTACAAATGATTGTATACAAAGTGCAATGGTGCATGATAGTGAAACTTGGGCAGTGACTGCAGAGGACATGCATAGGCTGGAGAGAAATGAAGCTACTATTCTTTATTGGCTGTGCAATGTAAATGTGAGAGAAAGGCAGAGCTTCGATGAACTGAGGGAGAAACTGGGTTTAGAAGTAGAGTGTGCGAGAGATGACAGTGTTGGTACGAACATGTGATGTGCATAGATGAAGACCACTGGATGAAGGAGTACCAGGAAATCTCCGTGTATGGAAGCTGCAGACAAAGGAAAACTTGAGCAGAGGTTGTGAGAACTGATCTCAAATAGCTAAGTCTCACAGAGGAGATGATGAAGGAATGCAGCGAGTTTAGATATGCTGTATTGAAAAGGACCAATCTAACCTATGCAAGTATGGAAAAACAGGCATAAAAACGATGATGATGATGATATACTTGCACACTAACATTACATATTGAACACGTACACACATATCTCTATACATACAGTTTCAATACCAAATATTTGCAAGAATTTCTTATCAGTACCCCCATCTATAGTTCTGTCAAGTTATATGTCTTACAATATGATTTAAATATTGATAAATAAATCAAATGTTTATTGTTGAAAGTAATGGTATTGTTTTAAGCATTATCTTTTTGTAATAGATTGAAAGCAGAAATTCTTTGCTTAACCTATAATCTGTGCTAATAATAAATGTTTTTTCTATGGGCTTGTATGGAGCCCTCTTCGGATTTTGGTCTTCATATTTATTATAACTGTATATATATCAAAAGATAGATTGCTGGAAATGCTATAATGAGAGGTTGATGAATGTGGAGAATGAGTAGGAAGAAGAGTGTCTATCCCCAGTTAACCCACCAGAGAGACTAGCTATTGAAATTGACAGTTATAGGGTCAAATAAACAATCAAGAAGACAACAAATGGTAGGATGCTGTGCTGGGAAAGACCTATCCAATCCATGTAAGCATTCAAAATCGGACATAAAATGATTATGATTTGAATACATATAATATACCCCTGAATAGAATTTTTAGAGAAGATCCTTAGGGCAAATTTTAGGAATCTTCTCTTACCTGAGTGTCTAAAATTTTAGGGATCAATTATTACATGGCACTAACAGTAAGGGAATGAAATTTCAAGGATCAGCTCTTATATAATATTGGAGTGTTGAACATTTTTGGGATCAATTGTTACTAATATTGAGGGGCTGAAATTCAATGTAAACTCCAATGTACCATATCATCAGCTAAACCATAGAATACTTTTAAAATGAATACTGGAAAAGAAATAACAAACAAAACAGTAAATTAGAGTAAATACTACTGGAAGTTGAGGTGTTTATGAAGGTATATACTATATGTTTATGTATAATAAAGATATATAAATATTGCTATAACTGTTTTAAGCTGTCAAAGCTATTTTAGTAGCCGTGTAAGAATGCTATACACTAGTATTTCAGGATTTTCCCTTCAGCTTCTATAGCTTATTATTGTCACAGTACTGAGTAAGTGAATATCATTGATCATAGATAGAACATCCTGAAACACTAATGTCTGGCGTTCTCACATAGTTACTGAAATAGCTGTGATATGATCATGGTTTAAAATGTTCATAGCATGACTTACATATGTTTATTATGTATAAACACATCGTATATACCTTCATATGCACCTCAATTATGAATACTACTCGATTTGTGTTACTACTAATTAGTAGCTATTAGTATCTATCCATGTAAAACACACATCAAAACACACATCCTATTAAATAAATATTACTCTGTAGATTTCAAAAATATTTACATTTGCTCTTTAACTTTTATCCATCCTATTTGATCTGCTACCTTCATAGAAGTTGTATTACTTGCAATACTATATAGCAGAGTTGAATCTTTTTTCTAATTCAGTAATTACATGCAGTTTAAGGCTATAAATATTTAAATGAAATGTGAAATACAATGAATGAAAAATTTGTAAGCTTTATTTATGCATATAAAATTGAGGTTGAAATTTAATATGGTTTTAAATTACAATTACTGGGTAGATCTTAAACACTTCAAGCACAAAAATTCATTAAAATCACACAGCACTGAATAAAAATTCATAATAATCTAGATGAATTGTATAGATGTACATATCTTCTTCGTCATCACTGTCTATAATTATAGACTACACATTAGTTGTCTCCATGATTTACAAATGTTATATCTTGACATTTTCCAAATACCTACACTGTAACATTTAATTCCAATGGTGGCCATTTGTAAAAGTGATCACAGTCAACACACATTGTTTTTCCTACTCTCTATAGTTTCTTTGCAACTTTTATACAATCTCTTAAAAGTTTCTCCCAAACACCAAATTCTCTCACTTTATTCCCGATAAATAAAGTACCAGGCCAGTACTGTGGATAGCTCTTCCCCTATCCCTATATATCACACTCTCTCCCATCTCTTTCTGGAAGGAATCAATTAGCTGTGTTTTGACGTGGAGGGGGATGGGCTCCACCAGGTTTAAAATTATCTTAGACATGCTGTGTATCAGGACAGCACCCCTACGACTCTATAAGGAGTTACAGGCCCTTGTTTTCATATATATATATATATATATATATATATATATATATATCAATTAACAATGAATAACCTGTTTAGATTTACAACATGATTTTACTCAACGAATGTTTAAATGTAGGAGGGCCAGCCACACCTCAATAAATATACTGGGCATCCCCCTGCTGCTCTACATATCCTCAGAAGCATGAATGTTGATACAAGCATCCAAATACAAACAAGCAAAGTAATACAGGGCAGACTCATATGGCAAAAAACAGCATGTCAATCATCATCATCATCATCATTTTATGTCCGCTTTTCCCTGCTTGCAAGGGTGGGATGGGTCCTATTCAGCACAGCATCTTTCCACTTGTCATGGTTCTTCGTCATCTCCTCCGTGAGCTTCAGCGATCTGAGGTCAGCTTTCATCACCTCTGTCCATGTTTTTCATGGTCTCCCTTCTACTGGGATTTCTTGGCACTTCTTTACCCAGTGGTCATCCTCCATGTACATCACATGTCCATACTATCGCAGTCTTCTCTCCTGCACACTACAACTTATCCCTCTTATACACAGTTTCTCTCTCGGTTTAGAACAGGCACACCATATCCTTACATGTTAAAAATTGTGTCTAAATGTGTTGATGTCAGGAAAGTCATCCAGTTGTCAAACATTGCCTCAAAAAGTCCCATCAAACCCATGCCAGCATGAAGAAGTCAACATAAAAAAGATGATGATGATGATGATATATATTATCATATGGATCCTCTACATAATCAATGTCTGTAATTACAAGTTATACATGTTGATTTCTCCATCACCATCATCATCATCTTTCACAGATACCTTCTGCATTTCGAATTCTGCGTTTCTTGAATGATCTGGTAATAAACATTAGCTTTTATTTCCTTTCATGAATTAATGATCCATTCATTGATCAGAGTCACTGATGTAGTTTGCATGCTGCCTGATTTTTCATGTATAATTTTTCTCCATCACACATCCAGTTACTCCATTTCATCCTCATCAGGTTCTTAAATAGCTTATTAATACCCACACCTAATGGCTGCAAAGCAATTGTAAGTCAACCAGGAATTACTGCTATGTCAGTGTGATCTGATATTATTAACAACACTATATCCTAAATGTGACCTAAACTAATCCCAGACAATTCCAATGATTTCCTTCTAAAGGCCACCAAATTTTAAATTTCTTTTATCCATTGTCTACGCCCATATTCATCCATGCAGCCCTGATGTTACATAGGTACAACTATTCCTTTTGGAAATTTCTCATTTAGCTTAGTTGTTCTATGATAAATAACAATTGGTTTTTCTCTCTTCCTATTAATGCTTCATTGTTTATGCACATTACTATTACATGTACCCACCCCGCATAAACTCAAGTAAACCAGAGGTAAGTCTGTGTGGTTAAGGTGTTTGCTTCACAACCACATAGTTTTGGGTTCAGTCTCACTGTGTGGTATCTTGGGCAAGTATATTTTATTATAGCTTCAGATTGATCACTACCTTGTGAGTTAAATTTTGTAAATGGAAACTGTGTAGAAGCCAGTCATATATATGTGTGTGTGTGTATATACATGTATCTATGTACTTTTGCTGTTTGTTTATGTACTGTAACTTAGTGGTCTTTACGAAGGTCCGACTTCCACACCGATCTCAAGCTGTGGCATGCTGCCCAGGCTTTGCTCTTCCTCTCAACCACATCATCTTCTGTATTCTCAATCTTTGCTCCCAAATACAGGAAGTCCTCAACCAATTCTAGCAGCTTCCCACCTACATTAGTGATCCCTTCTGGCTTCTCAACATTCTCTACCAGATATTTTGTTTTAGTCTCATTCATTCTCAGCCCCACACTCATAGACACAGTCTCAACCTCCTGCATCAAATCCTCTGCCTCCTTCACTGTATTTGTCACCAAAACTATGTCATCAGCAAATTCAGCATCTGATACCTTTTTTGCCTTAACTCTCCTGCTCTGAGCCAGTGCTACAGTAAAGCCAGAGTCCTGGTGTTTCTCCAGTGCAAGGTGCATACAATAGTCCACTACGATGATAAAAAGGTAGGGAGCCAATGTATCTCCCGGGAGCACTCCAGCCAGTATCTCAAAGAACTCTGTCATCCCATCAGGTGTAATGACTTGGGCTTTGGTGTTGGTGTAGAGCAGTGATATCAGGTCCACTATCTTCTTGGGGATTCCATAAGCCTGTAAGATCTTCATCAGGCAGTGACTGAAAATCCGCCTCTTCATTGCTGTAGTGGAGTCTGTGCTGCTGTACGGGTCTGAGACTTGGACACTGACCAAGAAACTCACTCAGCTGGTGGATGGGTGCTACACGAGAATGCTGAGGATGGCTCTGAACATTGATCAGTATACACTGAGGATAAAAAACTATGAGCTGTATGGGAGCCTCCAAAAAGTCAGCTCAAAAATGAAACAGAGGAGACTGAGGTTAGCTGGACATGCTCACCGACATCCAGAGTTGACATTGCACTCAGTGCTCCTGTGGGAGCCCCTACATGGACACACTGGAAGAGGAAGACCAAGGTTAATGTATGTTGATGCCCTAAGGACAGACACTGATCTGTTGGAGACGTAGGACATGGCAGCGATAATGAGGGACAGAGACCGCTGGAGAGAACTCGTCCATGGATCTCAGGAATTTTATCCGCCCTAGAACTTAGTGGTTTGACAAAAAATGTTTGATAAAATAAGTGCCAGTCTTGAAAAAATAATTACTGGATGTCAATATGATCGACTAAACCTTTTCAAGGTAGACCTAGTATGGCTATAGTCTAAATGACTGAAGCTAGTAAAACAAAAAAAATTGACAGGATTTTCTCATTTGAAGCAGCTTCCATTGGCACAGCTTTCTCTTTTATTTGGTTCAGAGTTTGTTTCTCTGGTATGTTAAAGTTTATAAGTGTTTTGTTAATGTTTCTAATACATGATAACATTTTACCTTTCTTCTGCTGAATTCTGATTACTAAATTGGTAAAACCCTTATCTATCATCATAGTTTCTTATCATCTAAATCAAAAATGGATAAAAGAAAAGGAGATACCATCTGATTGAACCAAAGAAACAATGTTTCCATTGGTATTTCCATTGCTGATACAATCTTTCAATCACAACTCCTGGCAGTAAGAGGTGAGATTTGAACTCAGAACACTCTGAGCCAAATCAGATAGCACAAAGCATCTTATTTAACTTTTTAACAATTTCACTAATCCACTGCTCCTGAACTAGTTCTTTACTTAATTGACCCACAAAAGGATGAAAAGCAAAGTTGACTTCCATAAGATTTGAACTGAGTGCAGTGAGCTGGAACAGATCCCAAGGCATTTAATCTAATGCTCTAACAAGTCTATTAATTCAATTCACTAGATCAGATGAGAATGCAAGCTTTACACAATTTGCAATTTCTAACAAAATGTTAAGTCATACTGTATTATGTACCTTGTTCATCATCATCTAGGCAAACTGGTTGCATGGATTACCATGACTCCTCTGTTCGACTCTGACATACATTGCTTGTAACAGGTCCTCCTGAATTCATTCAGTATCCTAACATAGCTGTTTGATTTAGGTTCTGTGAAATCTGACAATGTTAGAATGTCCACGCCCTGGTGCCCACAGCAGCACATCTCTAGCAATTTCATTCTTTGCTCTCCAACTGTGTCCCACAAATCTAGTTCATCCCTCTTAGATGTTTGGAGAGTTTGCAGGCAGATTGATGTAGAGTTGCTTTTTGATAGGGTGCTGCTTCTAGGATATAGTTAAAGCAGCTCTGGGCTGCTATTCAACATTTCTCTTGAGTTACACATTTTCCATCTTGATAATTTCCAAGAACTACAATGTAATATTTTCTCCAGTTGTGACAACTTGCAAGTATTATCTCTGTTATCACACATTATGTTTTACACTACATGTAGATTGTTTGATATTCTTCTCTTATAAGTTTGTTCTAGATACCAAATTCTCTCACTGCTACACTTATTTGTCTTCTTAACAACTTCCAATAAATTTTTCTATGAAGGCCGCTGTACACTTGCTTTTTATCTGGAAGCTATTTTCTCATTAATGATGAAGAATTTTAAAACCAAATCTACATTACTATTTTCCACAAGTGCTGTAGGGCAAACAAAATAAGCTGTCCTACCAAATGAATTTGTGAACCAAATTTGACCTGAATTTTACAGTCACTCCAATTGATGTAGCTGATAGCAATAGTGATCAGTCATATTGATTGGGGTAGGGCAAATTTGATTAAATAAACCCCTGAACTTCACCCAGGAGTATGAAAGTTAAAATTGAACTTAGCAGGATTTGAACTCAGAATATTAAAAGCCAGAAAAAATACTGGAATAGTATTTTATCTGATGCTCTGGTATTATATTGCCTGCTGCCTCGGCTTTGGAAACATTATGTATTATATCTTGTTCCATTTCGCTTAGACTTGAAGAATATAACTCCCGTGAAGAATATGCTGGCTCTTGAATTATTGGTTATTCCATTCCAATAATGGTTCTTCCCCATACGAAACCATAGTAGGGAGATCTATATAGAAGCAAAGTTAGAGGAAAAAATATTTCCATCTCCAGTAATTAGAGTTTTTTCTCATTTAATTTTAATATATTATATATATACTGTATATAGCAAACACCTTCAATGTGAAGCATCATGAAAAATCAATCATGGAAATGTTCATGATTATGATAAATAGGTTGTAGTTAAATTATCAAAAAACTATCAATACTATATAACCAATATTATTAACTACATCAATATTTATTAATTTGTATTTTATTGGTTTTAGTCATTAGACTTTGGCCATGCTGGGGTACCACTTGAAAGAATTTACTCAATTATATCAACACCAGTACTTGTTTCTTTTCAAGTTTGCTGCTTATTTTATTGATCTCTTTTTGTCAAACAAAGTTACTTGACATAAGTAAGCATAAAACACACTCACATATTTTTTCTCCAAAATGGCTGATTGAATACACACATGCTTTTTCTCAAAATTTGTTTTCTCGTTCCTTACACTTCTCCCTCACTATCTTTCTATTTCATCTTTTATTTGTCATTCTATCTTCTTATTTGTCATTCTATCTTATTTGTCATACTATATGACACATTAAACTATATATATTTCTTTATTGTACTGCGTCGTTTGCTTTGTTATTTCGGTTTAATTTTTGCATCACACACACATCCATCCATCCATCTATCCATTCATACATATACATATACATATATATATATATATATATATATATATATATATATATATATATATATATATGTATATATATGAGAGGAAATAGGATTATCCATTTTATGTAGGATAATTCGCATTAATGTAAAGTGAATATGCTAAACAAAAAATGGAAGAGGCAGCTTACTAATTAAATGTGCTCAACGTAGTTGGTGGAGTATCTTAATGATATGAGGTTGTCATCAAGTATGGTACATAGGCTCCAAGGAAATTTCACAGAGTAATTTAAAGTGAATAGGGTACAAAGTAAAAATAAGTAAAATCCGTTGAAAATCAAAGAAAGATTTATTGCATAGTATGGTCTCTTATGTGTGTTTCAGTACTGTTACACAATTGCCTATGATGTCATCACCAACTGCTACAAGGGCAAAGGAGTTGGTCTAGACAGAGAAAACTATAGAGGCATCAAGTTGATTGACTGGGTCATGAATGTCACAGAAAGATTAATAGCACAGCTGATCAGTGACCAAATTAACTTAGATGAGATGCAGTTCAAATTTGTGCCAGGTAAAAGCAGCACTGATACTCTCTTCCTTGTGATGTAACTGCAGGAGAAGTACCTAGCTAAAAGCAAACCCATCTACTTAGCATTTGTGGATTATTTGGTGGTCTTTTAGAAAATTAGGAGTAGATGAGTGGCTAGTTAGGACAGTATATGTCATGAATAGAGGAACAGTCTGTAAGGTTAGAATTAATAACGACTACAGTGAAAAATTTAGTGTGCAGGTAGGATTGCATCAAAGCTCCATTCTTAGCACTTTACAGTTTATTATCATTCTGCAGGCTATAACAGAAAGTTTAAGACTGGCTGCCCATGACAACCCCTGTATGCAGATGATCTAACCCTTATCGCTGAATCTATGGCAGAACTAGAGAAGAAATTCCAAATCTGGAAGCAAAGCTGAGAATCAAAAGGTCTTAAAGTCAATTTGCCAAAGATCAAAGTCCTAGTATGTAGAAAGGAAAACAGGGCCCAGATTCCCTTGGGAAAATGGCCTTGTTCAGTGTGCAGGAAAGGAAGGAGTAGAAATTCCATCCTATGCTCCACCTGCAAAATATGGGCACACAAGAGATGTAGTTGGATATCAGGTAGGCTAGCAAAGATCACAGATTTTATATGTGGTTGTTGCACAGGTGCAGTAGGTAGCAAGAGCCCACAGGATACTAGCTCCTTTAAATACCCAGATGGCTTGGTAGAGGTAGATGATAGTTTCTATTACCCGGGCGACCAAATTAGCAGTGGAGATGGGTGTTCAAAAATAATGTAGCCAGAGTGAGAATGAGATGGAGAGAGTTCAGAGAGCTACTACTGCTGCTAACTTCAAAAGGTTTTTCCCTCAAAATAAAGGGCAGATTGTATGATGCATGTATATGAACATCACTGTTGCATGGTAGTGAGACTTGGGTGCTGTGTGCAGAGGTCCAGTGAAGATTGGGAAGAAATGCAGCTGGCATTCTCCGGTGGCTGTGTAATAGTAATATACATGAAGAACAAAGCATAAATGAACTGACAGAGAAACTTGAGGTATCAGATGCATATGAAGTATGACAGCTGTATAAAAAAAGTGCAGGGCTCTCAAAGTTAATGAAGACTCAGGATGAAGTGATAAAAGCTGACCTTGCACAATTGTACTTCTCAAATACGATGACACAGGATTGATATCTCTAGTGTTATGCAGTAATACAGAAGACCAGCTTCCTATGTGCATGGGTTGAAGCATACATCTTGTATACACTACTTTCCTCTCCTCCTTTCATACATCTCCCATGTCCTAACATCTAACTTTAAATCCCATCCTTCATCCACATCCCTCCCCCTTCCATGCACCATCCACGTCCTAATTCACCTTCATCTCTGTCCATATAACTCCACCCTTCTTCAGATAAGTGCTCTACCCTATATCCACCTCACCAATCCCCCAGTACCTCCTTCATACATCCCTCAGTCCCCACTGTAAAGTAGGTGTAACATGCTTACAAAGTGAACTCCTAAGCCCCATGGCCATGTCTATCACGACTATACAACAATATTATTAACAACTTCTACGAGACAAATTGATTGTTGCTTTTATTACTGTTCATTTTTTAATATTTTTTTTTAATTCATCTTTTTTGTTTGGAAATTTATTTAATTTATCATTTCTCCTAATTCTGTTTATATCCGACAATTTATTTAATTATTACTCATATTTAAATTGTGTTTTTGTAATTATCAATTTTTGTATTTGTTCCACTATATTTCATTCATTTTATTCTATTTAATGAAGTTAAAAGAAATATTACTGATGTCTGAATTTTATTCAATCGACAAAGAAATTTTGTGTGAAACAGAAAAACATAGAAAACTTTTTAAGGTTCCTGGTAAAAATTAATGTTATATATAATATTACAAAATATTTTTTCTCTCTCACCACACACCCACACATACCCACATCATCATCATCATCCTCACCGTTTTACGTCCATTCTTCCATGCTAGCATGGGTTAGACGGGTTGTCCTGTTGTGGGCAATGCCAGGTCAGGTGACCATGTCTTATTCATACAGAACTGATTTTAGCTTGATTTCTACAGCTGGATGCCCTCCCTAACACCAACCTCCTTTACAATGAGTACTGGGTGCTTTTTTACCATGGCGTCTACACGACCACTTTACAGTGTGGACTGGGTGCTTTTTTGTCGTGACACCTATACATTACAGTTGGAGGTGGTGGGGCATACTGTCTATATGCTTTGGCTTTGGCTTGTACCCATGGGAAGTCGGGTCTTCTGTATTACTGCGTAATGCTAGAGGTCTCAGTCCTCTGTCATCACATTTGAGAGGTGCAATTGGACAAGATCAGATTTTATCACCTCATCCCTTCTTGGGTCTCCCCCCCTCCAAGGCGTCCATCGACTTTTAGTGCTCTGCACCTTTTTATGCAGCTGTCAGCCTTCATAGGCATCACATGCCCATACCAATGTAATCTCCTCTTCTGCACACAATATATATATATTTATATTTATATATATACATATATATTATATATACATATATATATGTGTATGTATACATATATATGTATATATATATTTATCACATCGCCACTGTTTAATGTCTATTTTTCAAGCTTGCATTAGTTAGATGGGTTTACCAGTACTGATGCTAGAGAAGTCAAGTGACCATGACTTGCTCATACATTCCATTTTGACTTGGTTTCTATAACTGGATACACTTCCTAATGCCAAAAACTTCTTACAGAATGTACAGAGTGCGTTTTATCATGGCACCAACACTAGAGATGTTGTGCCATTAATGCAACTGAAAAGTCCTCTCAACCTGCTCTTGGTATGGTTTCTACAGCTGGATGTCTTTCTTATCACCAACTACTTTACAGTGTGTACTGAGCACATTGTTCATGGCAACAGCACTAGAGATGTTTATGTGCCATGATTGAAGGGTCCTCTTAACCCTTTTTTGCATGGTTTCTATGACTGAAAGCCATTCTTAACACCAAACACTTTACAAAATGTACTGGGCGCATTTGACTATGATACTGGGTTACAATGAAGAGGTCCCTGTGAAAGGTCTTCTCTAGATAAAAAAAAATGCTAGGTACAGAGGCTTACTCTTAGCGAAATACTTCTCTCACTTGCAGTTTTCTCAAAAAAGAAGAAGATATAATAGTACCCCTACCTCTGCATCTCATCTAACTTGATTCTGTCATAAAACAGTTATGCTATAACTGTTTCAGTAACTTTCATGAAATGGCCCATCAATTTAACACCTCTGTTGTTATCTCTCTCTAGTGCATCGCCTTAGACCTTGTAGCAGTTTGCTATAATACAATTGTGCTAGTCATTGGGTGTGACACTATCCTGTACTACTTGATTAACTATATGTCTGACTGGCTTGTAACCTATCATGCTGGATGTTTTAAGCATCTCAGTAAATATACCATATGGTTCAGCAGGCTTCTCTAATTGATGTTAAATTTTATAGCTGGCCTCTTTGTTGGATGTACATTCAATAATCTCTCTTAACAGGAGTTCACTGCTTCTTTCTTTTTTGCATCACTCAAAGCATAGTCATGATATAAAGACTAAAACCTTCAACATAATAGATAGATACACACACACATGGAGTTTCCCTTATGAAATTTACTAACAAGGCATCAGTCAGCATGGGACTATAACAAAAGACACTTGCCTAAGGTGTCACAAAGTGAACTCTTAACTATATGAATGGGAATAAATCTCCTTAAGAGCACAGTCATATACATATAGTATATATATAGTATAGTATATATATATACACACATACATGTATATAAATATATATACATATATATATATATACACACATATATATACACATAGATACATATACATATACACATATATACATATACACATATATACATATATAAACATATATACATATATACACATATATACACATATATACATATATACACACATATACATATACACATATATACATATATATACATGTATATGCACAAACATATACATATACAAACACACACACACACATATATATATATATATATATACACACTCACACACATTTATAAATATTTTTTATTATTTACATTAGATATTTCAGATGTAGAATTTGTATGTTATCCTCCTAGCAAGCATATTTCTACCATTAAGTTGTCAAAGGAGTACAATTATTTATAACATTTCTTACTGACTACTTGGAAATGTACCAATTTTCTTCAGAAAAACGTAAATATAGGTTTATGAAGTCTGTCATCGATGTATTTGCAAGCATACACTTGCAACACTTTATAAACATACTTGTAAAACATATGTAAATATTTATACATGTACTTACACAAATTATATTTTCTTCGGAAAAAGAAATGATTATATCATATGATTCATTGCGAAAGTAATATATACATACATATACATACATATATATATATATATATATATATATATATACATTTTTTTTTTTTCTTTGCTAACCCCATAATCGTAAAAAATAGTGTCGTGGTTTTAAACACCTCATAATATTGGTAATCAAAGAAATAACAAATATTAATTTTTTTTCAAAGTATCGGAGAACGACTGACAATAATTTCGAAAATTTCTGACTACCTTGCATCTTCCAATGAAATGACTTGCATTTCTTTAACTTGGTAGTAGTCAAGATTCAGAGAACTATTAAGCTCAAACCTTTATATTTTTATTTATCTTGATTGATTTATTTGATTTATTCTTCAATCATGTTCAGAGAGAAGATTTAATAAGACTGAAATATGTTTTAGAGTTGTCAACATGTCTACCAAATATCAGGTTATTTTTCTTCTCGCATCACACTGTCTATTTCCAATTATAATCAATTGGGACTGCACCGCCTCAATCCATTTCAACACACACACAAATATATGTATCTCTCTCTCTGTATATATATATATATACATATATATATACTTATATATATATACTTATATATAATTAAAATAAGACTTGTCCTCAATAGAACTACGGTGACAGTAATATCCGCGTACGCACCCCAATCCGGACTGCCCAGCACTATAAAAGACAGATTCTATGAGACACTGATGCTCACTACCTCCCAAATAACCGACAGTGACTATATAATTATTGCAGGCGACCTAAACGGTCACGTTGGACAACATTGTGACGGCTACGACGAAATCCATGGAGGCTATGGGTTTGGTACTAGAAATGAGGAAGGCTCCAGAATCCTGGAATTCTGTGACGCAAATAACCTAACTATCTGCAACACTAACTTCAAAAAATGAGACAATCACTTGATCACCTACAGATCAGGGGAACATACCAGCCAGGTAGATTATATCCTTACCAGAATACGTGACAGAGTGACTGTTGTAAACACTAAATCCCTCCCCCAAGAAGAATGCACCTTCCAACATAGACTGATAATTAGCGACCTAATAGTCAGGACGAGACGTACTAGACAACAGAAGAGGACTATCCTCAGGAGAAAAATATGGAAGCTAAAGGACCCCACAGCCAAAAATAAATTTCAAAGCATATTACTTGATGCTTTCGACAGTAAGGAAGAGCATTTAGAGTCGGACAATATAGAGGGACAGTGGGAATTTCTGAAAGCAAACCTGCTGATGGCGACAGACGAAGTCTGTGGCTGGAGCAGTCCTGTTGGCAGGAGGAGAGTAACATGGTGGTGGAACAGTAAGGTGGAGGGGTCAATTAAGGCCAAAAAGCAGGCTTGGAAAGTATGGCGGGATGGGGGAAGTAGAGAAGACTATCAAGTGGCCAGGAGGGAAGCTAGGAGACAAGTGTACTTCGCAAGAAGGGAAGCAGAGGAAAGAAAGTTCAAGCATGTTCTACAACGCGAGGACCAAAAACGTGAGGTGTTCAGCATTGCTAGGCAATGTGTCAAGGAAAACAGTGATATTGTCGGGGAGAAGTGTGTACTTAATGATGACGGCGTACTTGCCATCACCGACGCTGATAAGAAGGTAGCTTGGAAGTGTCACTATGAAAGGCTACTAAATGAGGAGAATAAATGGGAGAAAGACAGTCTCCCCCGCATCGACCCAATAGAGGGACCAGCAGTGTTAGTCGAGGGTAGTATAATAAGTAAGGCAATCAAAGATATGAAGACGGGTAAGACGGCTGGGCCTTCGGAAATAGTTGCCGAGATGCTGAAGGCATCTGGTACAGTGGGACACACCATGGTCACCTGGATAGTCAACCAAGTCATACAGAATGGGGCTGTTCCGAAGGACTGGCGTAACAGCATCATCGTTAACTGTTATAAGGGTAAAGGAGATGCCCTAGATAGGAGTAACTATAGAGGCATTAAATTAATCGACCAGGTCATGAAGGTCACGGAAAAAGTAATAGCGCAACTAATCAGAGAGCGAATTGATCTAGATGAAATGCAGTTCGGGTTTGTGTCAGGAAAAAGTACCACAGACGCTCTTTTCATTGTACGACAACTACAGGAGAAGTACCTAGCTAAAAGTAAACCCCTATACTTAGCTTTCGTCGACTTGGAGAAAGCCTTCGACAGTGTCCCCCGTTCCATTATCTGGTGGGCTCTTAGAAAACTAGGTGTTGATGAATGGCTTGTGAGAGCTATAGAAGCCATGTATAAAGAAACAGTCAGCAAGGTTAGAATTAACAACGAATATAGTGAAGAGTTTAGTGTAAAAGTTGGTGTTCATCAGGGCTCAGTTCTTAGCCCCCTACTATTTATTATTGCCCTCCAGGCTATAACAGTGGAGTTCAAGACCGGCTGCCCATGGGAACTCCTATACGCAGATGATCTAACGCTCATAGCTGAATCAATGGCCGAGCTAGAGAAGAAATTCCAAACATGGAAGCACGGCCTAGAATCAAAAGGCCTTAAAATTAACCTGGCTAAGACTAAAGTTCTAGTCTGTAAGAAAGAAAATAAGGTGGCGGTCCCCTCCGGGAAGTGGCCATGCTCAGAGTGTAGGAAAGGCGTAGGTAGAAACTCCATTTTGTGTCCCAAATGCAAAGTTTGGGTACATAAAAGATGTAGTGGGATCACAGGTAAGCTAACTAAGAACATAGATTTTACATGTGGCCGGTGTTCTGGGGCAATAAGTAGCAGCAAGTGCCCAAAAAATACTAGCTCTTTCAACTGCGCAGAGGGTTCTATAGAAATAGTGGACAGCTTCCGTTACCTGGGTGACAAAATCAGCAGTGGGGGAGGGTGCTCTGAAAGTACAGTAGCTAGAGTCAGAACTGGGTGGAAAAAGTTCAGAGAGCTCATACCACTATTAGCCGCTAAAGGGTTCTCCCTAAAAATGAAAGGCAGGTTGTACGATGCCTGCATACGAACAGCAATGTTGCATGGCAGTGAGACCTGGGCATTGTGTGCAGAAGATATACGCAGACTAGAGAGAAACGAAGCTTGCATGCTCCGCTGGATGTGTAATAGTAATATACGTGAACGGCAAAGCATAAACGAACTAAGGAAAAAATTAGAAATAAGAGGGATCAGATGTTGTTTACTCGAGAGAAGGCTACGTTGGTATGGTCACGTGATGCGCATGAAGGACGATAGCTGTATAACAAAGTGCAGGGCAATAAAGATAGACGGTAGCCACGGAATAGGCAGACCCAGAAAAACCTGGGACGAGCTGATAAATTCCGACCTCACACACTTACACCTCACCAAGACAATGTCACTGGACCGAGACCTTTGGCGGTACTCAGTAATAGAGAAAACCCGCCTTACCTAAATACAAAGTAAAACCTACTACAGTCAGTAGGCATCTCTAACAAAATACACCCCCGTCCCACCACCCCACCCCATCCACACCACCCCTTTCAATGTAAAGTTATGTTGGTGCCACAACATCCAGGCCGAAACAAATGAGATCGTGTAGGTGTCACGTCAAAAAAACACACAGTTCACGCTGTAATGTGGCCGTGTAGGCAACACGGTAAAAACCTCCCAGCCCCACACTGTAAATGTGGTTGGTGTTAGGAAGGGCATCCAGCTGTAGAAAACCCTCCAGATAGTCCTATGCGAGCAAGATAACCACTCTTGCCTCAAGTGGGAAAACCCTCCGTCCAAACCCATGCAAGCGTGGAATACGGACGTTAAACGATGATGATGATGATGATGATGATACTTATATATATATATATATACATATATATATATATATATACATATATATATATATACAGAGTGACAGTAGCTATAACCTAAAAAGAAGAAAAGATCAACATCATTGGTAACTACTGAGCCGCAGGTTTTATGTCAGAGTTATCCCAGTTTCCTGAGTTGCCTTCTCCTAGAAGATTGGCCTGACAAAGGCTAGGGGTCCTTCACTCCCAGTGGTTGAACTGCGCAATTGGGTATCCAGCCTAATTATATCTATGTCCCCGTGCATATATATACACATGAATACATGTATACACATATACACACACACACACATGTATATATATAAATATATATATATATATATATATACTATAATTGTTTCTACTTTAGGCACAAGGCCACCAAATACCCAGTGCATTACTGGTACTTTATTTTATCGACCCCGTAAGGATGAAAGGCAAAGTCAACCTCAGCGGGATTTGAACTCAGATTGTAAAGGGACGTAACTATGCTGGAAAGCATGGCGTCCGACCCTCTACTGATACTGCCAATCCACCGCCCTTTTTATACATATACTATAATGATAAAGAACAAGTATTCAGTGTTGCATCATACCATATTTAATAACATATTACATATGTTTCTCTATCGATCAGCTCAAACCTAACTGTAATCGAAAGGTCGTCAGATATGTTTAGTATATGAGTTTGTCCCCGATTCTAGAGAATTACACTCTATTTTACTCTGCTCTGCGTGAGCATCGAGTGCTCAACCAGCATACTGCCTATATATATATACATATATACAGGAATATACATACATACATATATACAGACATACACACACATATATATACATATTTACAGGCACATGGCTTAGTGGTTAGAGCATTGGCCTTGCAATCGAAAGGTTGTGAGTTCAATTCTCGGACCAGGTGATGTGTTGTTTCCTTGAGCAAGATACTTTATTTCACATTGCTCCAGTTTACTCAGCTATAGAAATGAGATGATAGGGACTGGGGTCCATATCATTCCACTGCAAAGTGGTCGTGGAGGCGCCACAGCAAAAAAGCACCCAGCACTCACTGTAAATGAGGTTGGTGTTAGGAAGGGCATCCAGCTGTAGAAATCAAGCCAGAATCAGTTCCCATATGAGCAAGACAAGGTCAGCCGACCGGACACTGCCCACAACAGGACAACCCGTCTAACCCATGTGGAAGAACTGACGTAAAACAGTGATGATGATGATGATGAAATATATATATATATATATATATATATATTGTTATACTTTGGGAGGATCATGCTGCCAATAAAAACACACGCACCTGTTGGATTTCACTTCAATTTATTATAAATTTCCAGTTGATTGGTTGGTTCGATAACCAGAAGGTTGTTTATATATTGTCAAAGCTCTTTTGTCACACATTCTGTGACCTCCTCAGTGACTAGGTGTTTATTTTGTGTCTCTCCTTTGTTCTGTGTTACACCATCTCGTTTTTGTGTATTGTGTGCTTAGTTTGCGCATGCGTTGCATCCGTGTGTGTGTGTTTCTATTTATTTACTTATGTGTTTATTTACTTGTCATTAGTTGGTTGTTTGTTCTATCTGTGTGTGTCTGATTTGTTTTGTTAGTTTGGTTTTTATGTGTATCTTCATTTTGTCCTTAATTACTAGTGGTGATGTTGCTATTCCACTCATGTTTTCTGTTTTATTTTGGTCGGAGTTCGATTATGTTTGCTGCCTCACTGATTTGTCTGAGCATAGCATCTTTTCTGAGTGTGGATATATCTCTATGTTCTCTAATGTACCTCTATGTTCTATTTTGGCATGTGGGTGCAGTACTGATAAGTTTTTTCCATCCTGGAGTTCCCGTCGGTGTTCACTTATAATTTCTATTATGCTACGGGCTGTTTCACCAATGAATGTTATATTTTTATTCCTACACTGTCCCGCAGTACATCTTATGTTATATACTACATTCCTAGTTTTGCAGTTAGTTTGCAGGTTTAGCTTGCAGACTATGCATTTCCTATCAGCACAGAGGGATCTTTGAGATGGGTGTTATACTAATTAGGTTTTTTTTTATATATATATATACACATATATACATGCATA
Source organism: Eledone cirrhosa (assembly GCA_964016885.1). Taxonomy (NCBI): domain Eukaryota; kingdom Metazoa; phylum Mollusca; class Cephalopoda; order Octopoda; family Eledonidae; genus Eledone; species Eledone cirrhosa. Next base: position 113,451,789 of record OZ024741.1, on the reverse strand, counting down.
TACATACACACACACATACACATATATATATATATATATACAGGCATATACATATATATATATGTGTATATACAGGCATATACATACATATATATATACAGGTGTGTGTGTGTGTGTGTATATATATATATGTATATAAAAATAATAAAAATAAAAATGCTGATGTTACATAAATCGTTTAATCGTTTTAATTATTTCCATAGTTCTCCCATGCAATCAAGAAATCTTTCATGCATTTGTTGTTGTCATGAGAACGGTATCCTCAGAAGAAATGCTATTTAGTGATACATGTCCTTCTGCTAAATAGGATTTCATCTGAGGATACTGTTCTCATAACTACAACAAATACATGAAAGATTTTTGATTGCATGGGAGAACTGTGGAAATAATAGTAATGATTAAACAATTTATGTAACATCATCATTTTTATTTTGGTTATTTTTATACTAAATCTCCATTGTAACTACAAACTATGATTGCTGAGAGTTTGTCCTGCTTGCTCCTGTTTTTTACCAAAACAATCACTTTGGAACACACACATACACATATATATATATACAGGTAAATACACGCATACATACATATATATAATATATATATATATATATATATATATATATATATATATATATATATATATATATATATATATATACTGAGTTAGAAACTCAAAGTAGTCTCTTACAATTAAATAGCTCTAAGAAAAAACTTTTCTGAGCCGCGTAATACAATTGAATAAACAATAGAGATGAACACTAATATAAACATACATGTGTCCGAATCGTAAGGACTAGGTTTGCTAGGGTGAAAAAATACTAACTACAGCAATATGGTTTGCCATACTTAATTTAAAGTAGTAAATTAAGAGAAATAATAACAAACCTATATTGGGCAACTGCCTGAAAACACCTTTACTACTTTAAATTAAGTATGGCAAACCATATTGCTGTAGTTAGTATTTTTTTCACCCTAGCAAACCTAGTCCTTAGGATTCAGACACATGTATGTTTATATTAGTGTTCATCTCTCTTGTTTATTCAATTATATATATATATATATATATACATTCTATGTTGTCCCAAATGCAAACTATGGGTATATAAAAGATGTAGTGGGATCAGAGGTAAGCGATCTAAGAATGTAGATTTAATATATCGCCGATGCTCAGGTGTAGTAAGTAGCAAGGACCCACTGGATGCTATCTCCTTCAACTGCCCAGATGGTTCTATAGAAATAGTAGACACCTTCCATTACCTGGGTGACAAAATCAGCAGTAGAGGAGGGTGGTCTGAAAGTGTAGTAGCCAGAGTTAGAACGGGATGGAAAAAGTTCAGAGAGCTAATACCGCTGTTATACACAAGGGTTTTTTCTCTAAAAATGAAAAGCAGATTGTATGATGCATGTAAACGAACGGCGATATTACATGGTAGTGAGACATGCGCATTGTGTGCTGAAGACCTGTGGAGATTAGAAAGAAATGAAGCTTGCATGCTGCAATGGATATGTAATGGTAATGTGCGCAAAAGGTGAAGCATAAATGAACTAAGAGTGAGACTAAGCATAAGAGGTATCAAATGTTGTGTTCTTGAGAGGAGATTGTGTTGGTATGGCCATGTGATGCATATGAAGGACAACAGCTGTATAAGAAAGTGGAGGACAATGAAAATTGATGGAACTGCAATTAGACCAAGAAAAACCTGGGACAAGGTGAACAAAAATTACCTTGCCCAACTACACCCCTCTAAGACAATGACACTGGGTCAAGACCTTTGGCACCATGCAGTTGTACAGAAGACCCAACTACCATTGTATACAAACCTACAGTCAGTAGGCACCTCTTAACTCAATGTACACCATTCTCCTGTTCCGTCTACTGTGTCGATGACACAACAGTCCACACTGTAATGTGGGTGTGTAGAAGACATGGTGAAAAGGCTCCCAGTCCACACTGTAAATATGGTTGGTTTTAGGAAGGTCATCGAGCTGTAAAAAAACCTGGCCGAGACGCTTCCGTGCGAGACATGGTCTCCCAACCATTCCCACATCAAATGGAACAAACCTGTCTAACCCATGCTAGCGTGGAAGATGGACGTTAAACAATGATGATGATGATGATGATATACACATATATATACATGTATATACATGCATACATACATATATAACATATATATATATAAATATTATATACATATATATACAGGTATATACATGGGCGGAGGTGGTAAGAGCAGACCTCAGATCGCTGAAGTACACGGAGGAGATGACGAGTGACTGTGATAGGTGGAGAGATGCTGTGCTGAATAGGACCCATCCCACCCTTGCGAAGAGGGAAAAGCGGACGTAAAATGATGATGATGATGATATATATATACGGAAAAAATGAAACAAAATTTCATTTCTCACTCTTAGTACGGCTGTTACTTAAATATAAGTATGTATACGTACATACATATATGTATACAGATGTACAGTAGTATGTATATATATATATACACATACATGCACACATATATACATGTATGTATGGATTTACCGAACATTTATTATAATGCTCGGTTTGTTTGTAAACAAACATCCCGAATTAAGCCGTACAGTGTCTAGCAACCATCGTTGCCCTTTTGTTCAACACAGACAAAAGAACGATGTACTAGTTTCAAGCTTATTAGTTATCGTCAGCACCGTATACCTTCCTGCCAGATGATTGAACATCTGAAAGTATATACTTTCCTGATGCATATTAACGGCTGAGCAGCTTAATTTGCATATCGAGTGAGTTAATCGGCCGGGCGCACCGAAAAGGATAAACGGAAAAAATTAAACAAAATTTCATTTCTCACTCTTAGTACGGCTGTTACTTAAATATAAGTATGTATACGTACATGGTGGCTGCCAACTCGTTTTCGAGTACGGCCACTACTTTATATCCATGTAGGAGAACCCCTACCGATGCGCTGAACGAGTGTGACTTTTTAGTCCAGCCAGCGACTTGAAAACTCTGGTACAAACACTACACTTGTGACAATTACTGACACATAGTGCTGGGCCCATGGTACCATGTGACGACAAGTGCAGAGAGATCTCCAGATATAAAGCAATGCCTGTGCCGTGAAGCTTTTATAGTGAGCAAAGGCACTGCACAAAGCCAGTCCCACTCTCTTAACCAAGATGATATTTACCAAAAAGAAGAACAAGTCAACATCATTGGATACCATCAGGGTTGCAGGTGTTATATCAGAGTTTTCCTTCTCCTAGAATTCTGCCTTGACAAAGGCTAAGGGGTCATACGTACATACATATATGTATACAGGCGTACAGTAGTATGTATATATATACATACATGCACACATATATATATATATACGTATGGATATACCAAACATTTATTATAATGCTCGGTGTGTTTGTAAATAAATCCATACGTACACATATATATGTGTGCATGTATATATATATATATATATATACATACTACTGTACGTCTGTATACATATATGTATGTACGTTTACATACATATATATATATATATATACAGGTATATACATGCATATATACATATATATAATATATATACACATATATATATACAGGTATATACATGCATACACACATATATAATATATAATATATATATATATATACATATATATACAGGTGTATACATGCATACATACATATATATATATACGCATATATATACATATATATAATATATATACATATATAAATACGCAATGATATTAAATAAATGGAAACTATATTTATAAAACTATATTTATTCTATTATATATATTTCAAGGGTACCAACAAATTAAATATGCCTTTTGCTTACATATATATATATATAAAATTAGACAATTATCAAAGTTGTGTTCAAATCACTTAATAACTGACAATCGTTTCTTCCAAATTTTCGTTTGAAATCATCGGAGCATTATCAATGTTTGTACATATAATTAACCTCCTATTCAACTGAAAAATCATAGAGATACATATATATTGATGTTAGAGCAACAGTTTCGTATTTATAGGGTGTACTGGATGCGACATATATAAAACTCTGTGTTTTTAATTTGAATTATTGTATAATTCTCGTTTTATATATGTCGCGTCCAGTACACCCTATAAATACGAAACTGTTACTCACAACATCAATATATATGTATCTCTATGATTCTTCAGTTGAATAGGAGGTTAATTATATGTACAAACATTGATAATGCTCCGATGATTTCAAACGAAAATTTGGAAGAAACGAGTGTCAGCTATTAAGTGATTTGAACACAACTTTGATAATTGTCTAATTTTATTTTCCTGCTCTGTAAAACAACTGATGTTCTTACATTGAGCTATTTCTCTTACTGGTAATAAGGTAGTAGAAATTACTGACCTTTCCTGTTTATAGTTGTTTATAGTATATACATAACTATAAATAGTATTATATATATATATATATATAAATGGAAAAGAGTGAAATGAAATTTCATTTCTCACTATTAGTACGGCTGATACTTAAATGTAAGTATGTATACGTACATACATATATGTATACAGACGTACAGTAGTATGTATATATACACATATATGCACACATATATATATGTACGTATGGGTTTACGAACATTTATTATAATGTTCGGTTTGTTTGTAAACAAACAGCCCAAATTAAGACATACCAGTGTTCAGCAACCATCGTCGCTCTTTTGTTCAACACTGACAAAGGAATGATGAACTAGTTTCAAGCTTATTAGCTATCGTCAGCATCGTATACCTTCCTGTCAGATGATTGAACGTTTGAAAGTATATACTTTCCTTATGCATATGAATGGCTAAGCAGCCTAATTTGCATATCGAGTGAGTTAGTTGGCCGGGCGTACCGAAAACGATAAATGGAAAAGAATGAAATGAAATTTCATTTCTCACTCTTAGTACGGCTGATACTTAAATGTAAGTATGTATACCTACATACATATATGCATACAGACGTACAGTAGTATGTATATATATATACATACATGCACACATATATATGTACGTATGGGTTTACCAAACATTTATTATAATGTTCGGTTTGTTTGTAAACAAACAGCCCAAATTAAGTCGTACAGTGTTCGGCAACCATCGTCGCCATTTTGTTCAACACTGACAAAGGAATGATGAACTAGTTTCAAGCTTATTAGCTATCGTCAGCATCGTATACCATCCTGTCAGATGATTGAACATTTGAAAATATATACTTTCCTTATGCATATCGTTTTCGATACGCCCGGCCGACTAACTCACTCGATATACAAATTAGGCTGCTCAGCCATTCATATGCATAAGGAAAGTATATACTTTCAAACGTTCAATCATCAGACAGGAAGGTATACGATGTTGACGATAGCTAATAAGCTTGAAACTAGTTAATTGTTCCTTTGTCAGTGTTGAAGAAAAGGGCGACGATGGTTGCCGAACACAGTACGGCTTAATTTGGGCTATTTGTTTACAAACAAACCGAACATTATAATAAATGTTCGGTAAACCCATACGTACATATATATATGTGTGCATGTCATCATCATCATCATCATCATCATCGTTTAACGTCCATCTTCCACGCTTGCATGGGTTTGGACAGGAGGTTTCCCACTTGAGGCAAGATTTGTTGTCCTGTTCGTATAGGACTGTCTGGCGGGTTTTCTACGGCTGGATGCCCTTCCTAACACCAACCACGTTTACAGTGTGGACTGGGAGGTTTTTACCGTGTTACCTACACTGCCACATTACAGCGTGAACTGTGTGTTTTTTTGTCGTGACACCTACACAACCTCATTTGTTTCGGACTGGATGTTGTGGTACCAACATAACTTCACATTTAAGGGGGGTAGTGGATGGGGTGGGGGTAGTGGGACGGGTGGGGTGGTGGGGGTATTTTGTTAGAGGTGCCTACTGACTGTAGGTTTCGCTTTGTACTTAGGCAAGGCGGGTCTTCTGTATGACTGTGTAGCGCCAAAGATCTCAGTCCAGTGACATTGTCTTGGAGAGGTTGGAATTTATCAAGTCGTCCCAGGTTTTTCTGGGTCTGCCTACTCCGTGGCTACCGTCTATTTTTATCGCCCTGCACTTTTTTATACAGCTGTCGTCTTTCATGCGCATCACGTGACCGTACCAACGTAGTCTTCTCTCGAGTAAACAACATCTGATCCCTCTTATTTCTAATTTCTCCCTTAGTTCGTTTATGCTTTGCCGTTCACGTATATTACTATTACACATCCAGCGGAGCATTCAAGCTTCGTTTCTCTCCAGTCTGCGTATATCCTCTGCACACAATGCCCAGGTCTCACTGCCATGTAACATTGCTGTTCGTATGCAGGCATCATACAGCCTGCCTTTCATTTTTAGAGAGAACCCTTTAGCGGCCAATAGTGGTATAAGCTCTCTGAACTTTTTCCATTCCGTTCTGACTGTAGCTACTGTACTTTCAGAGCACCCTCCCCCACTGCTGATTTTGTCACCCAGGTAACGGAAGGTGTCCACTATTTCTGTAGTACCATCTGTGCAATGGAATGAGCTAGTATTCTGTGGGCACTTGCTGCTACTTATTGCACCAGAGCACCGGCCACATATAAAATCTATATTCTTAGTTAGCTTACCTGTGATCCCACTACATCTTTTATGCACCCATACTTTGCATTTGGGACATAAAATGGAGTTTCTGCCTACTCCTTTCCTACACACTGAGCATGGCCATTTCCCAGATGGGACTGGTGCCCTGTTTTCCTTCCTACAAACTAGAACTTTAGTCTTAGACAAGTTAACTTTAAGGCCTTTTGATTCTAGGCCATGCTTCCATGTTTGGAATTTCATTGTATGTGTATATATACATACTAGTGTACATCTGTATACATATATGTATGTACGTATACATACTTACATTTATATATATATATACACACATAGAGAGAGAGAGAGAGAGAGAGAGAGAGAGAGAGAGAGAAAGAGATATACCCCTTCCATATACTTCCAGCACCCTAACACCCGCATCCACATCCTGAACACCCCACCCTTCTTGCTCCCACACCTTACACACCCACCCCAATCCCATGTCCAAACTGTAAGGTTGCTGTTTTGGTGTGATTACAAAAAGCACCCGGACCACACTGTAAATGTGGTTGGTGTTAGGAAGATCATCCAACCATAGAAACCAACCCAGAAACAGTTCTGTATGAGCAAGACACGATAACCTTTCCTGACTCGTCTGAAATGTGACAACGTATCTAACCCATGCTAGCATAGAAAATAGACATATGATGATCATATATATACATAAACATATATGTATATATATATAACGAAGGAAGTGTGGTAAGGAACTAGATGGACCATAACGCACCAGAGTACTCAATACTTAGGGTAGTAGAGTGGGTAATAGGAAAATGTTTAACCCGACGGCAGAGCTCAAACCGTTTCGATGGCTATTTCTGGACAGTCCAGGAATAGCCGTCGAAACGGCTTGAGCTCTGCCGTCGGGGTTAAATATTTTCCTATGTATATATATATATATATACATATACATAGGAAAATGTTATATATATATATATATAAATATATATCATTGTCATTTTATGCCCATTTTTCCACGTTTGTATGGTCAGATGAGTCCTTTTCAGCATGGTATTTCCCCACTTGTCGTGTTTCTTTGTCATCTACTCTGTGAATCTCAACAATTTGAAGTCTGCTCTCACAACCTCTGTCCAGGTCTTTCTTGGTCTGCCTTTGCTGCAGCTTCCTTCCACTGGGATTTCCTGGCACTTCTTCACCCAGCAATTACTGTCCATGCACATCACATCTCCATACCAATGCAGTCGTCTTCTCTCCTGCACACCTCCTTGGATTCCTCTTAAACCTAGCTTCCCCCTCATCTTGTCCAAGTTCTGCCTTTCTCTCATGCTTACATTGCACATACAATGAAGCATGGCTGCTTCATTTCTTTCTAGTCTATGTATGTCCTCTGCAGTCACAGCCCATGTTTCACTACCATGCAGCATCACACTTCGCACACAGGCATCATACAGTTGTCCTTTTGAATGTAGGGAGAATATTTCATTGTTAACAGTGATAGTAGCTCTCTAAATTTCTTCTATCCTATCCTTATTCTAGTTATTATGCTCTCAGAGCACCCCCTGCACTGATGATTAAGTCACCTAGATAGCAGAAGCTACCAACCCCTTCTATGGACCATTCCAGTTATTTGAAGAGGTTTATATTACTGATGCTTTTCCCCTTTCTGTTAGTATACCAATTATCTCACCACATCTCTTGTTTACCCAAGATTTACATTTTGTACACTGTATGGGATTTATGCCTATTCCTTTACATAATGAGCAGGGCCACTTCCCTGAAGGAATCAGTGTCCTATCTTCTCCTCTACTCACTAGCAATTTAGATTTTGGGTAAGTTTACTTTTCATTCCAAATTTTGTTTCCAGAGGCAGAACTTATTTTCTAGTTTAATGGACAAAATCATCTGCATATAAAAGTTCTCATTGGCAGCCAGTTTTAAACTCCTCTGTTATAACCTGGAGAATTATAAGGAATAGTAGTGGGCTAAGAACCAAATCCTGATACACCCTACCTGTACCCTGAATTCTTCACTAAACTCACTTCCTACTCTCACTTTGCTGACAGCTTCTCTGTTCTTTATAGAACATCACCTTTGCCCTAGTAGTAATTTATGATTGTACTACTGCAGCAGTCATTGGATTGACACCATCCTGTATTACTATTTCAAATCTTGCTTCTCCCAATGCTTTTAGCATCTCAGCAAGTATCTCAGATGATCTCGCAGCTTTACCATTTTTCATCTCTTTGATTGCTTCTTGAACCCTATAGCTGTCAACTTCAATGGCTGGTCTTTCTGTTGGGTAGATTTGGGGTAGTTTCTCTTCCTCCCATTTATTCTCTACATTCATCAGTCTCTCATAGTAACATTTCCAGGCCTCTTTCTTTTGGGCATAAGTAGTGCTAATTACACCGGTGTCATTTCTAACTCAATTTTCCCCCACAACATCAATTTTAGACTAACACACTGCCTTGCAAAGCAGGACACTTTGCATCTCTCATCCTCTTGCCTCAGAATGTTGGCAAACTATCTTTATTCAGCCTTTCTTTAAGCTGTATATACCTGTCGTCTAGCTTCTATCTCAGCTATTTGGTACTGGTCTCTGCTATCCTCATTTTTCCAGTCTTTCTATTCCTGTCTCTTAGCTTTAATGGCTCTATCTAGGGAGCTGTTCTTCCACCATGTCACCCTCAGTCTGGCAGGTGCTCTACTTTAGCCACAAGTCTCCTCAGTTTTCCTTTATGTTATATAAACCTAGCTTGTCCCCTCTCTCATCAAAAGCATCCTGTAGGACCTTTCTTAACTTATATTTAACAACCCCCCTCTCTACATTTTCCTGCATATGACACAGTGCGTAAAAAGGCCCTTTGAATTACGGATACAACTACTTTTTGCCAGCTATATGGACTGAATCAATGGAATTAAAGTGTCTTGCTCAAGGACACAATACACTGCCAGTAATTGATCTCACAGCCGTACAATCCTAAGCAAAACATCCTGACCACTAGGTTGCACACCTTCACAAGGAATGATAGAGTAAGATTATAATAAAATAAACCTTAGAGAAACAAGTGATGCATTGCATCAGCAATTAATGAGTATAACCTGTTTAAAAGTCTAATTAATGAGTTTGCTGTGAGGAAGAGGAAATGTCTAATGATGTAGCCAGTACACATTGTTGAAGAAAGTATGGTGTTTTCTGATGCAAATAAATAAATAAATACTTCCAATCTATCTACTGAGAATCATCAGAAAAC
>OZ024741.1:113421928-113436928 GCA_964016885.1 Eledone cirrhosa | reverse complement strand
TTGGTAACCGAGAATAGCCAACGTAATTTGAAAAGACTTTAAGTGTAAGTGTTGGGGCGAAGGAAAGTCTGTATTGGCAAGAGTAAATAAAAAAAAAAAGTATGTAAATGTGTTAGGATGTTACGCAATGAAGGAAACATCTGATATTTCACAGATTCACTTATATTTCTTGCAAGGTGGTCACTGTTCAAAAGGTTAGATATTTTTTCTCATCAAAACCTAAAGATATTTCATATTGTTTCTCAGTTCACTAACCTCTCTTATCAAATAATTCTCTATATAAACATAGATATTTACATAATCATCATCATCATCATCATCATCATCATTTTACGTCCGCTTTTCCCTGCTTGCAAGGGTGGGACAATCATACATCTATATGTAAAATCAACTCTTTCAGTAGATATAGTTTCGGGGCAAACCTGGTATATGATTTTGATTCCAGACTAAAGTCAATTTCATTTCATTAATATAATATAATTGCGGTGGATTAGCAGTATCGGTAGAGGGTCAGACGCCATGCTTTCCAGCATAGTTACGTCCCTTTATGATCTGAGTTCAAATCCTGCCGAGGCTAACTTTGCCTTTCATCCTTACGGGGTCGATAAAATAAAGTACCAGTAATGCACTGGGTAATTGCTGGCCTTGTGCCTAAAGTAGAAACAATTAATATAACATAATTGCATTGAAAGCAAAAAACATTAAAAATTCTTATTCACCATTCTTTTTTATTTTTTTATTACAATAATTAGATGTAAAGTATTATGTGGTATCTAAGAAGTTGATTTTGTTTTTCTAATGGCTTTGTGCGGACTGTGGACATAAAATGTCTGGAAATTATACATATGGTATTTCAATTTGCTATGTGCCATTGGAAATGCAACAAGCCAATAATAAAATCTTTGGTGTTGCAGTAAAGATATTGCAAAATTGAAGTAAAAAATACATAACCAAAAGAAGTGAATGAAATACAAAGAAACCTAAAGAATTCTTTAACCAAGTATAAAAGATTCAAAACAGACATGATTCAAAGTGAATTATAATGAAATGTTTACATTAGGTGAAAAATTAACAACAATAGATTATTTAAATGGAGACTATTTTAAAAAATGGATATATCAATATTATGAAATGTATGTACGTTTGTATGTATGTGTGTGTATATATATATATATATATTATATATAAAGAAGAAATAGGATTTCACTTCAAGCATAGCTTTATACATTATGTATAAATATTGTGTATCTCCAAAGAAATACGGTTTTAGGAAGCCGAAGCTATGCAAACACCGGGGAGGGGGGGGCTAACGCCCTCTGGTGATGTCCAGGAGAAGCAAGGGGGACAACCATCTATGCATTTCAGGCTTAACTGGCATTCGTCAGGACGGTCCCTCCCACCGCTTGCGACTGCTGGACTAGAAGACAGACATGCGAGAATATATACTTTTCTCGTCTGTGTAAATGAGGTGATTAATCTCATTTGCATATGAAGATATATATATAAGGGTGTGTGTGTGTGTGTATGTATGATCTCTTGGTCTTGTAGGTGAGAGTCTTTGCACTGTTTTGCAAGCTTTTACTGACTATTAACCCATGCACAAGTATTGCTGAAATCTATAATCTAATCTGCATTATCCTTTCGACCACATTTTATTAAGTTAAAACCACTCAGATCCAAGGTTGGCTCAAATCTACTAACAGACATGGATAGCATAGCTAAAAGATGGTGATGAGGAGGGGGGGGGGGGGTTTCAAAGATTTATTAAATAGAGATTCTTAGGTTGACCAAAATGTTATTAACAATATATTCAACAGAGACTCACAGTCCTTTTCTTAATGATCCACCTCGCCTTGAAGATGGATATATTGGCATCAAGAAACTTAGTTTAGATAAAGATGTATGAATGGATGGATTGTTCACAGAAATTTTCAGATATGGTGTTGAAAGACTAGGAAAAATCATGCATGAACTAATTTTGGAAATATTACGAGAGGGTGAAGTACCAGAGGATTGGAAATATGCAATAATGATGCCTTTATACAAGACCAAAGACCAGCTGGAGCAATGTGGAAATTAAAGAGGAATAGCTCTTCTCTGTGTTATAGTGAAAATTCTTGCAACTCTCATGCTTTCAAAACTAAGTAATAAAATACCAAACCTCATCCTACCAGAATCACAATGTGGCTTTCAACCCCAGAGAAGTATAATAGATATGATTTTTACAGCACATCAAATTCAAGAAAAGTGTTATGAAGAACAACAGAACCTGTATCAGGTATTTGTGGATTAAACAAAAGCCTTTTGATACGGTGAACAGAGCTGCTCTGTAGGAGATCCTTGTCAGGTTAGAGTGTCTGGAACCCTTTGTTGATATAATCATCTCCTTTCATGATGACCTGGAGGCTTGTGTAAATATTGGTGGTATCATTTGATTAACTTTGAAGAAATTTAGTGATAGATTTTGAATTTGGCAGGTGCACAAGAGCTGCAAGAGCCCACATTAAACTAGTTCTGTCAAATGCTCAGATGGCTCTCTGGAAGAAGTCAACAGCTTTTGTTACTTGAGTGAAATTAACCAAAGATCTCATGCAGTAGCACTTCATAATTGCAAAGTGACCTTCTCAATCCTTCAGCCATGCTTGTATCCACTGAGGATTATTTAAAAGTTTATTTATTGACAAATAAACATTGAATAGTTGTCTAGTACCATATTTGTTCTAATTGATTTGATCAAAGAAACAGCCTGCTAGAGAAATTAAATTGTATGCTACAGACATGTATACTCTTAATGTAGTTCACAGGGAGAGTCATCATAGAATAGGATATGGCAAATATTGCACTTTGAATTTAGAATAAAAACTCAATTTGCCAACTGAGTGGCCTGAAACAGCATGAAATAAACTGTCTTGCTAAAGGACACAGCACAACACAGGGGATTGAACTCATGGTTTTACAATTGTGAGCTGAACACCTTAACTAATAAGATATAGGCTACCATACATATATACACAATAACATACATGTGGAAGACAGTGTTTTTTATCTCTCGTAAACACATATTAAAACATTGTACTCAAGTTTATGTTTTTTATGAAATTGCTTTCCAATTATTTTTTTTTTGTATTTGTTATTAGTCCTTTATATTTAGTATAAAACAATAAAGTTCCTTGGTACATCAATGTTTCTAGATTTTTCTTAAACTTCTCTATTAGATGAAGTGGTTATTAGTGGTGGCAGTTATTGCTATTTTATAGGAGACAAAAATCATGGGAATGATGTTCTTTTAATGATGATGTACTGTTGCTAAATCTAAAAATGTTTTTTATTGTTAATATCAGGCTTTCTTTAGTAGCCAGGAAACAGATTAGCCATGGATGGCGACTTGCTCTTTCCTTGTTGTTAGGTTGTGCTAGTTGTGTATTAAGTTTAACATTCTATTTCGCTACTAACATAGCTTCCATGACAATTCATCTAGTTATATATATATGTGTGAGTCCCAGGTTCAATTAGGGGTAACCACAGTAAGTAAGGTACTCAATACATTAGTAGAGTGTATACAACAAAATTTGTATGAAACTGTTCTAGTCCTGGAGAAACCATTTTTATATAAAATTTTGTTATATATTATTCAAACTTCAATAAGACCAAAGATTAGTATTATTATTATTTATACATCTATGATTGCATCAATTGTGGAGAAAAAATAAATATTATCAGTTAAGTTACTCCATTATAGATGCCATACTCAATAATGCTATTATGAATGAATACTTATGAAAACATTTTTTTATGAATCGGACCTATTATGTAATGCTTTCTTTAAAACCTGACTAGAAAAATAATAGGTAAATGTCTATATATGCTTTCAGAAGTATATATCTCGGAGAAACAATTTTTTTTACTGCATTAATGCAATCTTACTTCACATTTGTATTAGTTTTTAACTAACAAAATATTTTCTAAACATTTTCAAATCTTTCTACTGTAAAAAGTTTAAAAAATTATAAGCACTGCAATTTTATCTCATAAAAACATCCTTTCTAACAACTCCTGCTGTAACTAATTAACAGCTTTAACATATTTATAACATATTTGTGGAAAAACATTGATATTTGTTTATTTTTATATGTCTAAAAAAATATAAACAAGCTTATGCTTTTGCATTTATAAATGCCATTCTTTTGAACACACAGTACTTTGAATCATGTATTATTCTTGATAATTTGTCTTATGATGCTAATCAATTTACTGTTATTTTTTTTAATTATATTTCCTGAAGAGAATATTTTGAATATGGCACCTATAATGGAATAACTTAACTGATAATATTTGTTTTTCTCCACAATTGATGAAATACCTTAACTGTGTTGAAATGAACATAGAAGTATAAATAGATAATAATAATACTAATCCTTGGTCTTATTGAAATTTGAATTATAAATGCTCAGCAACTATAACTGTTCACTCCTGAAAAACGAAGGGTAAAAATGTGCATTGGGCTTATCTCATTTTACCAATGAAAATAGTGAACTATTGCATTATAACCTCATATATATATATATATATATATATATATATATATATATATATATATAGAGAGAGAGAGAGAGAGAGAGGGGAGGGGGGGAGAGAGGGAGTGGGAGAAATGGCTTCTACAGGACTATAACTGCTTCATTTGAAGGAAATCATCTGCTATGTATTGAGTACCTTCCTTACTGTGGTTACCCCAGATTGAACCTCACACACACACACACACAAACATATATATATATATATATACAGTGATATTAAATAAATAGAAACTATATTTAAAAAACCATATTTCTTCTATTATATATATTTCAAGGGTACCAAAATGTTGGTACGCTATCATCAGATGAAATACAAAATGTTTTATAAATATTTGACATAACCAAGGATAAAATACCTTAACGGTTCAAGATATCCAGGGATAACTTGAACCGTTAAGGTATTTTATCCTTGGTCATGTCAAATATTTATAAAACATTTTGTATTTTATCTGATGATAGTGTACCAAGATTTTGGTACCCTTGAAATATATATAATAGAAGAAATATGGTTTTATAAATATAGTTTCCATTTATTTAATATCATTGTATATTATACTCCAGAAAACTTGTTGAGTGCTCTAAATCAGTTATAAACATATATATTTGTTGAATTACCAATAAATTGAATATCCCTTCTGCTTATATATATATATATATTTATAAAAAAAAAGAAAATTTCCGCTCTACATGGTTGAATACAATAAATGTAATCTGAGTTTTTCGAATATTAATAATAACATTCGATTCGTTTGCAATTATGCAAACAAGCCTCAATTTTATAGCCATGTCAGTAGAATGGCTATAAAATTGAGACCTGTTTGCATAATTGCAAACGAATCGAATGTTATTATTAATATAAAAAAAACTCAGATATAATAAATATTATATATATATATGCAGCAAATTAGCAGAATCAGTAGAAAATTGGATAAAATGATTTGTACAACCCGTTCTGGCTCTCTGTACTCTGGGTTCAATGTCAACTAAGGGCAGTTTGCTTTTCATCCTTTCGAGGTTGATAAAAAAATATAATAGTCTAGGACAGGGATTGATTCTTTCTTATATCTCTTTATCACATCCTCTCTACCTCTCCCTTTCCTTATCTGAAAGAAATATGCTCTGTTTAGACTTGGATAAGGGATGAGTTCTATCAGGTTTCGAATGCGGGTACGTATGTCACTATGGTACCCTTATGACACCCTAGCAAGTTATGGGTCCATACACATTTATACATAAATGCCTACATATATATATATATATATCATCATCATCATCATCAACATTTAACGTCCGTGTTCCACGCTTGCATGGGTTTGGACGGGGGTTTTCCCACTTGAGGCAAGAGTGATTGTCTTGCTCGCATAGGACTGTCTGGCGGGTTTTCTACAGCTGGATGCCCTTCCTAACACCAACCACATTTACAGTGTGGGGCTGGGAGGTTTTTACCATGTTGCCTACATGGCCACATTACAGCGTTGACTGTCTGGCGGGTTTTCTACAGCTGGATGCCCTTCCTAACAACAACCACATTTACAGTGTGGGGCTGGGAGGTTTTTACCGTGTTGCCTACACGACCACATTACAGCGTGAACTATGTGTTTTTTGTCCTGACACCTACACGATCTCATTTGTTTCGGCCTGGATGTTGTGGCACCAACATAACTTTACATTGAAAGGGGCGGTGTGGATGGGGTGGGGGTGGTGGGACGGGGGTGTATTTTGTTAGAGATGCCTACTGACTGTAGTAGGTTTTACTTTGTATTTAGGTAAGGCGGGTCTTCTCTATTGCTGAGTACCGCCAAAGGTCTCGGTCCAGTGACATTGTCTTGGTGAGGTGTAAGTGTGTGAGGTCGGAATTTATCAGCTCGTCCCAGGTTTTTCTGGGTCTGCCTATTCCGTGGCTACCGTATATATATATATATATATATATATATATATATATATATAATATATATATATATAATATATATATATATATATATACCTAGCTAAAAGTAAACCCCTATACTTAGCCTTTGTCGACTTGGAGAAAGCCTTCGACAGAGTCCCCCGTTCCATTATCTGGTGGGCTCTTAGAAAACTAGGTGTTGACGAATGGCTTGTGAGAGCTATACAAGCCATGTATAAAGAAAGAGTCAGCAAGGTTAGAATTAACAACGAATATAGTGAAGAGTTTAGCGTAAAAGTTGGTGTCCATCAGGGCTCTGTTCTTAGCCCCCTACTATTTATTATTGCTCTTCAGGCTATAACAGTGGAGTTCAAGACCGGCTGCCCATGGGAACACCTATACGCAGATGACCTAACGCTCATAGCTGAATCAATGGCCGAGCTAGAGAAAAAATTCCAAACATGGAAGCACGGCCTAGAATCAAAAGGCCTTAAAATTAACCTGGCTAAGACTAAAGTTCTAGTTTGTAGGAAAGAAAATAAGGCGCCGGTCCCTTCCGGAAAATGACTATGCTCAGTGTGTAGGAAAGGCGTAGGTAGAAACTCCATTTTATGTCCCAAATGCAAAGTATGGGTGCATAAAAGATGTAGTGGGATCACAGGTAAGCTAACTAAGAACACAGATTTTACATGTGGCCGGTGCTCTGGTGCAATAAGTAGCAGCAAGTGCCCACAAATACTAGCTCTTTCAACTGCGCAGAGGGTTCTATAGAAATAATGGACAGCTTCCGTTACCTGGGTGACAAAATCAGCAGTGGGGGAGGGTGCTCTGAAAGTACAGTAGCTATAGTCAGAACTGGATGGAAAAAGTTCAGAGAATTTATACCACTATTAGCCGCTAAAGGGTTCTCCCTAAAAATGAAAGGCAGGTTGTATGATGCCTGCATACGAACAGCAATGTTACATGGCAGTGAGACCTGGGTATTGTGTGCAGAGGATATACGCAGACTAGAGAGGAATGAAGCTTGCATACTCCGCTGGATGTGTAATAGTAATATACGCGAATGGCAAAGCATAAACGAACTAAGGAAAAAATTAGAAATAAGAGGGATCAGATGTTGTTTACTCGAGAGAAGGCTACGTTGGTATGGTCACGTGATGCGCATGAAAGACGACAGCTGTATAGAAAAGTGCAGGGCAATAAAGATAGACGGTAGCCACGGAGTAGGCAGACCCAGAAAAACCTGGAACGAGCTGATAAATTCCGACCTCACACACTTACACCTCTCCAAGACAATGTCACTGGACCGAGACCTTTGGCGGTACTCAGTAATAGAGAAGACCCGCCTTACTTAAATACAAAATACACCCCCGTCCCACCACCCCCACCCCATCCACACCGCCCCTTTCAATGTAAAGTTATGTTGATACCACAAAATCCAGGCCGAAACAAATGAGATTGTGTAGGTGTCACGACAAAAAAAAAAAACACAGTCCACGCTGTAAATGTGGCCGTGTAGGCAATACGGTAAAAACCTCCCAGCCCCACTCTGTAAATGTGGTTGGTGTTAGGAAGGGCATCCAGCTGTAGAAAACCCGCCAGACAGTCCATGCTGTAATGTGGCCGTGTAGGCAACACGGTAAAAACCTCCCAGCCCCACACTGTAAATGTGGTTGGTGTTAGGAAGGGCATCCAACTGTAGAAAACCCGCCAGACAGTCCTATGCGAGCAAGACAACCACTCTTGCCTCAAGTGGGAAAACTCCCGTCCAAACCCATGCAAGCGTGGAACATGGATGTTAAACGATGATGATGATGATATATCAAAGAAGGTGTGGTAAGATACCAGGTGAACCATAACACACCAGAGTACTCAATACTTAGAATAGTAGAGTGGATAATAGGAAAAAATGGCTGAGCTCCAGCCGTTTCAACTATGGCTGGAGCTCAGCCATCGGGGTCCTTACTCATTTCCTATATATCTGGGATTCGTCGATCTGGAAAAAGCCTTCAACAGAGTTTCCCATACTATAATATGGTGCTGCTAGTAGAATACTAGGAGTAGATGAATGGCTTGTGAAAGCTGCACAAGCCATGTATAGGGGAGCAGTCAGCAAAGTTTTGATTAGCAATGACTATAGCGAGGAATTTAGCATACATAGTTTTGCAGGCAATAACGGAGGAGTTTAAGACCGGATGCTCATGGGAACTCCTGTATGCGGATGACCTTGCACTTATAGCTGAATCTATGGTAGAACTAGAGAAAACATTCCAAACATGGAAGCAGGGACTAGAAAGAAAGGGTCTCAAAGTCACCGTAACAAAGACTAAGGTCCTCGTAAGTAGATGAGAAAACAGAACCCAGATCCCCCCAGGGAAATGGCCTTGCTCAGTATGTAGGAAAGGTGTAGGAAGGAACTCCATCCTCTGCCCCAAATGCAAACAATGGGTACACAAGAGATGTAGTGGGATCTCTGGAAGCTTAACTAAGAATGTAGGCGTCACATGTAGCAGCTGCGCTGGGAGAGCAAGCAGCAAACCACCACAGGAAAATAGCACCACCAAACTCTGGGAGGGCTCTGTAGAAACAGTAGACAGCTTCTGCTACCTAGGTGACCAAATTAGCAGCGGAGGTGGGTGTTCGGAAATTATAATAGCTAGGGTAAGAATGGGATGGAAGAAGTTCAAGGACCTACTGGCTCTGCTAGCTGCAAAAGGCTTTCCCTTCAAAATGAAAGGCAGACTGTATGATGCATGTATACAAACAACAACGTTAGATGGTAGTGAAACCTGGGTGCTGTCTGTAGAAGCCTTGTGTAGATTAGAAAGAAACGAAGCCTGCATGCTCCGATGTATGTGTAATAGTAATATATGTGAATGGCAAACATAAACGAATTGAGAGAGAGACTGAGCATAAGAGGAATAATAATAAATGAAGGTTCCAGCGATTTTCGAACTCACGCCCTTCTGCGTGTTAAGCAGATGTGATAACCACTACACCATGGAACCAGATCTCCTTCTTTTACGTTCGCTTTTCCCTGCTTACAAGGGTGGGACGGAAACTGATTCTGGCTTGATTCCTACAGCTGGATGCCCTTCCTAACACCAACCTCACTTACAGTGAGTACTGGGTGCTTTTTTTGCCATGGCACCTCCACGACCACTTTGCAGTGGAATGATAGGGACCGCATCTCATTTCTACAGCTGAGTAAACTGGAGCAATGTGAAATAAAGTGTCTTGCTCAAGGAAACAACACATCACCCGGTCTGAGAATTGAACTCACAACTTTCGGTTGCAAGGCCAATGCTCTAACCACTAAGCCATATGCCTCCATTGATAATATATATATATATATAAGAAAATATATATATATATAAGAAAAATGAAAAAAATGTTGTTTACATATATTTAGGCTATTATGTATTGACTTGCTATGTGTGTTTCACAGGGGTTATGAACCTGACTCAAGTGTCAATATACTCTCCAGACTGGTGATTCAAGAAAAAATATACTAAATCACCAGTGTGAAGAGCAGATCGATACTGGAGTTGGGTCCATAATCTCTATAGGTGACCAGGAGTCAATCCTCTGGGAAATGCATATGACAGTTCAATACACAATAAAAACCTAAATACATGTAAATGAAACTTCAACGTTTTTCTTAATATATACACTCTGCCTGTGCATTGAGTACTCATACCACCACCAGTAATTCACTGAATTAAATATATATATATATATATATATATATATATATATATATGATATTAAATAAATGGAAACTATATTTATAAAACCATATTTATTTCATTATATATATTTCAGGGATATCATATTAACAATATGTTATGCCTTCATCAGACAAAATACAATATAAACAGTCTTATAAATAAATAGATATGACATACCTTTCAATCGACTTGCATTTGGGAAGTTGATTTGGCAGTGGAATGCAAGTCGATTGAAAGGTATGTCATATCTATTTATTTATAAGACTGTTTATATTGTATTTTGTCTGATGAAGGCATAACATATTGTTAATATGATATCCCTGAAATATATATAATGAAATAAATATGGTTTTATAAATATAGTTTCCATTTATTTAATATCATAAATATACTCCAAATACTTGTTGAGTGCTTTTATATCAGTTATAAATATTTACTCGTTGTTAACCCAACAATTTAAATATAACTTTCCATATATATATATATATATATATATATATATATATATATATATATATATATATATATAGAGAGAGAGAGAGAGAGAGAGAGAGAGAGAGAATGAGGAAAATGTGAAGTAGATGTTAAAGAGTCTTGTATGTTTTTAGTCTGCTCCCTTGCACATATAATTGCCTCAGAAACTTAAACTTTTACTCAATTTTACTCTCTGATGAAATCACTATACTGATCATCATTGAAATATGTATCATGGCCTAACATCTACAACTTTGCAATTTCCTCATTATACTCTGTCATCCTTATTTTGAAGAAGTAACATGATGTTGAGTGCTTGAATTGAATTGCATCCATATCTACCATATATATATGTATATATATATATATATATATATATATATATATATATATATATATATATATATATATATATATATATATATATATATATAAAGAATGAATAATAACAGGTAGACATCATAAAAAGGTAATTTATTCCGTGTGCTTACAAGTGTTTCCACAGTGGTACTGCAGCCTAGTTCCGCTACGTGCAAATTCACAAGTATTTGCTGAACTCGAATATCCAATGCTGTGACCACTGTTTCCTCAGAGCAGAATGGTAAATGTACAATGTAAAAACCCTTAAGTGGGGTTGTTGGGGAAGATAGAGTGGAACAGGAAGAGAGAAAAGTAGAGAAGAAGGAGAGAGAAGGAAAGATATGCAGGGGTTGGAGAAGTAGGAGAGAATGGCTTGTAGATATCTTAATCAAAATGTTATGGTAGGGGTTTTATTAGTTACTTTTGGAGAGATGCTTAGATAGTTGAGGTCGGAATTATTTATTGCCCCAGAGGGCAGGTTCATAGATGTTGAGAGGGAGGTAGGTCAAAGGTGAGAGAGAGAGAGTGTAATGGATGTAGAGAGAGATATATAGGTAGAGAGGGGACAGATAAAGTATATGTGGTGAGTGAACTTTTGGTTTTGTAGTAGTAATCTAGGAATTGTACTGAGTTACCATTTATGTACAATTCCTAGATTACTACTACAAAACCAAAAGTTCACTCACCACATATACTTTATCTGTCCCCTCTCTACCTATATATCTCTCTCTACAGAGATAAGAATTGAGATAAGAATTGAGATAAGAATTGAAAGAAAAAATTGTTGCTGGACTATACTGTTTGGTGAAACTTTTTTAATAATTTTCAATTAACCAAAGTTTTGTTCTGCCAGAGGAAAATGATATGAACATTGTCAATAGAGTGTCAATATTGCAAAACAAAAAAAAAAAGAAAGTAATCTTTAAGATCTCAGACAATGATATTGTAGTATTAGTATATATACATATATATTTTTTTTCATGAGATGGTTCATAAAATCTCTTGTTTTTTTTTAATCACATTACAAAAAATATTTGTATACAAACAACATTATCAAATATTTAAGAAGTCTGTAAATTTCATGACCATTTGAACTAAATAACTATAGCTTAGGTACATGGCAACAATAATAACAATCACAGTCATTTTCCCTTCTAAAACAAGTGCTAGATTTCCGGACCTTATAATAGATTTCATACTAATCATGGGGTCCTTTTTGAAGCAATGTTTCACAGCCTGATGGCCTTCCTGGTACTAACCCTTTTAGCCATCTCGAAAGAAATAGATACACAGTATCCAGCAGGATATGGTGCACCTATTTTAAAGGGAATACAGTAGAAACAAAATAAAAACTTTGTATTATGGGGCCAGTAAAAATACAACTGAATCCTACACTCTATATTCTTTTGTATCTAGGTTTATTTACATCACATGTTCATATCTTACTAAAGTCTACTATGGAGACAATCAAATATCACGACTATAAAGTTGTGTCTACGTAATTGCTTTATCTGCTAGTAATAGCAGTGATATTTCACTAAAAATATTCTATCATCTTTAAAAAATTATGTATCAGATAATGTAACCTAGACCACATTATAGTAATAAAAAGAAATGTTAGTGATCACATTTTAGAATGCCTTTGGTGAGTCATAAGTCTGTTTTATCATGTATGACTTGATATTTAATAACAAAATGAATATTCTTTAACCCTTTTATGACCCCATTTCTAAATAATCACACTGCCTATAAGCATTTTTAAAGTAGTCAAGAATTTTGAGGGGTTTAGTAATTTTCTCATTATTGATGTAGTACCTGGAACATAATAAAGGTTCTTACATAAAATTATGAATTTAAATTTACATATAAACAATTTGAAACAGCTTTGTATCATTTGAAACAGCTTTGTATCATAGAACCATGGGCAGTTTCAAGAAATTTGGTATCAAAAGGCTTCAAATTGTTTATTATTTCTGCCAAAGAGGGAAATCAAAACCATAGTCACTGCAAGTCACACTTCCCCCTATGAAAACTTATTCAGCTTGTACCTCAGTAGTTGATGTATAATCTAGTTTTGAAGAGCAGAAATATTATAGTAGCAATAGAAAGAAAGTGAGTAAAGAAGATCCATAAAATTATAGCTGGAGTTTATAGATGAGTCTATTTTTCCCATCAGAATAAAGCCTTCATATATTGCATGAATTGTAGGAGGTCTTACCTCCCAAATTCTCCATTAAGATTTCTGGTCCTTTGCAAAAGAATCTCTACAATCTATTCAGAAAGTATTTATTTAATTCTTCTCAATAAAAAGGATTTTGTAAGACATATTCCTGTTAATGCTTTCATTACTATATTTCTAATGAAAACTCCTACTAATTGTTTTTAGGTACCATATTTCCCAACGTCGAAGACACTACTTTTTTCCTAAAATAAGTCTCAGAAATCTACCATGCATCCTGGAGGCCGAAGGTTGTTTATTATTATTTTCAAATTGTTGGTTGTCAAAATTAGGATGATTCCTTGAGGACGAAGCATCTTTGGTCTTTAGAGCTATTTAGTAATATAAATAACTTTCTCATTATTTATCTGATGTTTGAAACATGACTTAAGGTTCTTGAGTAAAACTATTCAGAAATGATTTTAGATCAATATAAATACTTAAAAACAACAAAAAAAAAGAGTTCTGTATCGTAGAGCTAAGAGTAGTTTTGGGTGGTTTAATAATCAAAACGTTAATATAGCAACCAATTTAAGAGGGTCAGTAAAAAAAATGTTTGGGTTTTTTTCCACCTCCCCAAATTAAAATACAAAAAAGTAAATTTTTTTTAATATTAGAGTATGCTTAATATATAGATTTCTAATTTAGGAAAAGTCCAGAAAATTTAGGGAAGGTCAAAGTTGATTATGTCAGACCCAGTACTTGTCTGGTACTTTATTTTATAGACCCTAGAACATGAAAAGCAAAGATGACCTCAGCAGGATTTGAACTCAGAATGTCAAAAGCCAAACCAAATACTGCTATGGCTTTTTATCTGATAGTCTACCACTTCAGCCAATCCACCACTCTAGAATATGCTTAATATATTGCAAATGAAAGGTGTCAACCAACTTAGTTGAGCAATATAAAGTTATATCCATTCCTTATATGATTTTGTTGATAAAAATGATCAGTTAGATCTTTCTAATGACTCCTTTTAGCATTTTTTCTCATAAAATTTTTCACATAATAAACGTTAATTTAAAATTTTTAATATTTTAAAAACATTCCCTACAAATGTTTTTAATTCACTATTAAAATATTACAATATATTTTCACACAATATGCTGTTCAATTAATATAATGTTCATACAATATATTTTTTACACAATATTCTATTCATTGAGAATAATTTTAATATATTTTACACACAATATACATTTTATGCAACATGCTGTTGACACTTTAGACAATACATTTTAACAAAAAATAATTTTCACATAATATAATTTTAATTTGCATTTAATTTTCCATTTTCCATTAAAAAAAAGATTATTTCTATTTTGGATATTTTATTTTTTTTAATGTTCATCTAGAATTCCCATTTACCACAGCCATCAACCACAATCGATGATTTGGTAACATGTGTGATGCTTTTACCACCTATAGTTTTCAATAATTATTGTAGAATGAGGGGTAGTTTTAGGTGATTTGTTACCAAAAGGATTAATGGTACAGCTCTCTTTGAAATACTCAGCAACTTATGCTATAATTCAATAAGTATGCAATTTAGTTGATCAAACAACTGGAATACTCATCATCAAAATTGACAGAGATCAATTTATTTTGTTCCATGTACAAACATGTGTTTGAACTGTGATTCTATTTATAAAACTTCTATTCTTGAAAAATTACCTGATGACAAATGCATGATGTTTTGAGATCAAAATGTTGAGGTGTTGAGAATAATGGTGCACAAAATTGACTGATTCCTGT
>OZ024741.1:113406928-113419428 GCA_964016885.1 Eledone cirrhosa | reverse complement strand
ACAATATCCTCTCCTGCACACTGCATCTAATCCATCTTATGTCCAGTTTCTCTCTTAGTTCATTTATACTTTGCCAGTCATATATTTTACTATTACACATCCATCAAAGTATGCAAGCTTTATTTATTTCCAATCTTTGTAAGTCCTCTTCTGTTCTTGAGTCTTCCCCTATTTATACTGCGCTATGGAGAAAAAGAAGAATATGTAATGTGTTATCTATCATCATATCATTTTCGTTAGTATTGTTAGCATTGTCTGGTTTGCATTAAGCCATCAACTAACCACCTGTGATCCTTTGAGCAACATACAGGTCGAATAAATTTGGTTTTATACTTTGAGCTTCGAATTAATTAATTAATTAATTAATTTTGCCTTCCCTTCATTATTTGAATATATTCGGTTACTAGTAACATTTTTTTTTGGGGGGGGGGGGCCTTGCAGGGATGAGGCGGACTGTGATGCCAGTCGAGGGTACACCACACCATATTTTCGTCTACAATACAAATGATATATGCATAAAATAGTTTGATTGCCATTAATCATTCACTAGTTTACTATCTTTGACACTAGGATTATAATTAACCACCTTTGTAACTGTACACTATCAACACATTAATATTTATATTTCTTCACAATTTATCTTCTCTCGTTTCATTTTTCCTAAACTTTTGAAAATCATGAAACTTGGGATAAAGTTATGAATTATTATAAATAAACCTTCTTGTGGATTGGCAGTATCGGTAAAGGGTCGGACGCCATGCTTTGCAGCACAGTTACGTCCCTTTACGATCTGACTTCAAATCCCGCCGAGGTTGACTTTGCCTTTCATCCTTACGGGGGTCGATAAAATAAAGTACCAGTAATGCACTGGGTAATTGCTGGCCTTGTGCCTATAGTAGAAACAATTATAAATAAACCTTCTTAAAAACTCCAACTGTATTTTCAACTTCTTTTTCTTACACTCACATACATACGTATGTGAGTGTGTATGTACTTGGTATAGCTTAATTGCTATAAATTAATGTTTTGTCTCTGGTCTCTTCCTCCACTGGACAGCGTTTGGCTTGTGTCAGATGTGGTTACCCTGGTTGGACCAGTAGTACAAAAGTCCATCTCAATGGCTGATGGCCATGTAGTTCTGTTTCTTGTATTTTTATTTATTTTTTTTTTTTAAAGTTTTCCTCTTAAAGAATTGTTTTTCGTTTTGCCTTATTTTCATTTGTTGTCTTGTGCTCCCTTTTTTGATTTTCCTAAGTTTATCATTATATATATCAATATATATATATATATATATATACATATAGTGAAACCTCCAGCCCACACTGTAAAGTAGACGTGATGGCGACATGACAAAACGTGCCCGGCCCACACTGTAAAGTGGTTGAGTAGGTGTCACGACAAAAGTGTGACTGTGTGTGTGTGTGTGTGTGTAACTGTGCATGTGTGTAGAAGTATTAGAATATATGCTAAAATAGTACTAATTTCAGTTGCTGTTCCCATTATATTTTAATAAGTTAAAAATACAAAATTGATCCAGTCATTATCAATAGGCTATAAAAGTTATATATAGTAGCAGCATGCATGGTGGTGGTGGTGGTGGGGGCGGTGGTGCAGTGGCTGTGATGATGAGGGACATGTTCATTATGCTTATGATGAGGATGAGGGTAGTGGTGATGGTGATTATAAAATTGTTGGTGATGATGGCTATAACTACAGAGAATGTAGCAGCGTGTATGATGATGATGATGATATGGATGATAGTGATGATAGTGATGATAATGAAAGTGACTGGTGATGACAATGATAATAGTAGGAAAATGACAATGGTTATGATGTCAGTATAGTTGTAGTGCACCTGGGCACTTTACACAATAATTTCATTATTATAACTGTAGACAATTTAGCATGATGATGATGATGATAGTGGTGGCGGTGGTGACTATGATAATTTTAGTGGTGATAGGGGGTTGGTGATGGTATTGGTGTTGATAGTATTATTGTGTGTTAGCATTAACATAGTATTCAATTATGTATTTATAGGTTAAGCTACTGAAATAGAATGCTGAGAGATAGTACCAGCAACTCAAGTAATAAATAGAAAGAAATACCATATTGCTTTAATGCAGTTACCTACCTATCAGTAACTATATCTTTATGGTCTTTATGTGTGCGTATGTATGCTTGAATGTATGCTTGTACGTTTGTATGTGTGTATGTATGTGTGTGTGTCTGTGTGTGTGTATTTGTGTTATGTGTAGGGTGAGTGTGGTTGGTAGGGTGTATATGTATGTGTATGTCTGTGTGTGCATAAAAGCATCAGTAGTTGTGCATGAATGTGTGCATGTGTGGTGTGTAGTATATAAAAACATTAGTAGCTGTGTGTGAATGTGTGTGTTTGCATGTGTGTGTGTGTGTGTGTGTGTGTGTGCACGTGACGTGTATATGGGCATGAAGGATGTGAGAGAGAAATCTGTGTGCTATCAAATGAGTTAAGTAAATAATGGCCTAAGCTTTGTCACCAGGCAAAATTTTGAATGGAAACCACTTAGTCTTCATTAAGCCATCATAGCTCTCTAGTCCTCTCTAGTATGCACACTAACACACACATATATATACATACATATTCATATATATGTATAGACACATATTTGTACACATGTGTGGATAGGTTATATAGCTTTCAAAGATAAACTAAGTGGCTGTTCTTTATACAGAGCCATATACACAAATAGCCCAAATGACCATATAAAGACTTTCTGAATGGATCTCATAGATGTCATTTAGTATAAGAAATATTATATATATATATATATATATTATATATGATGAGTAGATTATTATTATATATGATGTATTATTATATATGATGTTCGATATGCAGAAAAGGAACTGGCATAAATTCTATAAAATGCATATAATGCAGATCCTGGGTACACAAGATATGTAGCGGGATAGCAGGCAAACTAACAGGTAGGGAGAAATATGTATACAGTAGATGTACAGGGGAATTAGACAGTAGAAGTTGCATTGATAGACACATTTTTCAAATGCAGGAGGGTGCTATAGAAGTGGTGGATAGCTTCCGGTACCTAGGAGATCAGATTAGCATGGGAGGGGGGTGTTCCAAGGCTATAGTATCTAGAATAAGGACGGATTGGAAGAAGTTTAGGGAGCTGCTTCATCTGCTGACGAAGAAGGGTTTCTCCCTGCGTACAAAAGGCCGGTTGTATGATGCCTGTGTGAGGAGCGCGATGCTGCATGGTAGTGAGACATGGGCAGCAACTGCAGAGGATATGCGACGGCTGGAGAGAAATGAGGCAAGCATGCTCCGTTGGATGTGCAGTGTCAATGTGCGTGAACGACCCAGCATGAATGTGTTGAGAGAGAAGCTGTGTCTGAGAGGGATAGAATGTAGTGTGCGAGAGAGGAGACTGAGGTGGTATGGACATGTGATGCGCATGGAGGATGACCGATGGGTGAAGAAGTGCCAGGAAATGCCAGTTGAAGGAAGACATGGTAGAGGTAGACAATGAAAAACATGGGGGAGGTGGTGAGAACAGACCTCAGATTGTTGAAGCTCACGGTGGAGATGACGAAGGACCGTGACGAGTGGAGAGATGCTGTGCTGAATAAGACCCGTCCCACCCTTGCGAGCAGGGAAGAGCAGACGTAAAATGATGATGATATATATAATACATAATGTATACACATATATATATATATATATATATATATGATATATATATATATATATATGATATATAATATATATACATAATATATACACATTTATATATATATATATACAGTAATTATAAAATATGAAGCCTAGATTTCCATAATTCCTTTTATTACTTAAATAACCATAATACACCTTTCTGTGGTGCCATTGTTACATCATGATGCTATAACACAATTACTGACATGCTGCCTTCAGATCCTTGTAATGCTTATGCAATGCATCATTAGAATTGGAAATATACATAGGTTGTTGAGTGCTTTTTTCCTAATTACACCATGATTTGTTGATTGGAATGACACAAACACCACCCCCGCTACAAATTTGTTCCTCAAATGTATAAAAAGATATATATATATATAATGTAACCCGTGGATGAGGCAGGCCCAGGAAGACTTGGGACACTACAGTGAAGAATGACTTTAAGAAATTAAACCATATGACAGAGATGACAAGGAACAGCGAGGGTAGACAATGCTGTGTAATGAAGACAATGTTACTTGTCTTATTCTCATGTCCCCTCTACTTTTAGCACTTCCTATTAATTATCTTCACTATCACTAAACACACCATTCACCACTCCATCCATACATCATCTAGTATCACTTCTTATCTACAACTCCCTTAAAAGTCCTTAGATACTCTCATTATTGCACCCTTGTTATTACTCTATCTAACCCTGTGCATCCCATCCATTTCCTCTCCTATATCACTCCTTGGGTACTTTTTCCATTACTACACCACCCCTTTCCCTGTGCTACTGACCACACCATCCAGTATCTCTGCTTAAGTATTCTCACCATGATTACATTCCCACTCCTCTTGTGCTATCAAAAGTCATCCTTCCTCACTCATCACCCTATCAAATTACACCACATTTGCTATACATCCATAACCTCATAATAATCTCCCTTCTCCTCTTGTCATGCCTAACACCCACAGAGCATAGGTGACTTTTCAGAGAAATTATTAGCCATGGTCCCAACAATTTCTCTAGTATTGGTGCCATGAAATGCACTTGGTACAACCTGTAAGATGGTTGGCAACAGGAAGTGCATCCAGCTCTAGCATTCCTGCAAATCAAAGGGTTGGGAGGACCTTTCAGTTGTGTGTAAAACAGGCATGGGCAACCTTTTTCGAGAATTGGGCTGCATGGGATATGGCTCATCATCAGGTGGATCACAAGCGCTAATTTACACTCGTGTCCACATTTTTAAAAAATGGCAGTAACTCAGGTTGTTTTGATTTGTTTCTTCAAAATTCGTACATGTTGTTTTCCTCGATCGCAAAAATGATAGAAAGATAAATTACGACTGAAAATTTAGGGTAAAAAAATCAGAAAGATTTCATTTAGGTGAGCCATTCTGAAAGCTTTGTGGCCCACATGTGGCCCACAGGCTGTAGGTTGCCCATGACTGGTCTAAACATGACAACATCACGTGGTGTTGGTGATCTACATGATAACTGCACTCAGTATATGTTGTAAAGTGGTTGGCAATAGGAAAAGCACCAAGCCATAGAAAGCTTGCCAAGCAATGAATATGGAGGACCTTCCAGTTGTGCCAAAGACATGACAACCTCTCTAGTGCAGGTACCATGATAAAATTGCACTTGGTAGAACTTGGTAGATATGTAAATGAGTTGCAGAGCCACATCCTATCTGGGGTTCAGAACTGTCTTGGTTTGAGAAGACCTATCCAGCCCTTGCTGGCAGGGATAGCGGACAATAAATGATGATGTTATCTATCTACCTATCTATTTATCTATATACATATATATATATTATTCAAGGTAGAAAGAAAAGGTCTGAACGCTTGACTGAAAATTTGCAGAAAGAGAGAGTGAGAAAGAGAGAGAAGAGTGAGAAATAGAAAGTTTGAGTGAGAAAGTGAGAGGAAGAGAAAGATGTATCCTCCATAGCAGCAACATTGATATACATGTATACTTATTTACATTTCTTTTTTTTTTTTTTTTTTGACAGAAGGAGATAATCACAAATTCTTTAATATATATATATTTTTCCTTGGACTGTTCCTTCCTTCTTTGCTCAACACCCTTCCCATTGTTGATATGTCAATAGTCTTGGCATTCCATTCTTATAGATAAGAAGAAGGTGAAAGTTTGGATGAAGAAACGTGACATAGATGATGGAGATGAGAGGGTTGTCAGTAGTAGTAGTAGTAACAGCAACAGCAGGGATGAAATGTTGAACCAAAACACATGGATAAAGAATTTAATCAACATATTTTTTCAAAGTAATTAATATCTTTCCTTAATAATAATAGCAGATATTTCACTTTCATGATTTCGTCTCTCGTCAGTACTGTGTTTAGAAGATAAAGAAAATGTCTGGGCTGTGGGGAGTTGTTCTGGCTCTTTATGTTCTTAGTTCAAATTCTGCAAGGGTAACCAACTCAGGCTTCATCCTTTCGAGGAGGAGGGGTTGATGAAACAAACCACCAGTCAAGTATTAGATTTGGTTTAATTAAATTGCTAATCTTGTGGCTGAATTAGTAACTACTACTTTTTATAAACTAGAATTGATAGTCAAAGCCAAATTCAGCGTTAAGGCTCAGTCTATTTCTCAAAGCTAGTAACTAGTACAAAACCCAAGGTACTATAAACTCAGTTTGAATAGTTACTGCTTGTTGTGTTTTTGTTTGACGTTTTTATCATTTTCATTTAGTTTTATTCTCTACAGATAGTATTGTTATAGGAAATCTAATAACATTCAAGCTAAAAAATGAGAAGCTGTTTGAGAACATGAATGATATGAAAGAAAAGGAAATGTGAAAAAATGTGTTTTATATATATATATGTGAAAGTGTGTGTGTGAAATAAATAAATAAATAAATAAATGATAATAATAATAATAATAGAGGAGTTTTACAAGAAAGAAAAAGAGAGTCTTTCATTCAAAAGAAAAAAAAGTGTTCTAAGAAAGAAAAAAAAGATGGAAGTTAAGAATTAACAAGGCTGATGGAAGGAATTTGACTTGGTAATTACAATAGTGAGAGAGTGTATATACAATGTGTGTGTGTGTATATATATATATATATATACACAGTGAAGGAAATACTGATGGAGATAAAATATGCTTGAGGACAATATATATACCTGCTCCCAAATGTATTGAATAATTGATTATGTACACACATACATACATGTATATGCACAAGTGTGTGTGTGTATATATATATATATATATATATATATATACATATATATATATATATAACATGAAGAAGCATCACACAAATATATATTTATATATCTAGTTGTATGTGTCAGTGAATGTGAGTGTGTATGTTTAAATTGTAAATAATATATATATGTAACTATATAACTAGTGTACTTTTGTAATGAAAATTCCAAGCAAAAAATATATAGCAATATATATATATATATATGTATGTTTACCTATGCTATTCTATACAAAGTCATCCATATACACATACATTTATGTGTGTGCATATATATATGTATATATATATGTGTGTGTGTGTTTGTGCCACTACAGACAAACACTCATATAACACACATGTGCACACATACACACATATGTTATAATTATATATATATATATATATATATATATATATATATATATATATATATATATATTTATATATATATAGTTACACAAACACAGAAATATACACACATACTACAAGAGAAAAAAGTATGGGGTGTTTATTTGATTTGCTTGTAAACATAAGTTGCTGCTTCTTGGAATGTATTTTTCATAAACCTATAGAAAACAACTAAAGAAATGAGCAAAGAATCCCCCACTTCATCCTACTGCCACAAACCTATAACATTATGTACTGTGATCATTTTAGTTTGGTTTGTATTGTTTACTTTCTACTTTCTGAATGTTGTACTGAGAAACATATTTATTTATTAACCCTTTCATGAATATATTTCTAATGTCATTCGCACCAAATACCTTTAGACTATTTTGATACTACACCACCTGAAACTGCATCTGGTTCTACAATATAAAACTGTTTCTTAAAGTCTTTAAATTTACACAAAAACATTCTATCATCATTTTTTGATGTTTCAAACAACAAGTTAATAATGGTTTCTGTTTTAAGCACAAGACCATCAACTGTTTGGGGAGGAGAAAGTCGATTAAATTGACTCCAGTGCATTACTGGTACTTTATTTTATCAACTCCGTAAGAATGAAAGGCACAGTTAACCTCAATGTGATTTGAACTCAGAACGTAAAGGGATGCAACTGTAAGCTGCAAAGCATGACCTGATACCCTACCGATACTGCCAATCCACCATCCTACAAACACCAAGTTAATAATGAGAAAGCTAACAAGACTAAACCTTCCAAATTCCGAATTATTTAGAAAAGCACAGGCAGTGTTTTTCATTAGAAATATGGTAATGAAAGCGTTAAAAAAGGGGACCCACTAAATAATGTAGTCTTGGATGCACTATATATCTGAAAGAAAGACAGGTTGATCAAGACTGGAATTTCTTTAATCCTTTTGTGACCATATTTCTAATGAAAGACACTGCCTATGATTTTCAAATAATTTTGAAAATAAAGAAGCATTTTGAAAAATTTAGTAATATAACTAACATTATCAAGTTGGTGATTGGAACATAACTTAACTAAGGCACTTATATAGAATTATGATGGAAAGTTTTAGATAAAAATAAACGGTTTAGTATGGTAGTTTCAGATGCTTTGGTAATGAAAGGGTTAACCATAGGTCTACTTGATAAAAGCTTACCTAAATGTCAACAATAACAGCTAAGACTGGTAAAATGTAGTAGCATTGTTAACTCTTTTGATTCCAACTCATCAAAATCCCTCTGATTCTATAAAACAAAATCACTTAATTTAACAGATTCCTTTTTAAGTTAAAATCTTCCAGCATAATTTTCTGCAAGAACTTTTTGTTATGTTACCATCCTAACTCTTTAACAGCCATATCTAATAAAATAAACTGTTTCAATTATTT
Organism: Eledone cirrhosa; assembly: GCA_964016885.1. Taxonomy (NCBI): domain Eukaryota; kingdom Metazoa; phylum Mollusca; class Cephalopoda; order Octopoda; family Eledonidae; genus Eledone; species Eledone cirrhosa. Next base: position 113,410,702 of record OZ024741.1, on the reverse strand, counting down.
GAAGGTTTTCTCCCTTCCAAGCCCTCTTTGAGGTCTCAGTATACACAATCTTTGTGTGTCCATTCCACACCTCCTAAGACAGGTTGCAGGCCCATCGCCTGATTTTGTGGCATGAAATGGAGACTGCAATATATTTTTTGAACAGGCCTCTCTACCAAACGCCTGAACACATCCCTTGTTAACCCACACAAAGGATGATGCAGTATGGTTCTTATTTCTTTCTCTCACCATATTGTGGTTTTGCCAGTCACCAATCTAGTACTTTCCAAACCCACAAATAGAGATGGTGTTCTCTTGCTGACTCATGTGTGCTGGGTGGTCTGGATCTCTGGAAAGCAATGGCAATCAGGAGTGTGATAATGCAAATTTTAAAAACAGAAGACAAGAGAAAATGTTCCAATTATAGAGGGAACTGCTTGTTATGCCTCCCCGATAAAGACCCCTTTCAGTCACGAGTGACCATGGTATTTGCATCTGGAAAATTGCCTTCTGAAGCACATGTTTGGGCAAGGTTGTTTGTGGAAGACCAGCATACCAGCCTCCCCTCTCCACACCACTGATATTATCCAAGGGAAAGGCTAAGGCCATTACAGCTTGGCACCAGTCACATCGCAACTCATTTCCACAGCTGAGTAAACTGGAACAACATAAAATAAAGTGAATTGCTCAAGAACACAACACTCAGCCTGGTCCAGGACTCAAACTCACAACCTTATGATTGTAAGCCTGACACTCTAACAACTAAGACATATATATGCATGTGTGCATGTATTGTGTATATTTATATGTGTGTACGTGTCTACGATTACACTTATCGTTTAATTATGTCCAATAACATAGAAATTCAACAAAAGAATCTATAAATAATTACTGATGGGACCAATATGATTGACTGAATCCTACAGGGCAATGCACCAGCATGACCACAGTCTAATGATTGAAACAAGTAAAACAAAAAGAATAAGAGAATAAAAAAGAAAGAAAAGGAGAAGCAGACACAACAGATTTAATCTAAGATTACTGAAGCAATCTGTAATAAGAGAGGAGCAAAGAAATTGTTTTAAGCATGCTAACTGGCATAGTGAAGATGGTAGAGGGTCATGGGATCAAGGAAAATATTAAAGTTAAATTGTAAGAAGATGAGTTAAGAAAGATAAGAATAACAACAATACAAATAACTCATTACATACACTCACATACATACATATACACACACATACATATATAAGTGTGTATATATATATATATATATATATACACATATGCATATACATATATGTCTACATATCCCCATATAGTTGCATAGATACATGTACACACACAGACACACACATGCATGTGTGTATATATATATATATATATATATATATACAAAAAACATACATATATGCACATGTATCAACAATTATTATTATTTTTGTTGATCTCAGTACCAAACCATATTGGCACTTGAGAAATGTAGGATTGTTGATTACTTAGTTCTATTGTTTTACTAGAAGATAAAAGACAGTTTTAACTCCACATCACATTTCCTTAAACATGATGTTATTTCATATGTTACTATAGATTGGTACTCATTGTATGCAACATTAAAACCTCCACTACCACAACCACCATCACAGCTACCACCACAGCAACAACCAGTAACACCACCAGCATGACCAACACAACCACCATCACAGCTACCACCACAGCAACAACCAGTAACACCACCAGCATGACCAACACAACCACCATCACAGCTACCACCACAGCAACAACCAGTAACACCACCACCATGACCAACACAACCACCATCACAGCTACCACCACAGCAACAACCAGTAACACCACCAGCATGACCAACACAACCACCATCACTGCTGCCACCACAGCAACATACATCACCCCAATCCTCCATTACCTCACCCATCATTATGGCTGCCACCACCACAACAACCAACAACTCTCCTTTCACCATGACCAACACCACAACAACAAACATCACCCTCACCCTCATTGCCATCACTGTTGCTACTACCATCAACAACTCCAATAACACAATCACCACAAGCCCAACTTCTTAAATAAACAATGCTGTTTATATCTTTGTGCATGCAGGTATTTGTGTGCGTGTGTGTGTGTGTGTGGGAAGGCACATGGCTTAGTGGTTGGAGTGTTGGGCTTGCAATCAGCAGATTGTGAGTTCAATTCTTGGACCAGGTGATGGGTTGTGTCCTTACAAAAGGACCATTGTGAAATATAATGTCATACTCAAGGACATAATGTATTGCCCAGTCTGGGAATCAAAATCACAACCTCAAGATTGCAAACTACTAAGTCTCATACCTTCAGTGATTCCAACAGACAAAATAGTGAAAGTGTTGCCCCTGAAATGGTTAGAGGGATTGTACTTAAAAAAATCAATCTAAAATTCTTAAAAAGTACATTGAGATTGATTGTATAGCAAGTTTAGACAACAATGATAACAGCAACATCAGCCTTTAGTCATGACTTTCTTAGTCTTTACCTTCTACTTCTCTCCCCATTCATTTTCAGCACTTCTTTCAGTCAGTCACTTTAAAAAGAATGAAATAAAATTTCATTTCTCACTCTTAGTACGGCTGATACTTAAATATAAGTATGTATACGTACATACATATATGTATACATACTACTGTATGTCTGTATACATATATGTATGTACGTATACATACTTATATTTAAGTATCAGCTGTACTAAGAGTGAGAAATGAAATTTCATTTCATTCTTTTCCATTTATCGTTTTTGGTACGCCCGGCCGACTAACTCACTCGATATGCAAATTAGGGTGCTCAGCCGTTAATATGCATAAGGAAAGTATATACTTTCAAACGTTCAATCATCTGACAGGAAGGTATACGATGCTGACGATAGCTAATAAGCTTGAAACTAGTTAATCGTTCCTTTGTCAGTGTTGAACAAAAGGGCAACGATGGTTCCCAAACACTGTACGGCTTAATGCGGGCTGTTTGTTTACAAACAAACCGAACATTATAATAAATGTTCGGTAAACCCATACGTACATATATATATGTGTGCATGTATGTATATATATACATACTACTGTACGTCTGTATACATATACGTATGTATGTATATATACTTATATATATATATATATATATATACATATATATATATATATATATATATATATATATATATATATATATATATATATATATATATATATATATATATGTATATATATATATATATATATATATATATGTATATATATATATATATATATATATATATATATATATATATATATATATATATATATATATATATTCATTAGTTAAGCAAAACAAGACCACAAACTTCACAAGGAAGACATTATTAAAAGATTGTCAACATGTTTTAGTTTGATGTAAGGAATGTAGAGAATAATAATAATAATAATATTAATAATAATTGTTTCTACTTTAGGCACAAGGCCAGCAATCACCCAGTCCATTACTGGTACTTTATTTTATCGACCCCGTAAGGATGAAAGGCAAAGTCAACCTCAGCGGGATTTGAACTCAGATCGTAAAGGGACGTAACTATGCTGGAAAGCATTCCGTCCAATAATAATGTCCGTTTACAATTGTTTCGCTACTCCATATAATATTTCTGGATCAGATGACTATATATCATAATTGATCTGGTTCAGTTGAACATAATTAACATATTTAAAAAAACAGAGTGGCTCATCGGAACTCAAAGGAATATAAATTAAAATAATGTTACATAATATAATGTTC
>OZ024741.1:113399428-113401928 GCA_964016885.1 Eledone cirrhosa | reverse complement strand
ATGTATTTCTGTGGTGCAATGGTTATGTCATGACACCATAAAGCTCTGCATGACTCAATGTGTTCAAATAACCCATTAAGTAATCCATGTGTAGGTCACTGTAATGTATTGATATGGAAACAGAGCTGCATTTGATGTAGCTATTCTAAAGGACTGCCTCCCTATGAGTTTATAATTCCCTTTAATTTTACATTGTGTGTTAGTCGGCATGGTTAAGAGCATGGGATTTTTTAAAAAACATTATCACCATGTCTAATTGAGCCTGGTTCTGAAGTTGATAGATGGTCAAATATTATTATACATATATATATATATATATATATATATATATAATATATACGAGTGAGACAACCAATCTTGCCTCAAGTGGGACAATTCCCGTCTAAACCCATGCTAGCATGGAAGATAGACGTTAAACAATGATGATGATGATGATGATGTCTATATACAAAGAGTATGTAAGTATATATTCACATTCATGAAGACTTGGTTATGTCTATTCTGTATATACAGATATAATTTATAATATACTTCAGTTGCTTAGCACTCAGTGCAATATGTATAAATATACATTTGTGTGAGTTACATGTTGATATGAGTATATGTATGTGCACACCTATATATCATTATAGGGCGGTGGATTGACGGTATTGGTAGAAGGTCGGACGCCATGCGTTGACACAGAGTTACGGCCCTTTATGATCTGAGTTCAAATCCCGCCGAGGTTAACTTTGCCTTTCATCCTTACGGCGTCGATAAAATAAAGTACCAGTGATGTTCTGGGATAATTGCTGGCCTTGTGCCAAAAGCAGAAACAATTATATGTGAGTGTGTTTCCAATACAAAAGCAATATCAATACAGGAGAACTAAAGATGATCAACAAAAATGTAAAGCAAAAATGAGAGAAAATACAAAACAACTGCATTCCATCATCCCATAAAGATTCAAGTTTACACACATAAAAAGTGTTTCAGTATGTATGTGTGTGTGTATATATATATATATATATATATATATATATATATATATATATATATATATATAGATGGTGTAGGACAGAACAAAGGAGAGGCACAAAACAAAGAAAAGAATCGCCAGTCACTGAAGAGGTCACAGAATGTGTGACGAAAGAACTTTGACAATATATGAACAACCGTCTGGTTATGGAACCAACCAACCAACCGGAAATTTATAAATTTAATTTATAATAAATTGGTGTGAAAGCAACTGGTGCGTGTGTTTCTTATGGGCAACATGACCCTCCCAAAGTATAACAATATCGGTTTCAACACATTTTTCAGATAAAGAATCTTGCTAAACAAATTCAGAAACGATATATATATATATATATATATATATATATAGTAGACAGAGAATCCCTACTTCTATATGTAAATTTACTTATGACATCATCATCATCATTTCATTTTACGTCCGCTTTTTCCCTGCTTGCAAGGGTGGGACGGGAACTGATTCTGGCTTGATTTCTACAGCTGGATGCCCTTCCTAACACCAACCTCATTTACAGTGAGTGCTGGGTGCTTTTTTGCCGTGGCACCTCCATGACCACTTTGCAGTGGAATGATATGGACCCCAGTCCCTATCATCTCATTTCTACAGCTGAGTAAACTGAGTAAACATCCATATATTTTATATACATACAGGTATATATATATAATCATCATCATCATCATCATCATCGTTTAACGACCATCTTCCACGCTTGCATATATATATATATATATATATAGTAGAGAGAAACTCGTAGTGCACCAGAGCATTGTACACAATCATTTTCATTATTATTATTATTACTATTATTACATATTAGAGAGAGATTCTGTACATCCATATATGAATGTTCATGGATATATGCCATAAATACATATATATATATTTGAATATATATATATAGAGAGATATATATATATGCACACATTTCCATATTGGACCCATGTGAACTTTATCAGCAAAAGCACTAAGAATCAACAGCACATATGTAAAGAACCAGTCACCTGACATGCAGCAGATTCTCTATAAAATCTAATCAATGCATGGATATGTGTTTTTGTTATTTCTATTTATCTTCTTTTGTGATTCAACAGTCCTTTGCTGTTGTTGTTATTGTTATGATAGTTGTTATCAATGTTGTGGGCTATGCACATATGTGTATATATAAGGGGGTAATGCATCGATTTGTTTTTGAATAAGCACACAGGTTTGTTTTTAGTGCAGGTGCCTTCGACAAACAATCTAATCAAACAAATAAGAATGAGAATGTGCTAGGAGATAATGAAGAATCACCTGTGTTAAGAATTATGAACATTCAATGCCTCACAGAGATAATCTACAGAGATATATTGGATTGGAGCAGAGAGGAAGGTAGAGAAATATATATATATATATAAATACACACACACAAATATAAGTATACATATATAATATATATATACATATATATACAGATACATACATATATACATATATATATATATATAT
>OZ024741.1:113364428-113394428 GCA_964016885.1 Eledone cirrhosa | reverse complement strand
CGACTGACCAACTAGCTACCTTCACCTCGCCCTCAAAGTGATGGCAACTGAATCCACTAATGACCATCTGGTGAAGGGGCGAAGGCTTATAATGCACTACCACCTCTCCGTCAAAGAAAAGGGGGAAGAAAGAAAGAAAGGAAGAAAGGAAGAAAGAAGTAAAAAAGGAAGAAAGAAGTCAGCGTAAGGGTCATACTACATTCATGCTAGAAAATGCCGTGCAAAATGCTACTCCAAAGAATCTATATTTAGCAAAGGCATATATAATGGGTGTCTGTATGGTCTAATGTGTGAACCGAAAATTGGAACGTTAAACTTATGTTGCGAGTTATAGGATGAAATTAAATTAAATTAAAAAATATTAAATTGCAAAATGATAAATTGAAAAATAAATTATTAGAAAATTAAAGGTTAAGGTAGCAAGATTTATTTAATGAACTTACAGAGAGAGTCTTATATGAAAAAATTAATCTCGATAAGATGTCAGGATGGGATATAGAGTAAAGATTTTAATTGTGAGTCCCAGCCAGCACCCGTCAGCCAGTTTCGAGTGGTATCGTCCAGCAAAAGAAATGGAAATTAATTTTTCCGAGTACTCTAGGAACGTAGCTCCCTTAGGCCCTGGGAGCGCCAGCAGGAAGTCTACAATTTCGACAGGCCATGGTCTATACCAAACGAATATTATTAATTCACACATGAGGGGTTTATTTACGTGCCAGTAGAGGCATGATACAGCTAATAGTTATGCCTAAACCTTGATTTTATATGTATAAGTATAATAAGCAGGCTGCGCGGTGGGACCGGGGCAAAGCAAACCGCTCCGAGTAATTTCGTTTACCGAAAGAGGGGAAATTTATTTTTCCGAGCACTCAAGGAAGGCTGAACTTTCCGAGTGCCCAGCGCGCAGCCGGGAAAAGCCACCACATAAGTCAAAGGTAGCAACCCAATGAAAAGTGCAAATAGACCATAATTATTTTAAAGTCCCAGTTAGTCCGGGTTATAAGTAGTGTGGTTCTTTGGTGGGTAGGGGGCTATGAAAGGTGCATAATGACCTGAGTAAGGAAAGTTACAAAAAAATTATAAAAGCAGGATACAAAGATCAAATACAAATATAAAGATAAAATACAAAGATAAAGAATACATTGATAAAAATACATTAATAAATTAATAAAAAAATTAATAAAAGTAAATAACTATCAATGTAGTAAGACGGAAGTAAATAAGAACATATCGGAGGAATCAGAGCAAAGGGGAAATACAATATAGATCAAGTTGTATAAGATAATACAGGTTGTACATATAGAGGATGGAAGAGATGGAATGGTAACAGGTGGTACCTAGTGTAAAGTTCAGGTCTCCCAATTCAGTGTGAGTCACAAAAGAGTCCTGTGGTATAGAGTAGAGAATTCAGTCAATACAATACATGTTTTAGTATAATACGTAGAGTTTTGTCGGAATATTCCCGACAAGGAAACAGCATCGGGTGGGCGGTAGATAAAGCACAGAGCAGCCAAAGTCCGAATGGTAAGTAGATCAGTTAATCTCATGCTGGCAATAGCTGTACACTGGAGTCGGTGCCGCTGTTCAATATTACATTTGGAAGTGCTCAACATTATTGGAGCATTATTTCTTTAGGTTTGTTGGTTCACCACTGGATAGAATTGGTCATTCCGCTGGACGATACCACTCGAAACTGGCTGACTCATGGTTGTGGGGTGCTGGCTGGGACTCACAATCAAAATCTTTACTCTATATCGCATCCTGATATCTTATCGAGATTAATTTTTTCATATAAGACTCTCTCTGTAAGTTCATTAAATAAATCTCGCTACCTTAACCTTTAATTTTCTAATAATTTATTTTTCAATTTATCATTGTGCAATTTAATATTTTTTAATTTAATTTAATTTCATCTTATAACTCGTAACATAAGTTTAACGTTCCAATTTTCAGTTCACACATTAGACCATACAGACACCCATTATATATGCCTTTGCTAATTATAGATTATTTGGAGTAGCATTTTGCACAGCATTTTCTAGCTTGAATGTAGTGTGACCTTTACGCTGACTTCTTTCTTCCTTTTTTACTTCTTTCTTCCTTTCTTTCTTTCTTCCCCTTTTTCTTTGACGGAGAGGTGGTAGTGCATTATAAGCCTTCGCCCCCCCACCAGATGGTTATTAGTGGATTCAGTTGCCATCATTTTGAGGGCGACTGGCCGAGGTGAAGGCAGCTAGTTGGTCAGTCGTCCTCTTTGTCTCTGTCTCTGATTTTTGGACCCATGATTTTATACATATTCCTTTGTTATATTCTAATACCTGATGATATCACCGGATTCATATGGAACCCGGTCATTGAAATGATCATAGTATAATAAACCTTTCAAAGATTTACACCAGTCCAACCTCCTGTTATTTTATTTATAATTAACTCTGTATTCGCACCACCAACTACACAAACGAAGATGGGTGAACTGCACTACGTGAGTACTCTCCACAATATTACACCAAGATTGACCATACGGAATGACCAATTCTATCCAGTGGTGAACAAACAAACCTAAAGAAATATATATATATATATATATATATATATATACTAATGAAGCTGACGACCGTATGTATGTAACAAACTTTTCGCCAAAGGGCTGAACCAAACGGCGCCAAATTTGCACCATAGATGTAACTTTTTCCAAGTAAGAAAGTGAGGGTATTTTTGTCTACTAAATTTTGTTAAAAGATTAAAGATATTATTTAAAATTTTCAAATGTCAACACTTCCAGTTATACGACATTCCTCTCTCTTTCTTAGTTTGTCTTTTTAGATAGATACATAGCTATAACATCGTGCCCTTATAATATGTCTCTGTATGTCTGGCTGTCTGCATTAAGGAATCCATTCTGTACAGACTTTGCTATCTGTGTGTGAGTGTGTATATATGTATATATATACATATATATAGTGTGTGTATATATATATATATAGTGTTTGTATCATAAATAACAGACAGTTTAATTTGTACATTTTATTACAGCATTCCTATATACGTATATATACATACATAAACATGTTATTTAGTTGTTTAAAAAAAGAAGTATAATTGTTTCTACTTTTGGCACAAGGCCAGCAATTATCCCAGTACATTACTGGTACTTTATTATATATAATATATATAATATGACATCCCTCTCTCTTTCTTACTCTGTCTTTTTAGATAGATACATAGCTATAATGTCGCGCGCTTATAATATCTGTCTGTATGTCTGTCTGTCTGCATTGATTTCGCTTCTAACCAACTTTTAATTAATTATATATACTAGAGCCCTTGCCATATCTTTCTTTCTCCGTTTTTTTAAATATTTTCTTATTTTACATTCCATTCTTTCTTCTTAATCTAAATGTTCTTCTTTCTTTTTGTATTAAATTGTATTTACATGTTATCATCTAGTACAGGTAATTGATGAAAACCTCGGTTGGGGTAGATTTTGGAGAAAATCGAGCACCCTGCTAACTGAATCAAGAAGCCTTGTATATGCAGAATGGAGTAGCAGTAGGGTGAGCTACTTTTGTTAAGATGGTGATAATCCCTGGTGGATCATCAAGCTATATTGGTTTTTGGCGCTTCGTGTAGAGGTGAAGACCAGGGATGGTTTGATCGATGAACGATGCCAAAAGCTTCCATATTGTCAAATTTGACCTTCACAATAGCAAATTTGTCTGGTGGTAGACGACATACACGGTTGTGTACTGCAGAACTGGTGGTTGGAATGGAGTGCTTTATTGTGTGGTGAGTTGTGGATTGGGAGATGTCATGATAATGAGTTTCAGGTAAATTCAAAAGGAATTCCGAGAACTCGTTCTTGGTCTCAGAGACGTTTGATATATGAAAAGTCACACGTGTAGATGTTGCCAGAGAAACAGAGGCATAATTACTATTGACGAGTCGTCTCCCCTGAATATCGACCAGCAGTGAGTAGGCCAAAGGAAGTTTGCTCCAATGATAGGCTGATGGGCATCAGCGACAGTGAATGTCCATGTATATTACTGTAAGCCTATGTGGAGGGAGAGAGTACGGTATCTGTAAGCTTTGATTGTAGAATCATTGGCAGCTGCCACTGACTCCCTCTCTAAAACAGAGGTCGTTTGCAGATGCCAAGATGACACTGACTCCTACTTCTGTGTCGATTAAGAATCTGACTGGAGATCTGATCATAGACATACAGGACAGTTGATCATGTTTGCCGACCACCAGGGTGTTTATTGGTGGTTGGTCCTAGAGTTTCTTCCGGAGTCGATGATGAAGAGCTATTGAAGTTACATGGTTACATGGTATCTTTTGCTTCAAATTTCTTGTGAAAGAAACACATATCACTTTACGTGACCTCATTGTCTTGTGGTTGACCTCGTGGTGTTGATTCTCCCTCATTACACCCTTCTCCGTCTCTTTCCCACACTTTCACACTTCGTATCCTTCTTTACCCTTCTTCCCTACTTTTCCCCATTTTTTAACTTCTCTTTCCTTATTTCTTTAACCTGCTGTTTTCCATCCTTCCTTCCCTTGATGTTTTTCCTCCATTTCTTCCACTTCTGCCTCTTCCAACACATTCTTTACTCCACTTTCTACCCCCTTTACTCCACTTTCTACCCTCTTTCTCCTTTTCTTGATTTCACCCACCACTTTACCTACCCTTTTACCCACTATCATTATTTTACACAATTGTCTAAAGTAGAAACAATTATTTTACACAATATTATTATTTTACCTACTACTTCAAGGCAGTGGATTGGCAATATCGGTAGAGAGTCGGACTCCATGCTTTGAAGCATAGAGTTACGTCCCTTTATGATCTGAGTTCAAATCCTGCCGAGGTTAACTTTGCCTTTCATCCTTACAGACACAGATCGATAAAATAAAGTACCAGTAATAGACTGAGTAATTGCTGGCCTTGTACCAAAAGTAGAAACAATTATTATTTTACCTACCTATTTACCCACAATAATCATTTTACATACCACTTTACCCACAATTATTATTTTACCTACCATTTTACCCACAATAATCATTTTACATACCACTTTACCCACAATTATTATTTTACCTACCATTTTACCCACAATAATCCGTTTTTTATTTGGGGGAGGGGGTCCGTTTTTTTATTTGGAGGGGGGTCCGTTTTTTATTTGGGGGAGATCCGTTTTTTTATTTTTTTGGAGGGTGGGGGTCCGTTTTTTATTGGGGCGGGTTCGTTTTATATTTGGGAGGGGGTTCCGTTTTTTATTGGGGGGGGGGTCCGTTTTTTATTTGGGGGGATCCGTTTTTTATTTGGTGGGGTCCGTTTTTTTTTGGGGGGGGGGGTCCGTTTTTTATTGGGGCGGGTTCGTTTTATATTTGGGAGGGGGTTCCGTTTTTTATTTGGGAGGGTCCGTTTTTTATTTGGGGGGATCCGTTTTTTATTTGGTGGGGTCCGTTTTTTATTTGGAGGGGATCCGTTTTTTATTTGGGGGGTCCGTTTTTTATTGAGGCGGGTCCGTTTTATATTTGGGAGGGTGTTCCGTTTTTTATTTGGTGGGGTCCGTTTTTTATTTGGGGGGGGGGGTCCATTTTTTATTTGGGGAGATCGGTTTTTTTATTTGGGGGATCCGTTTTTTATTTGGGGGGTGTCCGTTTTTTGGGGGGGGATCCGTTTTTTACTTCGGGGGGATACGTTTTTCATTTGGGGGAAGTCCGTTTTTTTTTTTTGGGGGGGGGGGGATCCGTTTTTTATTTGGGGGGTTCCGTTTTTATTTGGGGGTTCTCCGTTTTGTATCGAGGTCAGCGAGGAGAGATGTCTGGGTATAGCATGTAGCATTGCGGAGTGTATAGAGGAGCTTCAGCATGGCGAAGCAGTTCCTCAGCAGAAAGAGAGCTGGGTGGCCGTCAATCAAGCCCAGTTGGCTCATGAGAGTCTGGAGCTGTTGAAGCCTGGACCTGATGGTGGAGCAGATGACCGGCGGGTGGATCGATGACCCGAGGATGAGGACATCCTCTTTGGGGGTCACCTGAACCTGGCGGAGAATGGACCGCACGTCCAAGACGGAGGCTGCAAAGCTCGCAGCATTGAGGCTGACGTTCACCACCTCCGACTTGGCCGAGTTGGCCAGGGCAGGAATCACCAATTGAAGCTCTTGGCAGACCGTCCATACGGGCCTGCCCAATGTAGCATCATTCAGATACCAAACGTTGAGAGGGGCCGTGATACTCCGGGCGATGTGGTCAATACCAAGGGCAAAACAGGAGGGGTCCCAAAGATTCGCCCTGTTGGACCCCAGTAGCCGAAGGTATGACCGTATCAGCAGCTAGGAGCATGCTTGGGGCTCCATATGACAGGTAGGCCAACGGGTAGGCAGAGGGGGCTCGGCTGAGGCAGGCCTCGAGCAGATGATCCCGGCATAAAGAGTTAAAGGCATTCCTCATGTCGAGCTTGACAATGAGGTGCCTGGAGTCCCTGGATGCCGGTACTGATGGGCAGCTGCTGAAGAACTGCCTGATTGCATGAGAGGCTGCCTCACAGCCACCGGACACACTGACACCGAGTTGCACCGGACTAAACTCCTCACCCAGTTCGTGTGTGACGGACTTGCAGATCACCTTGGCAGCCAGCCTCCGGAAGACATTGCTCACAGCAATGGGGCGTATGCCACCCTCTTTCCTCCTGAGAGCTGTGAGGCTGGCCGAAAAAAAGGGGCCTCGGGCGTAAGGGTCGAGGGCACCATAAATAAGCGTATTGGTGAGCGCCACAATTGCACTCAGAAAGCAGTGCCCGGCCTCAGCGGAAAGGGTGGATGTCAACTCCTTGAGATGGCCTGGTCGGAGACCATCAACACCTCCGCAGCTGCTAGCTGGGAAGGACCTGATGGCGGACATGATATCTGCATCAGTAGCCACAAGGAGCAGGTGGGGGTATGGGTCTGAGATCAGTGGGTGGCTCAGGGTGTTTGAGCTGCAGAGCAGCCAGGATCTCCTCGGTGGGTTGGAGGACAGTGTTTTCTGAGGCAACAACTCTGACTGTGGCCAAGACATCACCCATGATAAGCTTTGCGTTTACCTGGTCACGCAAACGCTTGGCACTGGCCTCGGGGGTGGAGGATAGGGGATATCTGAGGGTGGGGTGTGTGGCGTCCCTGGGCATGATTGGAATGGGCGCTCGCCCAAATGACGAGACATTGGCCTTGACGAAGGCTGCTGTTGACCGGACGCCCCGGTCAGCGCCAGAGCTGGGGAGGCCGAGGGCGAGTGGGGTGAAATAGAACAGCCGCTCTCAGTCACTGGCTCGATTGGAGTCCAGGGCGCTCTCAATCGAGGAAGCGATGGCATCGGCTACTGGCACCCATGCTGCTCTCGGGATCCTGAGTGGCATCTTCCGGAGCCGCCTGAGCCGAGCGATGTTGACCAGCGAGGCTCAGGCGTCAAGCAAGCTCGCTGTCCCATCTGGTGGTGTGCCAGACGGCCTTGGCTGGGAAGACGCGGGGAAGAGGCAGCTCCTGCACTTCCACGCTGCAAGGGCATTGGAAGCTCGACAAGTCAAGACAACGCAGGTGAGATGGTGGAAGCAGTTCCGGCCCCTCTTCCGTTTGTTAGTGGTGCCGCAAGTGCTGCAGGTGTCGATTTGGAAGGGTGGGGGATGGGGCGTGGGGCCAGGGACTGGGGCACCGAGCGGCATCAGGGGTGGGTGGCTGGTGTGTGTGGTTGGAAGGGAAAGTGCTGGTAAGAGGGCAGCATAGCTCACCTATATATATGGAGTTGCCAGAAAACGAGAGCGAAAAGGGGCTGCATGGAGAGGGAGACACAGGAAGGTAGAATGGCAGTAAATGAATGAGTGAATGGATGTACACAAAAGATTATGCCGAAGAAAATGAAAAAGAAAAGTGGAAACAAGGAAAACTGTAAAACAGAAGTTTCTGTTGTTGAATCTTTTTGTACCTTCCATCAGATTTTATTTAGATTTGGTAGACCTGTATTGAACTTCCAATCTTGGTAATTTTTTAAAGATTGGTTTCAACATGGCCTCACTTTCAGACTAATAGTTTCTACATTGGAACAAATAGTGCCAAAGAGTTTCTGGAGAGTCACCACTAGAACATAGAGGTCAATCTCTACGACCTGTTCTTGATAGAATATAGTTCAAAGGTATATGTCCAGTTCAAAGCCAGCATAGTCTTTTTTTTATTTGCATTACTCAATGTTGTCAAATCTGGTTGAGAAAATGGGTGATCGAAATTTGAGAGCTTATCTCTGGATTCTTCCCTAAATGTTTCCCACTCTTAACTAATTATTTATTTGTTAAACGATTTTACCCTCAAAATATTTGGTAATTTCTTAGCTGAATCTATGGATAATGTAATTCCCCATAATTCTGCATCAAATATAGTGTAATCCCAATGTAATCTGAAGTTTATATCTCTAAAATTATTTTTGAAAGACCAAGTAGCTCCACAACCCATTCCCTAGTCTGAATGTGCCCCGTCTGTGTAGCAGACCCAGCTGTTAAAAGAGATTGACTGTGTGATAGTGTTATGGAGTAATTTTGCTTCCTATTTTGTATTTTTAATCATTATTTTAAATGATTTTAATTGTTCTACTCATAGAGGAAGCCAAGTAGCAAGCAGTTTTCTTTTGCATTTAAACTGACCAGTTAGCCATTTGCATTTCTTGGATTCTTCTATCAACAAGTGAGTTAGGCTTAACCTTGCTTCATGAACAATCACTATCTTGGGAGAAGATTTTAGACATCCAAGTTTGTTTTTGCCAATTTGGGTACAGAATCTATCAATAACTAGAAGATATGCATATATAATATATATATATCATTATCACTGTTTAACACCCATATATAATATATATATATCATTATCACTGTTTAACACCCAACATGGGTTAGATGAATTGTCCAGATGTTAGCCAAGCCAGAGCAGATGACCATCCATCTCCAGCTCACACAATCTCTCTCTCAATATATATATATATATATATATATATATATATAAATTACAAGAAACAAAGCGAGCTGTGTGGTTACTGTAAACAAAGTTTAAGATAGTAATATGGATGAAACAAGATAAGAAATCCTTCATCAGCTGTTAACCGCAGAACATAGATGTTTCGGCGCTTAAAACAGAACATCAAAAGCGATCAGCAGCACGCCCAAGGCCTTTTATCAATCAAAAGGCCACAAGGGAAAGAAAAGAAAAAAGGAAAAGTAGTGAGGAGAGAGGAAGAAAGAGAAAAAAAACGAGGTAAATAGACCGAATGGAGGGGGGACATGCAAGAGAGTAACCGAGGAAAAAATAGAATAGAATAAGTTACAACGAACCGATTAGACTTAAATCTGATGGTGCAATAATAGATACATACACATATATATATTTATATATATGCATGTTGATTCTCAACCAATGTGGTCGAAAATCAGCATGCAGGAGTTTTAACACAAAAAACATTTAACCTAATAACTTAATATTATAATCCCAAATGGAGAAAGCAGGCTTTGCTAACATCAGTTTTTGTACAAGTTATAAAGATATTTTATGTATATACCAGGTACACTTTTCAACCCCATTTTTTATCATTTTCCTTATATATAAGAGTTATTTCTGGCAATATTATAACAATATGACCCTCCCCAAGTATAACAATATTTGTTTCGACACACAATTTCATATCAAAAACCTTGCAAAACAAATTCATCGCCTTAAATATATATATATATATATGTATATATATATATATATATATATATATATATATATAAGCATGGAAGAACGGACGTAAAACGGTGATGATGATGATGATGATATATATATATATGAATAAAAAATGGGGCACACAAAACAAAGACAACAGAAAAATATTTAGTCAACTTCTTGAAATCCTGTGGTTCTAAAGTTTCTGCCAATTCTCTACCTTATATTAAGTGCTATTAACCCTTTCAGTACCATATTGCTAATGAAAGACACCATTTTCAAATAATTTTGAAATTAATCAAACTTTAGATAGTAATCTAACTTTCTTGTTAAGAAACCACTGTTTAGAACATAACTTAACGAAGGTTCTTACATATAATTATGATGGAAGGATTTTAGATCAATATAAATTTTTAACCTTTTTGTTTCTATATTTCTAATGAAAGTCTACAATGATAAAATTATTTTGAAAATAATCAAAAATTTGAAAGGATTCAGTAATATAACTATTTTTCTCATTATGTTGATGTTTTTGAAGTAAGTATAGCTTAGCAATAGTTCTTACATAACATTATGATGGAACATTTAAAAATAAATTTAAACACTTTAAAACAAACAGCTTTGAATCATAGAACTAGGAGCAGTTTCAAGTAGCTTGCTATCATAAGAGTTAATTGCAACATTGGGGCATGCATGCTTATGCAAAGTTTCAATAATGTAAGGTGAAACAATTTTAACTAGAAATTTAAAACAGATCACAACCTCAGTTGTTAAGATCTTATAACTACAGCTTGACACCTCAACAAAATATAAATATATAGAAAAGATTTCAAAGAAGGAATTCAAACAGGATAACAACTATAAATTTTAAAAAAGGACAGAATTTTAAATTCCCAAGATGCTGAGAAGATAGTAAATTTGTGATGACATGACACCAGATGGAGACAGCTGATATGATAAACAGTACTGAGAAGACACTTGATTGCTGCAGCTGCTGTTGCTCTTCTGAGATATCATCTCACAAGTTTTCTCCAACCACAACCAGAAAAGCTATCTCTTCCCTTCATTAGAATCATCAGTGTAGCCTTTAATCTTATGAATAAAATATCCTTTGTGTGTGTGTATGTGTGGTGTGTATATGTGTAAATGTATTGTAAGTTTCATTTACGTTGGTCACAGGTTGAAATCTAATAGTTGAAATTTGGTCTCTAAGTGCAACATAACATTATTATAATATACTCAAAACGGCAGTGAATTTCAGAATCGTTAGAACATTAGAGAAATTGCTTTATAGTATACTAGCAGAATGGCCCGGCGTTGCTCGGGATTCTAAACATAGATTAGCATGTTTATCCCTCCTTTCTGAAACAGTACAGAGAAGTACGGAATACCTCAGCCTCAGGATGGTGTTTACATTTTGTGCTTTCATGAAATAAATATGTTTGTTTATATTTTATTTTTGTGTATTGAAAAATATCTGTCCACAAATACATAATGATATATATATTAAAATAACAGCTGCTTTCACCCTTAACGGGATCTTCTGAAACTAAAAAGATCAATCTGTGAACGCAGAAGTAAATATTTTGAAAAACGTTGGAACCGAAGGAAAACAGGAAGACGATACTTTGATTCGTGAAGACGTCCCCTGGCAATGAACGGAAAATAGCGAAGATAATACTTCAGCAACGAGAACAATATATATATATATACACACACTATATATATACATATATACACACACAGGTTTTCATAATGTCGTAATGCAGACAGCCAGACATATATTATAAGGGCGCGACGTTATAGCTATGTATCTATCTAAAAAGACAGACTAAGAAAGAGAGAGAGAGAGATCGTTAACCGGCGCCTAATGCGGTCCCTAGGGCAGTGAAAATTTGAAATCTTATTTGCTCCAAACACTTACACAACCATAAGTATTACATGTGTAAAGTTTGAAAAAGATCGGTTGGGTGGTTCTCGAGTTTTAGGGGGATATACAGACATTCTCTGTTTTAGATATATAGATGTTCCAGCACTTTAAATTACAAGTTCAAATCCTGCCAAGGTCAACTTTGACTTTCATCGATTTGATAACTTCATCTGATCCAATCCAATCAAATTACTGCCCTTGTAACTTAACTAGAAACAATTGTTAACTCTTTTCATACCACCCTACCCAAAACTACCTCTGGTTCTGTGAGACCAAAAACAACCATTTTAAAAGGTTCCTGTTTAAATCGATACCTTCCAACGTACTCTTACTTTTGTTAAGTGAGATATGGCGAATTTGTTTTATATAATGAGAGTGTTTATTTTACTAAGTAACATCTTAATAATGAAATAATAAATAAATCTCTTTAAATTCTTCAACAACTAATTCAAATTCAATGAATTTCATTAGAAATATGGTAATGAAAATATTAATATACTCAAACGAATTTTTTTTCATTGAATTTTTAAACTTTCCAACATGCAAATACTATGCAGGTTTTAGACTTGAAATCAATTATAAAAAAAGAGGGACGGTGCATGCAAAGGAATAATGACATCCAATCCCCTGTTTCCCATTGGCAGTCTCACAGATTGTAGTGTACCACTTGTTTCTAAAGTCATTTCTATCACTGCTTGAAACGAAGTTCATTGCATTCCTGCATGCTGTAAGAGGCAACTAAAAAGGTTGTGAATCATTGCCTCAAAAATAACCCCATGATGAGTATGAAGTCTATTATGGAGCAAAGAAAATAGTCTTAAGATGGTTGTTGTGTGTTGTGTAAAACCATTTGACATTGAGGTTTCGTATACATAATTCAAAACATAAGAAAATTGTGATATCAATTGAATTAGGTAGCAAAAATATTTCATATTTCATCTAAAATATACTTTTTTTATATATCATATATAACTTAAGATATTACTTTGCAAATGTAAGAAGATTTTTATATGGGCTTTTATTGATATATTTTTAATATCATGATATCTATCCTTTCTATATTTTCTTTCATGTTATTCCTCTAATTAAAACACATTCAAAATTAGTCTAATATATATACATTTTAAAAACTTTTCTTTTCACTATACATTTTTTGTCAACGAACAGTTATGCCTGAAATATACTCTCAGACATTTCACAGTACTTTCTGTAATCAGAAAAGAAATTGAATTCAAACTGAAAAGAGATTACAATATCTTTTTCTAAATCTTAGGTGTAATCTATATATATAAAACTGTGGTTGTCTGTCTGTCTATCGATTTTTGGCACACATCTCCTCTTAGAATCTCTCACGGAATTGCACCGAAATTGCTATACTTGTACAGTGAGCCCTAGCGAAGACATCGGAAAAAAAAAATTTCAAATTGACCCACCTTATGTGACGAAATCGAATATAATGTATCGATTTTTGAGCGTTATCAGTTATTTCCCTTTGTTCTGTTTACATTGAGCGTCTTGTAAAAAATTACGCTGGCTTTAACAGTTGTCGAGCCAGCAAAATATTGACCTGCAAAATTCATCAGTTCGAACACTAAGCTTCCGTTTTGCTTCATTTCCATTTAAAAGCATTTTAAAACAATATTTTTACTTGAAAACAAGTCTATTTAAAGACTACGTAAAACAAGCAAATATTTCGTCGTTAGGCGTGCAGACAGACAGTCGTGCAGACAGACAGTCGTGCAGATAGGTGATATAGGCGTGCAGACAGACAGTCGTGCAGAGAGGTGATATAGGCGTGCAGACAGACAGTCGTGCAGAGAGGTGATATAGGCGTGCAGACAGATAGTCGTGCAGAGAGGTGATATAGGCGTGCAGACAGACATAACTGATAATTTAGTTACGCTAATGTTTTTCTCTGCGTTGCAGTGTTTACATTTTCGATCTTTGTTAATAAATAACCAGTGCAGTTTTTATCCCCAGCATCCTCTTTTGTTATAACATTCGGGTTATCGTTATGTTTTCTTAACTTCATAAGGCATACTGTTGGTTGAGGGAATATTAATCAAAAACACCACATGCAAGTCTGCACAGTAGACACTACAGTTTTTAAGCCAAAAAAGAAACTTAACATTGTAACTTTAACACAGCTACTGAGCGACCCCGAGCAACGCCGGGCTTTACTGCTAGTTTATTATATTTATGAACCAAAACAACACCAAATGATGTGATTCTATCTTTTACCTCTTTTGATACCAAACCAAAAGACACCAAGCTTGGTTCTGTGATACAAAACCTTTTCTTATAAAGTGTTAATATTTGAAATTTAATCCTTCCATCATAATTTTATGCAAACAAAAATTTTTTGCTTAAAAATGAAAGAAATTATATTACTGAATCCTTCTAAATTCATGATAATTTTTTTAATGAATTGAAAGTTATAAGCAATGTTTTACCAGTAATACAGTAATGAAAGAGTTAAGTATATCTACAACATGATCAAATATAATGGAATATACAAAAATAAATAGAATAGAATACAAACTGCTTGTGTTCCACTACAGTGGTCTTACATCTCATGCATTTAATTATTTCTCTAGCTCTCTCATATTATTCAAAATCCATGTATGTTCAAGACATCTCTATAAAAGCATCTGCATACATCTATGTTTTGGAGGAGTTATAATGCTAAGTTCTCTAGAGGTTGAGAAACATCAGTAAAGAAATGATAGTGGTAGGGATTAGAGTTTTTTCCTTCCACATCCAGTAGGTGATCAGTTTTGTGAAAAACAAGATGTTAACAGTTTACGGCATTTTGTTCAAAACCACAGTATTTAACCTTTTTATGAAGATATTTCTAGCACCAATATTTTGCCTTTGTGTTTTAGTTATAAAAATAATCAAGAATTATGAAAGGTTTAGGGAAATACTTTTCAACTTAATGGTGGTTTCTCATTTTAGGCTCATTGCCAGCAATTTTTAAGGGAAGGGAAAGTGGTATTTTATTTTATTGACCTCGGAAGGATGAAAAGCAAAATTGGCCCTAGTGAGATTTAAGCTAAGAACATAAAGCTCAGTAACTATATACAACAAAGCAGATAACTTTCAACATAATAATGCTTTCTTTATTTCAACATAATAATAAAAGACAAATGTTTAACAACTGAAATCTAATGTTATCTGTTATATAATAATGAGAGTTTAGACCAAGGTTTGAATTTATATTGGAACATTGATGAAGCCAGTTTCTAGCAGATTGGTGTTTAAAGAGTTAAGAACTGTGTAAAATGCTGGCTTACTGTATTGTGTGTTGTTGTTCCGCTATTCTGTTAGCTTTTTAAGTAAAGCAGTATAGAATCAATTCATTATCAACCAACCTTCCAAATCATAGCTTGGAATTAATTAGTTTGAATCTTTATTGTAATGAAATTTAGAGATTAGCTGTACATGCCACACTGAATAGTCGCTATAGGCAATGAGAACAAAGTCAATAAGTCTCTGACTTAATATCTCAGAAGTACATTCCACCCTAAAGCAGAGTCGAAAAATAAATAATAAAAATAAATAAATAAATAAACAAAAAAGTAGGTTGTGATGTATTTAATCAATGTGAAGGCAAAATTTCTTTCTTTATTTTTTCTATTAAATTTTATCAAAAAGATTAAATTGCAGAATTGCAACACTATCTTAGAAATACCTACCAATCTCTAGATATATATTACAAATCTATTTACTCTATCATAACTAAATCACCCTGAATTGAACAGATCTTCTAGCTTTAGAATAAGAGATTACAGCTTACTGAAGTCTCAGCTCACTAAGTGAATATAATTGAAACCAGAATAATTCTTTTTAATGAATGTGTTCTATTGGTGATGATTTATGGAAGTGAGACATAGACACTCAAAACCACCACTGCAAAGACTCATGCAATTTCTCAACATAAAATGGAGTGAATCAAGCTCAGCATCACATTATGTGACAAGAATAGCAGCACCTAGATTTAACAGCAGACTGGAGTGAAAGACATAATGAAGAACATCAGGAAGGGCTGGTCACATAGGTGGGCTGGCCACATCTCTTGTTTCAGAGACAACAGGTAGAATATTAGAGCAACAGAGTGGACACCAAGGCAGTGGAGAAGAACCAGTGGGCAGCTAAAGGTAAGATGGCATGACAATCTGATCTTGGCCCCACAGAAGTAGTGGAGGTCAACCAGGGAGAAGTTCTTCCAACAGGAGTGAGAAGACCCTGGAATTGGATTTGAATTCAGATTATACAGTCATGAGTCACAAACACTGCATCACATCTCAAGTTAACCCATTTGTTACTATATCAGTGATGAAAGAAACTGCTTATGATGTTTGAATAAATTTGAAAATAATCAAGAATTTGGAGGCATACTGTAATATAATATTAAGTTGGGGATTGGAACATAACTTCGACAAGATCCCAGACCTCATTCACTCAATGACGGGGGTAGAGCTCATCCAATCGGACCAAGGAAACAATGTTTACATTGGTATTTCCAATTACTGACACTATCTGTCGGTCACAAATCCAGACAGAAATAGCAACGTGAAATAAAGTGTCTTGCTCAAGGACATAATGCACTGAAATATACGAATAATGAATAAAGTAATTGTTGAAGATTTGCATTTTTTTCTGTTGTACTAGTTATGGGTAAATGTTGTTATTATATGGTTTTCTATGGAATACAATTAAAAACATCAGTTATATATAATATAGTTGTGGGATTCAGTATGGAAATATTATTCACATTCACCATTTGTTATATTTTAACCCTTTTGATAATATATTTTTGAAGTATGACACTGCCTACAATTTCAAAATCCTTTTGAAAACGATATACCTTTTGTGTTCATTTTTATTTACAGTAATAATAATAATAATAATAATAATAATAATAATAATGACAACAATAATAACAGCAATAATAAAAAAAGAGAAAAGGGAACAAAAGAAAAAAAAAGAATAGGAAAATATATAGAAAATATAGAAAAAAAAGAAAAAAAACGGGAAGGAGAGGGGAGGGCAAGAACTCTAGTGTCGCAGAAGAGAAGGGAGGGGTGAAAGGGGAGGGATTGGGCGTTGGGCCTAGGACATGGGGCAGAAGGGCTGCACCCCACGGACAAGACAGCAACAGACTTTGGAGGGATTTAGTAATATAACTAACTTGCTCATTATTAAGTTTGGAACATAACTTAACGTCTTGCATAAAATTGCAAGGTGTTGTATGGACTGGGAATCGAACTCACAACCTCATTGTTGTATGGACTGTTAAATTCGTTTAATTCAATTTACACGTGCTCACACATTTGCATATGAATCACGTGACCTGGGCAGTCAGTCAGCGTTGGTATTAAAAACTCGGTCACAGACTGCTGCTGTCACTTACTTTATGTTATTCTGCTACTGTGAGGAGGGGCGTTTTGGTTGTTTCGTACAATACACAAATTATTTGATATAACTCGTGTTTTCTCTGCGAGTACCGAGAGGAATACAACAGAGTTTATTGGCGTCGCCGAAAAGATTTACCTACATTGCCGGGAAATTGTTTATCATAAAAACATGGCGGAACAACAAACAGCGGAGCTAATAAAGTTGTTTAGAGAACAGATGGAACAACAAATGCAACAACACAAGAAAGATATGGACACTCTGATAAAACTGTTTGGTGCTCGAGATTCTGAACAACAGAGTTTATTGGCGTCGCTGAACAAGGGTCCTCGAAAGAACCATCAGCAGTCTTATTCCACAGACCAGGAGATGTGCTACCGATGTGGAAAGGCCCACAAAGCGACAGACTGCCCCTTCAAAGAAGCCAAATGTCATTTTTGTGACAAAAAGGGACATTTGCAAGCGGTGTGTAGAAAGAAACAACATCAACAACGTAATCATCGCTCACAGAATTACGTGAAAAGAATCACGAAAGCTGAGCTAGTCAAGGCGATCCTTGGTGAAGTTCCCCACGATACTCATAGTTTGAATGTGCCAATAACAATCCTGAACAGACTTTTCACAATGGAATTGGACACAGCTACTACAGGCAATTTTGTTTCCTTGTCAGTTTGGAAACAATTAGGAAAACCGAAGCTGCAAGATGTCAAACATCGGTTTGAATCTGCCAGCAAGCACGACCTGCCCGTTCTGGGAACTTTCATGGGCCAAACCAAGGATCCAACGACCGGTAAACGGAATTCAATACCCTACATCGTCACCAAGATCCCTGATCTTAATTTGCTGGGACGAAACGCTATCCAGACTCTGGGAATTTCCGTGGACAATGCTCTAGGATTGAAAAGCATAGACAGCCAGGCCAAGAGTGAGGGTGCAGAAGTGATGCATCCAAAGACCTCAAATGAGCCCTATATTTCCATGCAATGAGATTGTCACAACATGTGTGATGAATTCCCAGATCTCTTCAAGCAAGAATTGGGATGTCTTAATGACTTCGAACTGGAAGTGAAGTTCAAGTCGGACGCGACACCGGTCTTTCACAAGGCACGCCCGATCCCGTTTGCTCTTCGTGATGACCTGGCCAAAGGTTACGAAGAAGGCATCGCCAAAGGAATCTGGAAGCCAGTACAGTTCAACGAATACGGAACGCCAGTGGTACCGATTCGTAAAGCACATACTTCAGGCAACCTGAAGCCCAAACTACGGATTTGTGGTGACTACTCTGTGGGAATTAATGACCAACTTGCAGATCATCGTCATCCAATGCCACTCCCAGAGGAACTTATGCAGAAGCTCGGAGGTGGATTCGGATACACAAAGA
This sequence comes from Eledone cirrhosa, assembly GCA_964016885.1. Classification (NCBI taxonomy): domain Eukaryota; kingdom Metazoa; phylum Mollusca; class Cephalopoda; order Octopoda; family Eledonidae; genus Eledone; species Eledone cirrhosa. The sequence goes on along the minus strand of OZ024741.1, from coordinate 113,375,980 downwards.
TTGATCTTGCTGATGCCTATAATCAGATCAAGCTGGCTCCAGAAAGTCAACGCAGGCTTGCACTCAGCACTCACCGTGGGGTGCTCCTGCAGGAACGACTCCCTTTCGGAATCAAGTCAGCACCTGGTTACTTTCAGGAGATCATGGAAAACCTGACTCAAGATCTATCTGGTGTGGCCGTCTTCCAGGACGACATGCTCGTCAGTGGGAAAGATGCAAACGATCACCTGAACAACCTAAAGTGTCTGCTCACACGTCTGTGCGACAAAGGACTCAGATGTCGCCGTGACAAGTGCCAGTTTGCACTACCCAGTGTGGAATACCTTGGACACGCCTTATTGGCTGAAGGGATCGCGAAGGGATCCAAGGTCGAAGCAGTTTTAAAGATGCCACCTCCAACGAACGTCTCAAGCTTGAAGTCTTTCCTGGGTTCAGTTCAGTTCTATGGAAAGTTTATCCCAAACCTGGCCAGCATGGCAGAGCCACTCTATTGCCTTACGAAAAAAATGACTACTTGGAAGTGGGGAGATGAAGAACAATCAGCTTTCGATCAGTTGAAAAATGTGCTTTCATCGGATCGAGTTCTGATACACTTCGATCCAAACAAAACTTTGGGACTGGCTTGCGACGCGTCAAACGTTGGTATTGGAGCAGTGCTGTTTCATCGCTATCCTGATGGAAGCGAGCGCCCGATATCCAATGTGTCCAAGACTCTTACTTCTGCACAGCGTAACTACGGCCAAATTCAAAAGGAAGCCCTGGCCATAATATTTGGCTTGCCGAAGTTCTATCAGTATCTGTACGGACATCAGTTTATACTCGTAACTGACCACAAGCCACTGACATCACTGTTCAGTCCGAGGAAAGGGACGCCACTCCTCGCTGCTAACCGACTAGCACGGTGGGCCCTGTGGCTGAACCAGTTTGACTACACCATCGAATATCGGAAAACAGCGGATCATGGCAATGCAGATGCCCTCAGTCGCTTGCCATTTGGTAATGACATCGACTTTGACAGGAAGGAAAATGGTGAAGACATGGACATGGTGTGCGCCATCAAAGCTCTCAGTCTTCAAGTCCAACCTATCGATGCTAACGTCCTCCGTCAAGAGTCAGGGAAAGATCCAGTGATATCTACAGTGATACGCTACGTCCGTGAAGGCTGGCCACTAAAGAATACTGAGATCAATGACGAAGTCAATAAGTTCCGGAAGTTATCGGATTTACTCAGTATCTGCCACGGATGCCTTATCCATGGATCGAGAGTTGTGATTCCACATAGCTTACAGCCAAAGATCTTCAATCTTCTGCATCTCGGACACTTTGGCATGGAGCGCATGAAACAATTGGCAAGAACTGCTGTTTATTGGCCTGGTATCGATGCAGCTATAGAGAAAACCAGTCGACAATGTGATTCGTGTGGTGAAAATCAAAACCAGCCATCCATGTCTCCAGTTCACCCATGGATGTTACCTGAAAAACCGTGGAGCCGCTTACACCTGGACCACGCAATAAATTTCATGGGCAGTAATTGGTTGGTGATCACGGATGCTTATTCCAAGTATCCATGCATTCATCCTACGTCATCCACGTCCTCCAGAGCCACTTTAGATCTGCTTGAAGAAGACTTTGCGCACTTCGGATTTCCTCACACGCTAGTCACCGATAACGCACCAACTTTTATTTCTGAGGAATTCCAGAGCTGGTGCAAAGAACGTGGGATCACGCACCTAACAGGAGCACCTTACCACCCAGCTACCAACGGAGCAGCGGAACGTTTGGTGCAGACCTTCAAACAAGCTCTGAGGAAGACTTCTCTTCCGCTGAAACGAGCACTTCAAGAGTTTTTGATGCAGTACCGGAGAACACCGACATCCAGTGGATTCTCTCCGAGTGAACTTTTGAATCACCAGCAGATACGGACAAGGATTGATTCTCTGCTGCCCTCGCCAGCACACATCGCTCAAGGCAAGCAGTCTAAGGAAGCATATAAGTCTCAGATGACTCCGGACTCGGCAGGTGTCGCTAAGGTTACCAGGCAGTACAAGGCTGGAGATCCTGTGTATGCACTGTACTACGGACCTCGCCGAGACAAAGATCCCCGATGGGTACCAGCAATCATTAAGAAGTCATTGGGTACTCGCTGCTTCAACGTTAAGGTCATACCTCATGGCCCGGTGTGGAGACGACACGGGGAACAGCTGCAACCGCGGTACACTACTGAGGAAGACAATGAACCTGGTGATGCAGTAGACACTGTTTTTGAATTTGCAACAGATCACCCGATGTAGATCTCGGAAATCGTGCCACTAACTCCAAAACAGACCAGACCCAAGACCTTGTTGCCCGTTCCAGAGTATGGACCAGACAATCGAAGACGGTCCAAGAGAACTCGTAAACCTCCAGAGAGACTTTGCTGTTGATGCTTCTTTTGTCGCATCAATTTTGGTGGGGAGGTGTTGTATGAACTGGGAATCGAACTCACAACCTCATTGTTGTATGGACTGTTAAATTCGTTTAATTCAATTTACAAGTGCTCACACATTTGCATATGAATCACGTGACCTGGGCAGTCAGTCAGCGTTGGTATTAAAAACTCGGTCACAGACTGCTGCTGTCACTTACTTACTTTATGTTATTCTGCTATTGTGAGGAGGGGCGTTTTGGTTGTTTCGTACAATACACAAATTATTTGATATAACTCGTTGTGTTTTCTCTGCGAGTACCGAGAGGAATACAACACAAGGGAAGGTTTTAAAATAAATATAAACACTTTAAAATAACAAGATTTGTATTGTGGAACCATGGTGGTTATTTTCAAGTGTTTATAGTCAGTTAAGGCGGAAAAATTAGTATTTAATTCATTTTTAATTCTTTACATATGTTTCAAAGGCTTTATGAAATTCAGCATTTATACATAGAATTATTGACAGAATGTTATGTGTAATTTGTATAAGGGATATAAACAATTTAAATATATAGCATTTAAATCCATACATAACGTGCTTTCCTCAGAAGAATTTTAAAATTCTTCTGAGGAAAGTTTGTTATGTATGGATTTAAATGGTATTTAAATTGTTTATATCACTTATTCGAATTACACAACATTCTGTCAATAATTCTATGTATAATTGCTAAATTTCATAAAGCCCTTCAAACAAAGAATTATAAAGGATTTAAAAACTTTTTTTCCAACTATATATTTGATTATATTTGGTCTGTGTTTATGTCTGTCCTTTCAACCATTTTTCTCCCTAAAGAATTCTCTTTAACCTTCAAACTAATATATAAACATATTGAGCTATTTATACAGTTTGGCAATTATATACTGCCATATAAAATCCCACCCCCTCCACACACACACATATATATATATATACGTAAAAAAGACCGTTGTAGCTCCAACTGTCTATTCACTATCGAAAACGTCCCTAATATATATTAAGTACACACATACACACACACATCTACATATATATATATATATATATATATATATATATATATGTATTTATATATATATATATATATATGTATTTATATATATATATATATATATATATATATATATATATAACCAAAAGTTAAAGAAGGTTCACTGATTAATCAATGAATATAGTTTTACAATAGATTAGAAGCACTCAACCGTAAAAGGTTTTCTGGAGTTATTAATATTAATTCAAAATATTAATTAATATAGACATTCACGTAATCAAAATATATTTTATTATATATATTTCGGAGGTACTGTGTTGTTTTCTCAATACATCCTCATCAGAAGATAAAATATATAAATTGATGTATGACATACCTCAACTGTGCTGATGGTTTAATTGAGAAAACAACACAGTACCTCCGAAATATATATAATAAAATATATTTTGATTACGTGAATGTCTATATTTATTAATATTTTGAATTAATATTATATATATATATATATATATATATATATATATATATATATATATATATATATATAGTAATAACAATAAATGTGAAGACTAAAATCGAAGAGGGCTCGATAAGGATAATATATATATATATAACGGCGGCGAAGATTCGAAACCGAATCTGAGCTTTCCCGCCTCTTGGACAAGCCGTGGTAACTTGTTTACGCTCAAGAGACTAACCCCTTGGGAGAGGCTAAACACAGGTCAGAGGTGCTTACGCCTGACAGAAAATAGGTCAGAGGATGTATCCATCTTTCTGACTTGTTTACGCTTGACAAACTAATCCCTTGGGAGACTAACCAAAGTTCAGAGGATATATCTATCCTTCTAACTTCAACTCTTATAAATACAGGGATTGTTTACGCCTCGAATAGAAAAGAAGTGATATACAGACAAGACAAGTCGCATTTACAAGCTCTCGTCACGAAAAAACCAGTCTGCCACTTATTCTCACCTTCCTGGCTGATCGCTGACTCCTGCAATACAAGCACACACGCATTCATAGTGAGTTCAGCATTTCTACACGCACCATTCATTTCTGTTTACACATATTATAATCGTATTCTGTGATACTTGAATTTACGTGACTCGAAGAGCCACCAAATTATTGTATGAATATTTTGTGTCATTGATTTTATCATCCAATATTCAAATTGAATATTGTTATGATAAAATAAACTTTGTAACAACACAATCCTTGTACTTTTCTTTACATCAAAACCACCATACCAACAGTTACATCCATCCGTCCACTTATCGTTACAACCACACATAATATTCCGTTACATATATATATATACAAAAACCATAGAGCAAATATTTATTAAAATAACAGATTAAAGTTTAAGCAAAAAATCGCTGCTTTCACCCTTAACGAGATCTTCTAAAACTAAAAAAAATCAATCTTTTGACACGGAAGTAAATATTTAGAAAAGCGTTGCAGCCAGGAAAACAGGAAGATGATACTTTGGTTCGTGGCGACGTCCCCTGGCAATGAACGGAAGAAAAGCGAATATAATACAACGTTATGTTGAGCGAGAGAACAATTTCACGCAAAGACAAAAAAGCCAAACCACGTTTATGGTGTAGCAGGAGTTGCCTCCCTTGTTGTGACACTCACATCCCCAATAGATTAACGCTCTCTAGACAAGAAGTAGAACCCTTTCTGTAACTTCCGGTCAGAACCCTATAAAACTAATAACGTTAAGCTCCCTATCTCTCATTCGCCTTTTCGGCTCCTGGCCTACGCCAGGAGTCGTCGCCCAGGCGCGTTCACCTGGCAACCAAACGGTAGCTAATAACTTTGTTTCATTCTCTCATCTATTCATTGACAATTCAACTATACTGTTCTATATATCCACAAATTGTTTATTAAATATTATACACACAAACCAATCGTCTCCTTGTTACATTCATACACACTAGTATTTTGTTATAAGTGGTGACCCCGAAAAAAGAAAAAAATAGCAGAATCTGGTGTTGTGTGAGTAACATTACGAATACACACCAGTACATTGTTATAAGTGGTGACACCGAAAAAAGAAAAAAATAGCAGAATCTGGTGTTGTGTGAGTAACATTACGAATACACAGCAAATGTTATTGACAAACTATGAAAATACTCAGTCAAAGAAACGCACATGTGAAATTTTCGTTCAGACAGACTCTTTTTCCCTCACGCATCCACTAACTGTCGCAGTTCACTGTATATATATATATATATATATATATGTTTCTCGTTTCTTACAACGAACACTTAAAAAACAAACAAAAGAAAAAGAAATTTGATTTTTTTTTTTAAACATTTCAACGTGAACATTTATTTTCGATGAATCTCAACTATTGCCTTTTTTTTCATCGTTTTCTTCATCGTTCAAGTTTTTTTCATCGTTCACAAAAGAAAAATTGAACTTGCCATATTTGTTATACTAAGTGAAGCCTTTCTTTCTTTTTCATCATTGTCACTTTCACACACACATTTTTTCAAAATGGCTGCCAACGACCTGTTGCACTATCATTTTCTCGCGCATTAGAAATATTATTTTTTCGACTTAACCTTGTTTTGACACGTGTAGGCAACAGGATTCTCGACTCACGGAGATATCTCGATTCACTGAGATAGCCACACGCCAGGGATAACTTTTCTCGCCAAGAATTCTCCAGCCTTAAGCTATATTCACCTATTTGCCGGTTTAAAAATTTACCACGTAAATTTGCCGTTGAAAACTGCGCATTTATTCAGAATGCTTATTCCTTTGGTCGCTGGCCTCTTGACCCTTCCAGGTCAACGCATTCTCAACATTGACCATCAACTTCGGCTGTTATTTCTAGCACTTTGCGCAACTCATTTTTTCTGAAAAATTTTTTTTACTGTGAATTTAAACATCGAATACGCTCACTCCGCGAGACAACAACATCAACAGCAACACAGCTTCATCAACAACCAAAACCAGCAGAACAAGCCAGAGAATTTATTTTTGCAGCACTCTTCCTGTGAGAAAATCCATTCGGAGGTTAGAAATTTCACGATATACCACAGAACAGAAACCACCTGCATTCATTCTCTGGAACACACTTTCTTTCCTGCTGTCATGTGATTTCACACCTGTGAACTATATTTTGTACATTTGAACTTTGAGCTCTCTTACTTTATTACATTGTATCTTTGGGTGATGGATAGATAGATGTCCAGTCGTTCTCTGGCCAAGAGCGGTTGGCTATCTTGATATCTATCATTGATTTTTGCAAACATTATTTTTTTTTCGTAATTTTCATGCCTGTTACAACATTCTCGCCAACTTACTACATACATATTTCATTCGATTTTTATATTTTAAAAATCTGGCGGGAGATAATGTAGCAGGAGTTGCCTCCCTTGTTGTGACATCACATCCCCAATAGATTAACGCTCTCTAGACAGGAAGTAGAACCCTTTCTGTAACTTCCGGTCAGAACCCTATAAAACTAACAACTTTAAGTTCTCTCTCTCTCATTTGCCTTCCGGCGCCTGGCCTTCGCCAGGCGTCTTCTGCCAGCCGCGTTCGCCTGGCAATCAAACGGTAACTAATAACTTTGCTTCATTCTTTCATCTATTCATTGACATGTCAACTATACTGTTCTATATATCCACAAATTGTTAATTAAATATTATACACACAAACCAATCGTCTTTGTTATATTCATACACACCAGTACATTGTTATAATGGTATAAATAGAGCCATTAGACTAATATTTTATTTAGGGAACGAGCACATGGCTTAGTGCTTAGAGCATTGGCCTTGCAATCGAAAGGTTGTGAGTTCAATTCTCAGACCGGGTGATGTGTTGTTTCCTTGAGCAAGACACTTTATTTCACATTGCTCCAGTTTACTCAGCTGTAGAAATGAGATGATAGGGACTGGGGTCCATATCATTCTACTGCAAAGTGGTCGTGGAGGTGCCATGGAAAAAAAGCACCCAGCCCACACTGTAAAGTGGACGTGTAGGCGCCACGGAAAAAGCACCCAGCACTGACTGTAAATGAGGTTGGTGTTAGGAAGGGCATCCAGCTGTAGAAATCAAGCCAGCATCAGTTCCCGTCCCACCCTTGCAAGCAGGGAAAAAGTGGACGTAAAATGAAATGATGAAATGATGATGATGAATCATTCTCAGCTCCGGAGTTTAAGAATGATTGTTTCTACTTTTGGCACAAATCCAGCAATTACTCAGTGTATTACTGGTACTTTATTTTATCGACCCCGTGAGGATGAAAGGCAAAGTTAACCTCGGCAGCATTTGCACTCAGATCATAAAGGGCCGTAACTTTATGCTGCAAAGCATGGTGTCTGACGCTCTCCCGATACTGCCAAGAATAATCTTTATTTTAGAATGAAAGGCAAAGTTAACCTCGACGGGATTTGAACTCAGAATGGTAAGGGCCGTAACTCTATGCGTCAAAGCATGACGTCCGACCCTCTACCGATACTGCCGATTCACCGCCCTTATAGTTAAGATTTAGGCCAGTACAAATACACACACACACATATATATATATATACACACACATATATACGTACATACACATGCATACCTGAAAACGCACGCCATACATATTCATGCACATACGCATAAACATGCGCACACGTACGTATACCAGGTAAATATATACATATCGTATACACACACGCACATACGATCGTATACGCCTAAATACACATACATATATGTGTGTATACATATAATTATATATACATATATAAATGTACACATATACACACACATACATACACATATACACACCTACACATAAATACGTGTATGTTCATACATACGTACACGTATACATGTACATAATCAATTAATATATATATATAAATATGCTTTGTAAAGTTTGCAACTATCAAGGAACTTGTATTCGTCGGGTCTATCATAACCAAATAGACTCTGAGGGATTGGAGGGGCATTGACTTTTGCTTGACGCCAGTTTCTTATATTGCGACTTACACACAAAGAGGAGGGCATGTGAGCTATTTCGTTTTCATCAAGCTTTTCACAAGCAGTCTAAAACTTACTGGAAATGAGAAATTAAGCCCTGTAAGGCTCGAGGTGTCATGATGAATTTTATACCATAATTAAGCACGTTGGTGAACATCATCAAAGTTCGTGTGCTTCAAAAACCAAAGTTCGCAAAACTTTAGCAGATCTAAAAGCACAAGCATCTACCGCCCATGAATCTTCTTGTTCATTAATTTGTAAAGCTTGATGAAAACGAAATAGCTCACATGCCCTCCTCTTTGTGTGTAAGTCGGAATATAAGGAACTGGCATCAAGCAAAAGTTAGTGCCCGTCCAATCCCTCAGAGTCAATTTTGTTATGAGATACCCGACGAATACAAGTTCCTTCATAGTGGCGAACTTTAAAAAACATGTTTGTCTATTTTGCCGGGACCTGCTGCGTAATCTATTCAAACTCTTTAAATAAACAACCGAATAATGAAGAATTTCAACGTTTCATTTTTTTCTAAAATCGGGAGTGAAATTGTCTGGGAGTCATTTTACCGGCTACCTATATATATATGTATATATATATATATATATATATATATATATATATATATATGCAAACAAGCAAGTAGGAAAGTAGGATCGTCAAATACACAAATCCAAAGACAGGCATACCCAGAACAAACAAGCAATCATCGAATGCACTATACATAAACAACGCACTCGGAAAACCAAGCATCTAGTGGACAAAACCGTCGGATTCCAAACTCGTAAAAATTTCATTCGTAAAAACAAAGTCAATGATGTACTAAATGTCTATATTAAAGCTAAGGCACCCCCTAATCCCTACCTCACACATCATCCATATACCCCAACCCCTAAATATGAGTAAGGACTTTTTAAAGCTGCAGTCGTCAAATTGCGCAGTTTCTGTATAAGATTAGAATTAAATATTATTTATTGTTATCTGCAGCGACTACAACCCCATTACGTGATAGGCATTGCTCTACTCTCTCCCATATACGCTTGACTTTAAATCCTCAAACAATCCCCCAAGATGATGTAATGTCGCGCATCGAGAGGCCCAGATTTCAAATAAACATTAAGATTAAATAAAAGTAAAATAAAAAATATATAATATCTATTTATTCATAGTATATATTATATTAATAGAAAATAGTAAAATATTTTTATTTACAATTGTATAAATTTACAGTAGAATAACATTGCAAATATGTTTTAAATATATACATAAATAAGATTACAAGTGCGTAAATAACATAATAAATTGCTCGCAATTCGTTCAGAAGTAGATTACAACTATAATGTCTAAACTGTGTATGAAAATATAATAATATAAATTCATTGAACAATGAGGATAAAGGGGGAAAAAAAAAAAAGAGAAAAAAGGTGGTGCAATTCACCACCAATTGCGATAATTGGCCGAATAATCACGCTGAGGCAAGCCAACACGCATGCAGCATTACTACGGGTGATGGCGAGGCAAAGGCACTGAAAGAACCAGGCACCCTCATGACTAAGCTATTAAAGAAAAGAGCAAAATGGTTATACAATAAGTCTAGTTCTTATTCCATAACCTAAAAGCCAATATAAGAATAAAGAAAATACACAATTTTATAAAGAATTAAGTGAAATGAATCCATGATGACAATTATAAATATGATATCAGAAGATATTATAACCAAAAGTGATGCAAAAGGTATAAATCTCATTGTCATAATTTATATGAAATAAATATAATATATGCACTCAAATATAAATTACAAGCATACAAAATGCAAGCATAAATTATTCAACCATGTAATCAGAGAATAGCCAAAACTTTTAACAAAACAAGACTTACCCATCTGCATTGTCTGGTGGTCAGCGATAAAGTAAGTGAATCAGTACTTTGGCAATATTCTCTGATGTCACCGGTCAAGTAATGGTCAATCAAATACCAGCAAAGGTTTATATCATTTTATTACCCCCAAAGAAAGCTAAATTCTAAGTAGGTCATCATAGCATACAGTGTTTAAAGTTCTACAGTTTCAATGTAAAATTACACACCCTATATATATAAAGGGCAGTGCCCCAGCATGGCCTCAGCCGGATGGCTGGAACAGGTAAAAGAGTATATATATATATAGAGAGAGAGAGGGAGAGGTGTTCAAAAAGCCCATCACAAGCCAATGACAAAAAAAGATCAATGGAAAAATGAACAGTCCATTCTCTTCAGTCAACCTCTTGAAATCACTAAAGTTTTCGGAAAAATTAAATTTAATACCATTTATTCCAGTTCACATATGATCCAACAAAACGTAAACACAGGCCGAATCACACCTTTCAATGAATTAAACATATATAAACGTAAAAAGTGCTTCAACTGAAAAGGAAAAAAATAAAATGTGGTGCATGGTAGCTTAGCCAAAAAAAGAAAAAATAGAAAAAATTATTTTCGACTACAATCCTACATACGAAGACAGATAAATGACTGGAAGTCATATATATGTGTGTGTGTGTGTATATATACATATATAGTAATAATAATAAATGCGAAGACTAAAATCCAAAGAGGGCTCGATAAGGATAAATATATATCAAATATATAATATATATAAACAATATATATATATATATATATATATATATATATATATATATATATATATGTATACATATACATATATCATCATCGTTTAACCTCCACACTAGCATGGGTTATATATATATATGTATGTGTGTGTATTCATTATACATAATACATGCATATATACATATATATATATATATGTATGCACATGCATATATACAAATATATATATGCATGCATGTACTTGCAGAAAACTGGCTGGAAGGCAGTATTTCCACTAGTTTTGAAAATAATCAAGAATATGGAAATAATTAGTAATATAACTAGTTTTTTTCATGATATATTTTGCATCCAAAGCATAAGTTAAATCAACTTACATAAAAGTATGATATAATGTTTTTAAATAAATATATACATTTTAAAACAAACAGTGTCTTATTATAAAACCAGAAAAGGTATCAGGTAGTTTGACATCAAAAGGGTTAAATAGCATCTATATATTTATCTTAGAACTGTAAATCACC